>BSBM01000466.1:21705000-21730000 GCA_027924585.1 Larix kaempferi
GGAGCATATTTGTGCGCCCACCCATTGTAGTATGAAAATTTTAAAATAGTGAACAAGAATAATATCCTTTAAAACCATAGAGAAAATACAACAACTATTATGTCTCAAAAGCAAATGAATCATATTTATAGTGTGAAGAACGGTATCATATATATAAATATATGGCTCTATGAAGACTTGGTCTCTTTTATTAGCTTGAAAATACAATCAAATGAAAGGCTGTCAAAGCTGAGCAACTAGCAAAATTTATTTCAAATAAATAGCTGGGAATTTAAAACACATAAGTAACTCTTTCTTGGAAACCTGAGTAATTGAGTAACCTTTGTAATTCTATCAAAACTTTAGATCATGTCTTACATTAATAGTAAAAGAATTTCTATAATGGACATTTTCTGGCATAGTGAAATGCTCGACTGAATATAACAACCAGCCCGAAGAAGGAGGATATTTACGTACATTTAAGGCATATTATGGCCAAAACGGAGTCATGAAAAAAACAACTGGTTAAATTCTTGATAAATTCTAGCAAAGCTTAATAAGTGCATGATGTAATGCTCCCTCTCCATGTTAGGATATTCCTATACTCCATCCTAGTCCAACCAGCATTTTCATCCTTTGCATCTTCAGTCTTGCATGCATTCCTACATCCAACATGCATTTTGCATGCATTGCATGCATCCGCATGCTGCCCAGTCATCAGGTTGACACCTCCAGCACCTAGTCCCTAGTCTTCCAGCACTCGGGAGCTTATTTCCACTCAGTTTGAGCCCTCCTAACTAGTGATGCGCCCACATCTCACCATCCACTTGACAAAGGCACACTTCTTCACTTATCAATTTAGTTGTACTTCAGTTACTTCAGTTATCTTTAGTTCAACTGACTATATCACTCCGATAGACCTCCAATGAGACTAGATTTCCCATTCTGACTCCAGTTAGCTCCTCATGCGCCCTCCACTGAGCCTCCTTCATTCAATTAGTTCCAGTTACTCTCAGTTACACCTACCACACTCAGTTAGACTCAGTTTGACTGATGGTTGACAGTTACTTGAGCATTGATGACTTCACTGATGATGAGATAGACTACTAGTTGTGCTCCAATGACACTCTAGTGATCTTTTGATCACTCCATGAAGGCTAATTCGAATTGCCACCTTGCATTCCAATTCCTCATGCATTGTATTATTTATTTGTCCATTTTTTATTAATGAATTAGTGTGTGTGAAGCATTTTTGCTTCTATCCGAGTTCTACTATATTATTATTCTGTTGCTCATTATAATGCATTGACCACCCTTCTTCTATTTTCTTGCTTAATCAATTACTTTCTTGTGAGGTATACATCATCTCTTAGATCTGTTGTGAGGATTTTCACACTCTACAATACAAAAGAATACATACTTACTAGTGTATAAAAAACCGAGAGAAGGAAATCCATTTGTTTGCATGCTCACTCAATAACCTTTTTTTTCACCACTTGCCCTTTTCTTGTCTCATGCATTACAATTTCCCAAAAATAATATGGGTTAAAACAAAACCAGAAAATATGGAATTAACAGTATCCATTTCAAAATGAAAGAAGGGAGGGACCTCGAAATACCTTCCATATTTAAAAACAATGGGGGAACCGTATCTGCAAACAAAAGAAAGAGAAGACGAGTAAGGTTTACACTAATAGATTTAGAACTTCTACCAACTACTACCTGCAAAAGAAAATATAGAGAACATAATATTGTCCTTACCTTAACTGAGGGAATTCTCCTTTAGAAAATCCGACTCGAATTTACCCTGCTGGATAGTGAGTTACGGTAGGCATAGAATATCTCGAATATAAAGCAAAAATTTGAAGGCCACTCCTAGGACATTAACAGACAATTTCTCATTACCTTGGGAGAGGGTTTGAGTAGTCGATGGTTCTCTCATGTAAGAGAAGATACAGTCTACAAATACTGTAATAAACCACCATATTCAACCTTGTTATGAGAATAATGTCCTGAAAAAATCATAATTTCTCACCGAGATTGTTGGAAATATTGTATTTATGAGTTGATAGCGTATATGATATGCGTCGGTTCTGTTAGACTCTCAATCAGTCATTTTGTCAGTCTGCAATGTTAGACAGTTAGTCAGTTTGTAGCCAATTTGGCTCACAGCAAGTTAGTATTTATGTAGCCGCATTTGTATTTCGCAGGCCCAAAACTTCTTAGGTAGAAATTTATTACATTCTTTAATGAAACCCTGTAGTTTCCAGCAGAAGTCAAACCAAGTTTGTGTATAAATGAAAATCACTCACAGAAATAGAGATAGAGATGTATGTGAGGGAAGAAGAGTGAAAGGAGGAGAAGCTCATCCCGTGAAATGTATGAAAGCTCTGTAAAATTGTGAAAGATAGAAGTAAAACTCATCTCTCTGTAAGTGCGGAAAAGTTACTATGTTTTACTGCGGTAATATATAAGTCTTTAGTTTTATGTATTCATTCTCAAGAATTTTAGTTTATGCATCCCACACATCTACTTCATATTGACCTGCCTAAATGTTGTTTACATTTACGGTATGTAAATCAAATCAAGATTTCCAAGTATTTCACAGTGGTAAATGACCTATTTTAACTACGCAATAACTTCTACATATATTTCAGTTCTTATGTTTTAGCATGAAATACATTTATACAAAGTTTGTTTAAGATTGGGTTGTGTGCAGCGAAATAGGTATGTGCGCAGTTAACCTTCGTAAAGTTAAAAGAAGGCTTGCAAAAGTAATTTGTATGAAGTGTGAAGCTTATGCAAATTTAGAGAAATTCGCATTTAAGCAAAGTTCACCTGCGAATAAGCAGGTAACATCCATGCAGTAAAAGGTAGAAATGCACAGTTAACGTGCGCACAGTAAAAGGGTGATTTGCGCAACTATTTTACGAGCAGTTAATTTGTGAAGAAAAGTGTTCACAAAAATAATTAGAGCAAAGTTTTTGCGAAGTGAAGCCCAACCCTAAAGCAAAGAAAAGAAAGATCTTCATTTACTAGGCATGTCAAATATTTTTACCTGTGCGGTGTGCTTTTCCCTTTATAGCTTGGTTTAGGGAAAGTAGAATTTGTATTTACAAAAAGGGAAAAGTGATTAAGAATGGCTTCCACTTCGGGTAATTTGCAAACTCCAATATTTTCTGGTAAAAATTATGAATATTGGTCTCTAACTATGAAAGCTTTGTTTAGAGGTCAAGATGTATGGGAAATAGACCAGAATGGTTATGCAGAACTAGTAGATCTAACAGCATACAAAAATCTCACACAAGATGAGAAGGATGTCTTGAGAGAATAGAGGAAGAAATATGGAAAGCCATTGTTTCACATACATCAAGCAACACATGAATCCATACTCCCAAGAGTAGCAGCAGCACAGTCAACTAAGGAAGTGTAGGACACACTGGAAAATTCCTATCAAGTCTTGAACAAGGTAAAGACTGCCAAACTTCAAATTCTTAGAAGAGATTTTGAATCTTTGTCAATGAAAAATACAGAGTTATTAGAATCATTCTACACTCATGTTATTGGTCTGGTTAATCAAATAAAGTCTCATGGAGAAACTCTAGGTGACCAAAGAGTTGTTGAAAAAGTACTTAGAGTTCTTCCAAAGAAATTTGAATCTCTAGTTGTGACCCTAGAGGAAAACAAAGATCTGTCCCAATTTACTATTGATGAGTTGCAAGCCTCATTACTCAATCATGAACATAGAATCAGTGGTTCAGATACATCACTGAAAGGTGCATTCGCAGTACAGTCATCTATAAGTCATGGAAGAGGCAGATGAAGATCAAACTCTAGAGGCAAAGAACGAAGTTCTTTTAGAGGATGTCGCAGCAGCTGCCCTGCACATGTCACTGGTAGAGGCCAGAATCAGACCCCTAATCAGCCAAGTGGACAAAGGTAAGATAAATAAAAAATTCAATGTCATTATTGCAATAGGTATGGACACTTCTCATATGAATTTAGGAAGAAGCAAAATGACCAAGGAAAGCAAGGCCAAACATAGTCAAGCAATAGCAACACTCCGAACAACTCACTGTTCTTAGCATGTGCATCTCCACTTGAATGCAATGTTGTCCAAGAAATTCCAAATGATATATGGTATTTAGACTCAGGCTGTAACAATCATATGACTGGTAATTTAAATCTATTTTCTAGTCTAGATAAATCAGTTCAAACTGATGTCACACTTGGAAACAATATTCAAGTTACTGTTTTGGGAAAGGGTACTGTTGATATTCTAACCAAACAGGGGGAGCAGAAATTTATGCCTGATGTTTATTATGTTCAAGGTTTGAAGCATAATTTGATGAGCATAGGACAACTAATGGAAAAAGGTTACAGAGTTCACATAATAGGAAAGCATTGTGTGATCAAGGACATATATCCAAGCAATCATTTAATAGCTGAAGTGCAGATGACAAGCAATCACTTGTTTCCTTTGAGGATAAGACCAAACATTAAAGAAAAAAAAACTCAAAGTTGTTCATAAAGGTCAGAATGAAAATTCTGGAGCTGCATTCAAAGTAGACAGTAAAGAAGCAACAATTCATTGCTACAAGGAAGGAAAAGATAACGAAATGCAAGTTGCGTTTCAAAAAGAAATAAAGGATGAATCCTGGTTATGGAACCTCAGATTCAGACATCTTAATTTTGGTGGGATGAAGCTACTACACATAAAGGACATGGTGAAAGGATTTCCATTGATTGAAAATCCAGAGAGAATTTGTGAAGGCTGTATTTTTGGAAAACAACATAGAGATACTTTTCCAGTCTAAAAGTCATACAGAGCTCACATACTACTTGAAATTGTGTACTTTGATATTTGTGGATTGATGCAAACACTGTCCATGGGAGGATGCACTTATCTTCTCACATTTATTGATGATTTCACATGAAAAACATGGTTCTATTTTCTAAAACATAAATATGATGCATTTGGTTGTTTTCAGCAGTTCAAGGCACTTGTGGAGAAGCAGAGTGGTTACAACATCAAGATATTAGGAATAGATAGAGGTGGTGAGTATGTTTCAAATGATTTATTAAACTTTTGTAAAAATCATGGCATACAGAAGCAATTCAATGCGCGGTATACACCACAACAGAATGGCATCACAGGGAGGAAGAACAGAACCATTATGGAGATGGCACGCAGTATGTTGGTAGCCATGCAACGGTCAAATGAATACTGGTTTGAAGCAGTGGAAAATACTATTTATATCATGAATAGATGTCCGATGAAGAGTGTGAACAACAAAGTTCCATAGGAAGCATGGATAGGTATGAAACATAGTGTTTCACATTTAAAAGTTTTTGGTTGTGTAGCATACGCACATGTTCCAGATCAACTGAGAAGAAAATTAGACAATAAAGGATAGAAATGCATTTTTATTGGGTATTCTGAAGACACAAAAGCATACAAGTTGTATGATCCTGTTGCAAGAAAAGTTATTATCAGTCGAGATGTTCAGTTTGTAGAAAATGAAGCATGGGATGGAAATGTTGAGAAGAATGTGAAAATTGTGTCACATGTTGAACATGATGACATTGCAGAAGATGTGGTTGAGAATCCGCATGTTAATCAGAACAGCGCAGCTCCATCTACTCCCAGGACTGCGCAACATGTTTCAGCACAAGAAACTCCGACACAAGTCACAGCTCAAGCTACTCCGACAAGCACACCAAGTGCGCAACAAACGCCATCAAGCAGTTCGTGTAGCTCGCGTAGTTCGACACCAGCAACTCTGACAAAGACAAGAACTCTGCGTGAGATATATGAGACTGGTACACCTAATTCATTCTCAATTTTTGCATTATTTTCTCAAGTTAATGATCCTCTAACATTTGAAGAAGATATTGGAGATAAAGTCTGGGCACAAGCCATTGATGAAGAAATAGAATGCATTGAGAAGAATCAAACATGGGAACTAGTTGATGTTCCTAAGTACAAGGATGTGATCAGCGTGAAATGGATTTATAAAACCAAGCAAGATGCTGATGGAAATGTGCAGATGCACAAGGAAAGATTGGTAGCAAGAGGATTCACACAACAGTATGGCATAGACTTCAATGAAACCTTTGCACCTGTAGCTCGAATGGACACAATCAGAACAGTTTTGGCCATTGCAGCTCATAAGACATGGCCTGTTTACCAAATGGATGTTAAGTCTGCATTTTTTAAATGGTTAGTTGGAAAAAGAAGTATATGTGGAGAATCCACAAGGAAGCAAAGTTCCAGGACAAGAACATAGAGTATACAAACTAAAAAAGGCACTCTATGGTTTGAAGCAAGCTCTTAGAGCTTGGTACAGTCGCATTGACTCATATCTCATTCAGAATGGATTTCACAGAAGTGAATGTGAGCCAACGTTGTACACAAAAATCAACAAGAAAGGTAATAAGCTAATTGTTTTCCTATATGTAGATGATTTAATATTTACTGGTGATTTTGGGATAGAAGAATTTAGATCAGTCATGGAAAGTGAATTTGAAATGACTAATTTGGGGATTATGAAGTATTTTCTGGGCATGGAAGTCCAACAGTCTGAAAATGGGATATTTATATCCCAGTTAAAGTATGCAAGTGATGTCTTGAACAGATTTAAGATGCTAAATTTCAAGACAACTCCAACACCAGTAATAACAGGTTTGAAATTGAGCAAGGATGATGATGGATCCAATGTAGATCCTACGCTGTTTAAAAGGCTCGTTGGCAGCCTTATGTATCTTACAGCAACAAGACCAGACATCATGTATGGAGTCAGCTTAATCTCAAGATTCATGGAGTCACCAAAAGAATCTCATTGGCAAGTAGGTAAAAGAATTATGAGGTATGTAAGTGAAACAAAAGACTTAAGTATTTTTTATTCAACCTCAGAAAATTTCAAACTCATTGGATACACTGACAGTGATAATGGAGGCAACATGGATGACAGAAAAAGCACATCTAGGAATACATTTCATGTAGGAACATGTGTTGTATCATGGGCTTCAAATAAACAGCCCATAGTAACTCTTTCTTCAGTAGAAGTAGAGTATGTCGCAACTACAAGCGCTGCATGTCAAACCATTTGGATGTGGAGGATGTTAAGTGATTTGTCGCAGAACCAACAAGAACCCACAGTCATTTACTACGACAATAATTCAGCTATCGCACTGTCAAAGAATTATGTGTTCCACAAGAGAACCAAGCACATCGACACAAGGTGTCATTTTATTAGAGAATTAATAAACAACAAAGAAATCTGTATAGAATTTTGTAGGTATGAATATCAAGTAGAAGACATATTTACAAAACCATTGGCAAGGGACACATTTCAATATCTGCGAAGTTGCTTGGAAGTGACAAGTTCTGTGCAGTGAACTATGTCATGAACAAAGCATGTTTCATCTCTGAAACATTTTGTAAAATTTTATTTTTTGTTTAATGATCCCCATCCGCTCATAATTAAGGGGGAGTGCTGGAAATATTGTCTTTATGAGCTAATAGCATATCAGATATGCGTTGGCTCTGTCAGACTCCAGTCAGTCATTTTTTCAGTCTGTAATGTCAGACAGTCAGTTAGTTTGCAACCAATCCGTCTCACGACAAGTTAGTATTTATGTAGCTGTGTTTGTATTTCACAGGCCCAAAACTTCTTAGGTAGAAATTTATTACAGTCTTTAATGAAACCTTGTAGCTTCCAGGAGAAGCCAAACCAAGTTTGTGTATAAATGAAAATCACTCACAGCGATAGAGATAGAGATGTATGTGAGGGAAGAAGGGTGAAAGGAGGAGAAGCTCATCCCGTGAAATGTATGAAGAGCCCAAGCTCTGTAAAATTGTGAAAGATTGAAGTAAAACTCATCTCTCTGTAAGTGCGGCAAAGTAACTTTGTCTTACTGCGGTAATATATAAGTCTTTAGTTTTATATATCCATTCTCAAGAATGTTGGTTTATGCATCCCGCACATCTACTTCATATTGACCTACGTAAATGTTGTTTACATTTACGGTATGTAAATCAAATCAAGATTTCCAAGTATTTCACGGTGGTAAATGACCTAGTTTAACTGCGTAGTAACTTCTACATATGTTTTGGTTCTTATGTTTTAGCATGAAATACATTTATACAAATTTTGTTTAAGGTTGGGTTGTGCGTAGCTAAATAGGTATGCGAAGTTAACTTGTGCCCAGTTAACCTTCGTAAAGTTAAAAGAAGGCTTGCAAAAGTAATTTGTATGAAGTGCAAAGCTTATGCAGAGTAAAGTATTCTGCAAAGTTAGAGAATTGCGCATTTAAGCAAAGTTCACCTGCGCAGTAGAAAGTCGAAATGCACAGGTGATCTCTGCGCAGTAAAAGGTAGAAATGCACAGTTAACCTGCGCAAAGTAAAAGGGTGATTTGCACAACTATTTTACGCGCAGTTAATTTGTGAAGAAAAGTTTTCACAAAAATAATTAGAGCAAAGTTTTTGCTAAGTGAAGCGTAGCCCTAAAGCAAAGAAAAGAAAGATATTCATTTATTGCGCAGGTCAAATATTTTTACCTGTGCGGTGTGATTTTACCTTAACAAATGGGAAACATACGAAGAAGAATCTTCAGCTCCTACACCTGGGTTACAATACATAGTCTCCAAGGATTAGAAAATGCATCCTTCCTAATATCATCGTCTGTTACTATAGCAGCTTTGTCAACCCACCTACAAAAGAATTAAAATCCAATGAGAAAATAGAAGAAACTGCAATAGCTTGGCTTGTGTTACAACATTCTAAATTCCAATTTCTTCAGCCCACGATAGTTTAGAACATAGATAGCTCATTTAAACAATTCTCAGTTCAGACTTTAAAGTAGAAGCATATACAATCAGTCCTAAGATCAGTACAATGTCATATATATATATATATACTTGAATTCACCGGTATGTTCCATTTTTCGGCTTCCTTGAATTGCAGAATTCATGTCTAGTACTTCATATAAATGGGAATGGTCAAGGGGCTCTTTCTTTCGTAATTTTTGCAATGAGTCAACAACGACCGGGCACATCTGTGTCATGGGACTACCTCCAGGTTTTTGGAGTCTATAAAGTGGCGTACCAAAAAAGAAGATCCCTATGGCTAATCCCATAAACATTGTAGGAATCCAAAAACCCCAACCCCAACCAACATTATCCTGGACCCAGATGAGAACGCTACTTGAAACAACAGCCCCAACATTGATTGAAAAGTAGAACCAATTGAAAAACGAGCCTTTTTTCTTCTTTTCTTTAGGATCAGTGTCATCAAATTGATCAGCTCCAAAAGAATACATGCAAGGTTTAATGCCTCCAGTTCCTAATGCAATGACACTATAGGAATCCCAAAACCCCAACCCCAACCAACATTATCCTGGACCTAGACGAGAACGCTACTTGAAACAAGAGCCCCAACATTGATTGAAAAGTAAAACCAATTGAAAAATGAGCCTTTTTTTCTTCTTTTGTTTAGGATCAATGTCATCAAATTGATCAGCTCCAAAAGAGTGCAAGGTTTAATGACCCCAGTTCCTAATGCAATGAGATAAAGACCACGGAAAAATACACCATATTGAGCTATGGTTGTTGTTGGGAAGTCATTTCCTATGCAGGAAGGAGGCTTCAATGAAGAAACAGATGCTAAAAGAGTCAAAGTATCCATTCCCTACAAAATTCAATGCATGATTTTCAATAGCAGTGCCTCAACAATGCATCAATTAATATAATTGTGATTAAACTATTACCAAAAAAGGTAGATTTCGAAAGGAATCAACATTTTAATTACGAAGTAAAAAAATGGCACTCAAGATACTTCCAATGTTAATCATACAATGAAATAAATTACTGAGAAGGCTGGAATGGTCCAATATCGTCCCCAATATGCATTAGCCAAAACTTCCCCCAAAAGAGGTGTGAGATAGCAAGCTCTAGTCCAAGTAGTGACACTCTTTGTAGCAGTGTCGTTTCCCTGATGCAGCCTTTTTGTCAAGTACGTCACTAGATTTGTATTGATTCCATAGTATGCTATTCGCTCACAACACTCATTTCCTGTCAGCAAAAGTGAAAGTAGTTTGACAACATGATTTTCAAAACAAATTAGTAGGATTTAGTATCTGAACGTATTAGTCAAGCATTTATAATTTCATTTTCAAACATTTCACACAGATTTTGTAGAAGAACCTAAAATGAATGGGCAAGCCCTCCAGTTTCCATTATTCTCTTTAACAAAAGGCCTGCCCCAAAAAATCAACAGATCCACCCCCTGAGTACTCTTCTTCATTGGCCTGAAAAGTCCAAACATCAAACTAAGTTAGACCAAAAATCGACTAAGCCATGCCCCATATACTTATGTTCTTAACTAGACTGGAAAGCATCCAAACATCAACCATATACCTTAATAAAATTTGATACCTTCATTTATTGCCAAGGACTTAGAAAAAATTACCATCCTAGTAATAAACA
Organism: Larix kaempferi; assembly: GCA_027924585.1. Taxonomy (NCBI): domain Eukaryota; kingdom Viridiplantae; phylum Streptophyta; class Pinopsida; order Pinales; family Pinaceae; genus Larix; species Larix kaempferi. The sequence continues at coordinate 21,715,470 of BSBM01000466.1, forward strand.
AACCAAATGTCTACAGGGTTGACTTATGCACTGGAACACCATATAGAAACCATTCTAACAACTAATGCATTGCCATACAAAATCATTTGAAAAGGGAAGAAAAGGAAGGAACGGTGAGAATTAGTAGGTTTAAACTAGCAATGCACTATATTGTATATTTCTAACTACAACTCCTACTCTCTTTTAGATTTTAGCTTTCTCCTTCCTTGGATGTGATTTATTTGGGAAAATCCAAGAGATAAAAGCTTTGCATGTCAATTGTGAATGTACATTCCTATGCAACTTTATAATTACTTCATGAATTTAGAATGTACAACATGTATGTAGTTATGGAAATCATCTCTCATAGTTTTTCACTCTTATGTTTCTTTCATTTATCTTTTTTCCATTCCAATAATTGTGTTCATATTGGAGAGATTCTTCTATCAGTCAATATTTGTTTTTACCGAAATGCAAAAACCTATAAATATTTCAATAACTTTCAAGAGGCAGATTAGCCTAAATTTTCTTTCCTGAATTTCCATATATTATCATCATTTGTATTCCATCACTACAAGATTTGAACCCAAAATCTGACGAGAAAATCTGACAACATCCGACGAAAAGGACCGTGTCATTAGATTTCACCTTAAAATTTACGAAATTTAATGATTTTTTTTAAAATTGATAGAAGGATCTATCGGATATCCGACGACTCTTGGATATCCGACGAGGTCCTTGGAATGGTTACCAATGTTGTCGGATATCTAAATGAATATTAAGCTCGAGGATGTCAGATATCCAACGTAATATTAAGCTCGAGGAGATCGGATATCCGACGACAAGCGATACCCAAGAATGGAAGATATCCAACAACTTATGATGCCCTAACTGGTCGGATATCCGACATTTACTCTCCAACGGTAACTAAGTTCAAGTCGTCGTATATTCGATGGAAGGATGACTTTTAAAACCTATAAATATGGAAACACTCCAACATGTTTGCTATACAAGCGATGGTTTGCGAAAGTTTTTTTATTCGGTAGACATTTTTTCGGCGGACTATTTTTCATTAGTTGCATTTTTTTTGTGATTAAAGCCAGCGAAGTGTGGAGATTCATTTTCCAAGATTGATAATCTTCATTCAAGCTCTTTACGAGAAAATTTCAACTAGCAATATTCCTGATCTAGACGAACAAAATTGACAATTGCTTGCTAGATTGTGGGAAGGAGTTGAAAGAAGGGGTGATGGGAAATGCTATTGTCCATGTAGTTAATGCAGGGGCTTTAAGAGGAGAAGCATTTTGATCACAACAGCCACAAAACATTGTAGGGAGCATGGACACTTAGAGGGGGGACATGAATACCATCCATTTGTAAGTTTTGCATTATATATGTTTTTATTTTGATTGCTTTTGTAAATGTATGTATTATTTTAATATTTCTTATATTAACTTATATCTATTGATCATGGTTTCAATAGATGGGGACTAACATGGACAATAAATATTATTTTAATATTTAATATTATTATAATAATTTTTTCTTTTGTGCATGTTGAATCTAGGGTATAGTAGAATAACTCATTCATTTGTTCGTTAGTGAGACAAACCCACTCACTGGGGAAAGCACTTAGCTCTCTAGATTTGTGACACTTTCCATCATGATAATAGAAATAACGACTATATTGGCATGTTGTAATTTCTCTTCTATTTTCTCTATAGAAACCATAACATCGTTTATCTTACCTTAGTGGACAGTATGGGGAATTTTGAGTTATATTTGAGTAGCTTTGCTCAGTAATTGGGTCAATTATTATGTCTCTTGGATAGTTTGGATGCACCTATTTGACCAACAGTATAATTGATCGTTGTTCTTTTCATCCCAACAATACAAAATTTGTTACATTTTAAATGCATCAGAAAAATGTTTACATTTTGTGTTTGAATTTCTTATATTAAATTTTATCTATTGATGGTTTCATGTAATTATAAAGGCAAGACATCGTACAACATATCGTCCGAAGGAAGTGCTTCCAAAACAAGTATCGTAGGAACATGGAGCTATGAATATTAATGGAGAACAAGTTAATGATCACATTGAAGAAGATGGTCATACCGATAACATAGTTGAAGATGATGTTACAAATACTTTGATCCATGATTCATTTAATGTTAGAATGGATGGTGATGATCATCATCATCATGAAAACGATGATCATTTTTATGATATTCATGATATACCTCTTCTTGAGAAGGCATACCAACCCCTTTATGAGGGCTCCAAGAGAAATCTTCTCTCTGCTATATTGTTGATAATGAACTTGAAGGTTATGAATTGTATTTCAAACATATCAGTCACATGGATGTTAAGGTATGTAATATATTCCATCACATAATATATATGATCGTCTAGTAATTTTATTGTTAATTCATATATAAGTCAAATTAATACAGATTAAATGTGTTTCATTATTATTATTTCTATATTATATTAACTATATTTTTATTTTATTTTGTTGTAGCATGATAGGTGAATATTTGTTACGACCGTCAAATATTTTACCTCGCACATATCGAGATTTATCTGCCATCATGAAAGAAATTGGAATGCAGTATGAAGCAATTCATGCATGCCCCGATGACCATGTTCTATATTATAATCAGCATGAATTTGCAACAGAATGTCCTGAATGTCATATCAATAGATATCGAACAGATCAAGTAACAAAAAAGGTGCCTCGCAAGGTTCTACGTTATATTCCCATTATTCCACATTTGCAAGGACTGTTCAGGTGCAAAAACATAGCGTAGTTTATGGATTACCATGCACGGAACATAAGTCAAGACGACATTATCCAGATGCCTACAGATGGGTCTTCATTTAGAGATATGGAGGAAAAATGGTCTCACTTTAAAGAAGAACCTTGTAATCTTAGGATTTCTTTGGCAGCAGATGGTGTCAATCCATTTGTAGAGATGAGATCTGTTTGCTCAGTGTGGCCTATTTTTGTTATCAACAATAACATTCCTCCATGGTTGACAATAAAGAGGGAGCATATAATGTTGTCGATGATTGTTCCAGGTATATTGTGTCTACAGTTTGCTTTTTAATGTAGTGGTATCTCATTTGTCGTATTTTTGTCACATAAGGTCATATATATATTTAATGTTTTTCTATTATGCAATATGGTTTATATATCTAAATGGTACTTCTCATAATTATATTTTTTACATGTTCAAGTCAATCAGGTAAGTACCAAGTCAAATATATGAATGTATATATCGAACCTCTTTTTGACGAGCTACTGAAATTATGGAATGAAATCACTATGTATGATGTATCTATACCAATACGACAAAGGCAATTTCAATTCCATGCAAAGTATGCTTGTATGGAAATACATGATGCCCTAGGGTTAACCCATTTTTGCGGTATGTAATTATAAGTTCCACTTTATTTCTATTTAATTTTATGAACTAGTTAATATACTACCCACGCATGTTTTTCCAAATCATCCATTCATTTTGTATATAATTATAATTGACATAGATATTCCATCTCTTTATGTAGGTCTTCAGACAAAGGGGAAATTTGCATGTCCACTTTTTGGTCCTAAACTCAAATCTCATCGTTAAAAAAGCTTAGGAAAGGAGGTGTTTGATGAGTATAGCTCTAAGAATCACAGGTATCGAACTACCGAAAAACATATGTTCAATAAAGGATAACATTCATTAAACCATTGTTTCATTCAGTCAAGACATTCATTCAATAAAAGATAACATTCAATAAACCATTCATTCATTCAATAAAAGCTGACATTCAATAAAGGTAACAGTTTACTACACTGAAACATCAAAACAATCATTAAACCATTCATTCATTCATTAGGCCAAAAATCATGGACAATATATTATTATCAAAAATAATTAGACGACGTTTTTTCCAGTCACTTCTTTTTAGTTTTTCTTCTCCTTTGTTGTACTACATAATCTCTAATAAGACCATCTTGATCTGGACTTTCTCCTCCAGTTCTTGGTTCTTCATCAGGCGCTTGTCGTGATGTTTGTATCCTAGAGTGTTGATCCAGACATGGATTTTGCGGCAAGGGAGCTCAACGAATGGCTACGATGTTGGATTTCTACAACCCACTCGCGTGTCATCTAAATTTTGACATTTTCTTGGAGCTTGTTGGGATTTTTAGTTGCTCCTCATAACCAGTTTCAAGTTTCCACAACTTCAAAGGCTGAGTAAATGATGTACTGGAATCAATATCCTTAACCTTCTCTTTATTTTCCTTGGAATATCCTTGAGATTATTTGAATGAGATGTGTCTCAAATCCTCTAGATCATTTGGATCCTCTCCATTATGTCCAATCTTCATGCAATAGAGAATATATCTCGTCTCTTTTTCTGTGGAGAATAATGTGGAGAGTGAAGATCAAAGAGGATGAGAGGTTGTTTGTATCCCTAACCCAAGTATAATAAATTGTATAGAGAGTTATAAGAAAACTAAAGGTCAATGCTGTCAACAAGGTGGACATAAGTCCATGGAGGAGATCAAGGGAAACTCTTATTTAACATTTGTGATTTATCTTCTAAGTGAATATTTCCTTAGTGTACATGTATTTAGGGATTGGTAAACAAACGTTAATTATAATGGGGGTTCATTGGAACTCCATAACATTCGTTCGAGAAAATAGATGTTGGATAGTTCATGAAGGTTGTGTTTGCACACATAGGTTACCATTCAAATTGACATTGTTATAGAGATTGAGTGAGATGCAAGCATTGGAGAATCATTTCCAGATGTTGACAACCAGTCTCAATTGGGCTGTATTGGCCTACATTGAAGGCACTTCATCAAAATTTGAATTGTTTTTCCCATCTTTTTTCTTTTTAATACTAATGTATAATATATTAAATCAAGTTCGCGAATTCCAAGTAATGAAAATACATAGTATTTTTTTAGTTGTATTGCAGCACTTATTGCTTTGGTCTATCTTTTTGTTAACTATGTTTTAAATTTTGTGTCAAGGAATAATACTTGAATGGTGAGAGGAAAAAGTCATGATATCTTGATCATCTACTAATTATCCTATATATATATATAAATAAAATCTTTTAAACTTTACATATTTAGATTACTGTTCACTTCTGTTTCACTTAACTAGATTTAAAATTGGTTTCACTTTCATTGCTATAGTTGGATGTGCAGTTTATATAATATTTACTTATTTAGATTTATATTTAGTACGTGGAACTTGCTGCATCAGTTATCATGCCACCAATATAGAGACTACTTTGTGTAAACCTTTTTTTTCTTCAATTAGCCGAAAAAAATGGTTTTACTTGTTACAAATACATTGATTTCGCAAAATAGAGTTCATCCTTGACATCTATTGTGTTGATTTTGTTTTCTTTTCAAATGCTTCTATTGTGTTGATTTTTTTTCTTTTACAATGCTTTAACTTTCTGAAATCCAAAATCTGACATAAACTTTAACTTAACCTGCTTGCCCTTATAATAAAGGATCTCCATGACCCCCCTCCGAGGAATAGTTGTCCAATAGCAAGTCTTTCAACCATATGCCCGGAAACACGAGAAACTTGTTGAAAGTCTTTTAAAGGGCTCCAAGAACAAATTCCCTTCCAATAAAAATTAAGACCCACCCTTCAAATTTGATCAGAACATAATAGTGTATTTTTTTTTAAATTTCCATACAGTCATCGGATATACGACTTCCATGCCTTAGATATCCTAATGTTCTTGCCATACCACCGACGGCTAAGAACGTCGAGTATCATCCTTTTTCTCATGGAACGGTCGTCGGATATCTGACTTCCACGCCTTAGATGTCTGATGTTCTTTCCATACCATCGACGGCTAAGAACGTCGAATATCAACCCTTTTCTCATGGAATGGTTGTCGGATGTCCGACTTCCCTGCCTTATATATATGACGTTCTTGCCACACCACCGAAGGCTAATAACATCGAATTTCAAGCCTTTTCTGATGGGACAGTCGTCGGATATCCAACGTCCCCGCCTTAGATATCCGACATTCTTGCCATACAACCAACAGCTAAGAACATCAGATATCAACCCTTTTCTCACGGGATGGTCGTCGGATATCTGACGTCCCCTCCTTAGATATCCAAAGTTTATATTATGTGATAGGCATTGGATATCTGGATTTATATTATGTGATATTCGACAGGATTTGGTGGTCGAATATCCAATGGTTGGCCTACTGTCGGATCTCAGCCGAATTCGGACCGACGTTAAAAAAATATGAAGGTTGTTGGATGGTCGACCACAAGATGTAGAAAATACGACATTTGGGCCGTCGGATTTTGGGCCCAAAAAACCTAATGCATCCTTCCTATGCCAAAACATCATGACAATTTATTTGAATTTTTATCAGAATTTTTGTTCAAATGTGGCAATAGTAGATGTTCCAACAACACAATTTTCCTTGTGCTAAAGCCACCTAATGTGTTTGGACTGTTCAATGCTAAATAATTCTTATTTTTCTATAGAATTAGAAGTATTATGAGGAAATATTGACTGAGTGTTCTCACATTCTGAACATTTTAAAATTTTTCGTCTAACATATTTTTGTTTACATTTTCCCACTGTATTGCTTCTGTATTTGGGGATCATCATACTAATAGTTTTGTAAGCGCAATGCAACCTTACATAAACCAATATGTTCTATAATTGGCATTCCTAATTCTAGTAAGGTTTGAATTCTAACCTTCTATTGAAAATGGGACAGACTTGGAAAAGAACCCAGGACTTGCCCCTAGTCGGTTTTCTATGATTGAACTACAAGGCTCTTTAATGATGGGAACCTTTAGCAGTTTGATATGGAAGTGTAGATTTCTACTTCGAACAGCTTCAATTTCATATTGCAATATATTTACCTGAAGCCCTTCAGAATGAAGCTGAATCTGTGTTGCATCTCAAACTTCAAATTCAGGTTTCACCATCACATAAAGAAAAACACAAATTTCCACTTACACAAATTATGTACATAATATCTGATGACATAATTATATCCTTGACCTATTTCTACTTGCATACTCTGAAATAAAACTAAATTCCATGTTACTATGTTTTTGATTGCACCCACTGCGTCTATTAATAATTTAATCCTGGCTCTAATTTGGCCCAATTTTAGGGTTTGCAATACCCACATTCTTATAGAAATATAATTTTTTGACGACTTAAAATGAATTCCCAAATTTCTAATTACAAGCATGATAGTTAAATTGGAAAACTTCATTGTATTTTTTTTATGATATTGCACTCTATCCGTTAATCCCGGCTCTACTTTGGCCTAGTTTAATAATTCTTCGATGACTAATAAATTGAAACTCAAATTTCTGATTACAAGCATGATAGCTAAATTGGAAGATTCTCATTTAAGAAAACCCCAAGAGTGAACGGGTGACAGAACAAGCCAAAAAGGTGCTAGAATGTTCCTAAATCCAACATAGCTTGAGATCTCACAGCCCTAATGAAATTCTTCTCCCAAGGATGCCTCGTAATGAAAACAGAAGCACAAATTCTCTATTTTATCATTATTAAGCTTTTTTAAAGTCTAACAGATACCCTTGTTTTTAATCTCTAGACTCCATGGAGAACCAGATCAAAGAAAATGGATTTGTAAACAAATATCCAACAAAATCATTCCATCAAATTCCAAAAGCATGCTGAAATCATGAACAAAAAATATCAAAAAAAAAACCAAGTTAAAAAAGAAACTAATAATGCCTTATACCAGGAGCAAAGCTAAGAGTTTTCTCCTTTTCCCATTGGCGTGGATGCAAACATATAAACCAACGCAAATATCAAAATTAAACATATAAAGGGGGGATAATTTACTGACCTTCCTTGTCTGTATGAGGGCAGTATTTCCCTCTTCTAATAGAGCAGTTTCCAATGATCCTTCCCATTCAACGCCTATCCCAGATCTCTGTTTTCTTGGGTCTGTTTGTTATCTATTTAGAGAAAATACAATGAAATCCCTTTCTCTATCTCTAACAACTCTATCATCGTTGTGGTCGACAGAACCTCTGCTCCTTGTGTCCCCCTCCCATTCCCTTTCAATTTCCCGGAACCTCTCAATCAACAGGCTACCCCATTGTGGATTCCTCTCCAAAGATTGTTCCCGGTCTATAACACGGTGAAACCCCCGATGATCTCTTTCCCTCTCTATGTCGTCCCCAATTCGGACCTTCTTGACAGTAATCTCCCTTGACCTATTAATCACATGAAAAACACCGTTGAACTTCGGGAGGTGGCGAAATCGAATCGTCTTCCATCAAGATAACTTGTGGGAGCTACCTCTTTTTCACTCACTTTCTCAGCCTCCATTTTCTCATCCCTTAACCTCCTCATTTCCTCGACCAATCGAGAAACCTCTTCTCTTTTTTTTCTCTCCTCTTCCTCCAACATTTCCTTGTCTAATCTAGCTTGCCTCTTCTCCTCATCCCTTAACCTCCTCATTTCCTCGACCAATCGAGAAACCTCTTCTCTTTTTTTTCTCTCTTCTTCCTCCAACATTTCCTTGTCTAATCTAGCTTGCCTCTTCTCCTCATCCCTCCTCCTGCATTTTTCTCCCTAGTTTCCTTGTGAGTTGAAGCCATTTTCAGACTTCTTTGAGCCTTCCTTTTGTCTAGCATTTAGCGCTCCATCTTCACTTGAATATGCACCACTGAATAATTTTTTCCAAACCCGCCTGGTACAAACTAAGAAGAGACCTAAAATTCTTAACAAAAAATTTACAGCACTAGACTCAGACTGATCCACTGAACACCATTCCCATCCACGATAGACCCCTTTATATGACACAATATTGTGCCCCCTATAAATTGCTATTCCTAACCAAAATCCTCCCATCCAAGAACCACTTGGCCAAATTTTACCACCCATCCATGACTTCCCTCCAGTCCAACTAACTCTGTCTAGAAATTCCTTTCCATTCCATAGCCTCAGGTTGTTTCCACCTAAATCAGCAGCTGCACCCCCAATGCCATTCTGTGCAATACAGGGAGGTAAGGGAGTGCCACTTGCGGCAATTCCATCAAAACTTCCATGAATTGAAACATTGGATATATCCAACACAGGCCGTCGAGAAACATGATCATAATATGTACACATAAATCTACCACCTGCAGGGTTATGATCTTTCTATGTCGTCAAACAGTTACTGCACCTACGCTGCAAATTGAATAAACACAGAGCCGAAAAATAGCATAATTTGTACTCTTTCCCAAATTAAAATGAGGAAATCTATCGGTAACCACAAAGAAATAAATGAATAACCAAGAAAATATCAGCAGCCAGATTTCCTGTCAATCCCCCATTAATCCGAGGTTATAGCGCACAGACACCGAACAACAGGACAGTCCACTACGCACAGAACGCTAAGATGGACTAGGACACGCACCGGCCAAAACCCCCACGACAAATTACGAGGAAATAATTACAAACAAAACATTGCAAAACTATGTAAAATAAAAAAATATCGAAGTGTATGGCTAGACTAATGTGTCTAAAATGGACACAAGATGTCATGGACATAATAAGAATAAAATGAGACGACTTCTTTATGGACCACAAAACAAATAGGGATTACCAAAGCTTATCACATAAATCAATAAGAAGATCCATATGCTTTATTAACCTTCAATTCAAACTCTTTCCATCATTAACAAAAACATTAAACTCATATTGGAGATAATTTACTTACATTAAACTTATATTGGAGATAATTTACTTACTTGAACAAATGGAGAAAAACACACTTGGAGAATCAGTTCCTCCCAACCATAGGAGAGAGCAACAAAACAGCGAGCCGAACTCCACCCCTAAGTTGGATCACCACCATGCACAACATAACTAACAAGCAAAGCTTCCATGCAACACTCTCTCTGAGTCTGTAACAAGCTCTGTGATGGAATTACAAAAGAGAGAAATATTCAACACATGCACTCATAGAACAAATTTCTCCATGCACAACAAAGCGTCTTGTGCTATCTCACTGCACAAATTTGTAGTTTTTTCCTAAGTCTTGTGCCATCCCAATCAAATCTCAATAAATCCTTCAATCCCTATGATGTAGGATCTTGTTTGGTAGTTGAGCTTTTAGATTGGATTTTATTGGTAAAATATCTCTTGCTTGCTTTACACTTGTTCTTTGTTTCATGGTGGTGTCAACTCATTCAAGTGAATTCTCCAAGTGTCTTTTTCTTTTATTAATAATAAAAATAATAATTGTTGTGCAAAGTATCACTCACACCTCTTGTGAGTATTTCTAAGTTTTTCTAAATAAATCTTACAAAAATAATTGTTTTGAATTATTTTCAGTAATATTAAATCAAAAATAAAAATAAAAATAATAATGTGTTGGGGGTATCACATCAAGCTTTTTTTGTTTAGGGCCCTTGCACGAAGTTGAGGGACCCTTTAGTTGCAATCATGCATTCGCAAAACATGCTAGAATTTAGCAAATTGAAAACACATGCACGTTTATTAGAACTAGGCATGGGCGGAATCCGACCCTGCCTCAATTAACATGTAGGATAGGATTCACAAATGCACGCGCGTTATAGTGATACATAATGCGTTTATTAGAACTAGGCATGGGCGGAATCCAACCCTTCCATGTCAATTAACATGTAGGATAGGATTAAGAAATGCATGCGCGTTATTGTAATCATCAAAACCTTATTCAATAGTTTATTTAATAGTTTCTATGGGTTAGGAGGTTAAATAGGGATTTGGTGTTAGGGGCTTAGGTATTAGAGATGAGGGTGGTTAATGGTAGGGGAAGGGATATTAAGAGAGAGCGAGAGGGGGGAGAGAGAGAGAGGTGTAGAAGCAAGGAAGAGAGATTGAGAGAGGGGGGGTTAGTAAGGGGCAAGGGGCTAGGAGGGAGGTTAGCGAGGGGGAGACAGAGAGAGAAACTGAGAAAGGGGGTTAATAATGGTTAGGGGTGGAAGGAGAGAGAGAGAGAGAGAGAGAGAGAGAGGAGAGGGTGTTAGTTGTAGGGAGTAAGAAAGAGAGATGGGAGGTGTGGTTAGAGGTAGGTGGAGGTGTAGGGAAGAGAGAGAGAGACTGAGAGATCCCAGGTTAGTAAGGGCTAGGGAGAGAAGAGGAGAGAGATAGAGATGAGGGGATTTTGGGATAGGGGGAGTAGCAAAGAGATAGAAATATTAGGATGGTTAGGGATGGGGGAGAGGTTAGGGAGAGGGAGAGGGGGTTTAGAGAGAGATTTTATAGCCCCATTCCCTTGTGACAAAAGACCAATCAGAATGCATGTTGTATCCCTCCTACCCAGGAAACAATCAGTAAAAACATAGCAGCTTTGACAAAAAACCAATCAGCACGCACTTTGTATCCCTTCTACCCACGAAGCAGTCAGTAAAAATAGAGCAGCCATTCATTTTACTTATAGCTTGTTATGACCCCTAAATTGAAATGGACCCGCATTTCTGGTAATTCGTGAAACTGAAACTCGTCCAATCTATCATGAACCACATGGAAGCCAACTCTTTATTTATTTACACCTGATATTTTTGGCATCCAAAGGGCCTTTACCAAAGCGGGGTAAAAAACCGTAATGGAGTGAGCTAAACTCTGAGAGTATTTGCACCTTTACTCGTGACTTTGGTCAAAATCCAGCGACATGAACAATTTTTCCCATGACTTTGGCCAGAATCTGGTGACATGAAGGGAAGACTTAAAAATGTGAGATGATGTTTGCAGGGTAAAATTTCTTATTCATTTATTTCTAAAAAAATATTGTGCAAATATATAAATTACTTTAATAAATCAAAGATTTTTGTATTAATATGCAGCTAACAATACAACACACTGATATATCCAAAAAAACATCATCGAAGTTTTTATTCCCTTTGGAGAATGTAACCATATTGTGGAAGGCTTAGCTCTAAAACTATTCCCCATTACTATTATAGCCTTAGGAATAAGGGAAAAACATAGGTGGCGGGAGCACGGATGGAGTCGTAATTCAGAACTCACCTGGTTCCTCTAGGTGTCCAGAACTCCTCTTCGCTTTTGGTTTGTATTGTTGCGATTTCAAATCCAAAACAAATTCTTCATTGAAATTCATATTGGTAAAAAAAAATAAGGAATTGGCTTTTCATATTGCAAGCAGTGTGAAAAGCTTAGGAAAAATACCAATTTAAGTAATACCATCAAATTAAAACACTAATCATATATAAATTAGGAAATGCTAGATTCTTCAAGTTCTAAAACCAAAATGGATGAATGAAAAATTAATTACGTTTAATTCAAAAATACAAAAATTGAGAAATACAAAAACCATGAACCTAATAGCACAATTCACATATGGAATCTCCTTTTCCGTGGGACCAACGCTCTAGACATTACTGTGAGCATACTATGGAGAAAAAAACACAGATTGGGATGAAGAATTCAATAATAAACACTCAATAAAGATAAACGTTTCATTCTTATCTGTCCCCTAAACCGTAAACCCCTACCTTCAAGGTGCCAAAATAGGCACACAGATTCTCCATATTTCCTTTGTTTTCCTCTTCCTGGAAAATACGACATTCATCCAGTGTAGCATATCCACTCTGCATGGATGGTTTTTGTTTGAAAACAAAATGATAAACATTACTAGGAACTCAAGATAAGCTTCAAAACTTTAAAAAAAAACTAATATCAAAGAAAAATGCCCAGCTATGCAAATATGAATGAGTTCCCCCTCTTCACCTTTTCCTCTTCGATTTTATGTTAGGTTCTCTCAGTCTGGTCTACACTTGCCACTTAGTCTAACAAGAATTATGGTCACTGGACAATCTAGTGTAGGTAAGAGTTATACTTAAACTGCTTACTTTGGTTTTAGATCCGGTGCGTATTCTGATTCTGGTTTCAACCATCTGATTCAACTTTATAGGTGAACTAGAGATCGATCAACCTTTTATGGCCTACCCACATGAAATTTTTAACCGTCGAAACTAACCTAATAGAGTCATAGGGGTATTATTTCTCAAATTCATTTAAGCGAGTTGAGTGGAGTATTTCAGTCTTTTAGGACCCAGAGCAGCCAGTTGGTCGAGCTTGCTTGCACATCATCGATATCTCGGTCCAAAATTTATGCGATTTTAAACAGAGGAGCATGAGCAGATTTGAACTAGGAAGAGGTAAAATGAGCTAGATTGAGGGCAATAAATGCTGTATTGTTTCACACAATCTAATGGAAAATAGCCACGAAATTGGGTGAGATAACTCCCTCCAAACAATAGCCAACACAGCTTTACAAAACGGGGTTAGGGTGGGAAACAAATTTTAAAACAAGTAATAATATTCACTTTATATAGAGTATAAATTATTGCTACGTGGAAGCTTCTCGTAAATTGAGATCATATTGGAAGCCTCCCCTATTAATTTGTATGATGTTGCAAGGATTTTGTAATGTGACAAGGTTTTTCTCTATGATCCAAACATGGAAGCCATTAACTAATTAATGTCACCGTTAAATGTAGGGTAAGCATCCCTATAATTCCATAAAGGAAAGAGTTCATCATTTAAAGCATCAACGTACCAGCTGTTTAGCCATCATCCAAGTGGCTTGTGTATGCATCTAGAGTTTAATTTTAATCATTCATGTCACGTCCAATTGAATTTTAATGGAGTCCGGGTTCCCATGCTCTCGTCAAATTAGGCCCATCACTGAATGACATGAAGCTAGCTAAGGTGTTGAATTTAAATCATTCATGTCTGGTCCAATTGAATTTTAATGGAGTCAGTAAAGTTATCTAATGCGGTCATTGATGGTTACTCTATGGCAGTCAAATTAGGCCCGTGACTAAATGAAGATATCTAATTCTATGGCAGTCAAATTAGGCCCATCACTAAATGAAGCTATCTAATGCAATAATTGTTGGTTAATCTACGATACTAATTGAGTCATTTAATTCTTGCTAAGGTGATGGTTAGTCTATGGAGGTAGTTTCTTGTTGGGTGGAAATCACAGATATTCAATGGTTGATAGTTTGCATATGGCGGTAGATTCTTGTTGGTGGAAATCACAGATAATCATCTCGTATGTTGATGTTTAATCTATGGCGGTGGCGATGGTGGTAATTGAGTCCATTTGATTCTTGCCAGGAGGAATGCACATATGATCATTCATTCCATATATTATTTATATCCAGACATTCACAACCACCGTTTATACCTGCCACGGCTTCTTTAGACTCTTGCAATTCCAGCCAAGCTTCATTTCAGGATTTCGGGTTGTTATTGCTTTTGTTCTGGCTCAAGTGTCTAGTGCTAAGTTTTCATGAAACTGGTTATTGGTTTCTAGACTTGAAAAGCCACTAAAATAACACCCTATTTTTGCTGGACCTACAAGCCAGCCTAGGCAAACCGGCACCAAAAGGATGTATTTTCAATTCTTAAATATTTGCTTCTTTCATCAGATTGCTATTTAATGGATTTCAAGCCTTCTTCATCTTTTTTCCTTTTGCACTAAAACATGTCACC
>BSBM01000466.1:21732500-21847500 GCA_027924585.1 Larix kaempferi
GAATGGATGTATGGCTTCACTTTCTTTCCATCAATGAATCTATCCCGTGATGGCTAGTGGTGCATGTGATGGCTAGTATCTAACTACTATGTTTTTACTAATGTAGTTATATATGATATTTGCCTTCCTTCCATCCATGGCAAATAATATATTAATCTATTCCTTATGCGAGGGTATAACCTTTTCATATAGACTCTTCTTATGGGGAGACTAAGGTGAGTTATGCCCATGCTGGTGTCTAATGTAAGTATACCCTGGTGTTGGATATAACAGGTATATCGACATAAATGTGCTGAAATGTTAGATGTGCAATGGGGATATCTAATCAGTCCATCAATCAATTAATCCATCTCTTACCCATGATCATGAGCTAATTTTATTAGGTTTTTATTGTTTTGGTTACCATCGATGCAAAAATGACCTAACTTGAGTAGATTTTGGATTATTTAGCCTAAAAACAAGGGAAGTTCTTTCAAATTTGAGCTTTTGTCAACAATAGTTGTGCATATATGCTTGTAAACCGAGGTAGGTGCGAATCGTTTCTAATTAGACGGTAAAATTATGTTGACCAGAGCTCGAAACTTCATGAATTGAGAAAATAATGCTTAATATTATCGACTTTATTCTAGGTTTCCACTGAAGAATGGAGTTAAGTGGACAATACAAGGTTCGACTTTAAGCTTTTCCACTTAAATCAGGAGGTAATTTATTGATAATATCAAGATTAAACAAACTCTGAGGTTTAGAGAAAAGTGATGTAAAGATTGCAAAGCAAGCTCAAATATGGAGTGTTGATTAAGTTTTGAGTTCGTATTAAGCAAATATTTTGAATGACGAGGGATAAGGGAAGCATAGAGGATTTTATTCGCATAGGAGGAAAGGTTCAAAAGAGAGGGTGTTCTTCATCTTCTTCATCTTATTCCATACTGCACAATGTGAAGTTGAAGCGAGCGATTCTTGTAAGGAAATGAGGATGATCTAGCACTCCCCTTCCGACATGTAAGCTGTCGCCAGAAACACCGCCTGCCATGGTATCTTCCACCTATCAGCCTTCACTCGGTGGAGTTAAATGACTAATTTAGTCATGATTTTTTTTTGAAAATTTAATCATTAACAAATTTAAAAATATTAAATTCATATGGAGGGAAAAGGAATTGAGGGACATAAATTAGGGGGAGGAGGGAAAAGAAATTGGGGGAAAAAAACTAGGGGATTTTTTCAATAAAGACTCATAATTTATCTTTAGAGTTGTATCACGTCGTTATAGAGGTATTCCCTCGAATACATTAGTATATTGGATGCATAAGGTTTCCACAAACATGCATGGAAATGCACATCTTGGGGTAGGATGCATTGATGGTTTTCCGCTCACAATTAAGTTCCATTGATTTTTTTTGCAAGTGGAGTTCTGGTGGTTGGTGAGGGTTTTCCATCGCATGATTTTTGTTTCACTGAATTTTTTTTCACAAATGGGTGCAAGAAGAGGAGGAAACACCCATCACTTGCATGGAGAATCCAAGGAGAGTGGTGAGATATTTTTCGCAGCAGTTGGGTTTGATTAAATTTTGTTTGCAAATGGATTTTATTGTGGCAAGTGAGGGTTTTCTAATCCATAATTGAGGTTTCATTTATTTTTTTCCAAAATGGGTGACACAGAGAGGAGGAAATGCCTTTCTTTCTGTATATCAACGCAACTTATCTCAAACCATATGCGATAGAATTTTGCTCATTAATCAAGTAGACATGACATATAGACACATTCCCAATTAGATTCAACATATATGGCACTAGAGATCAGATACACTTTTATCAATTTGTGGAATACAATATCATTGCCACTCTTACTCTTGGTGTGTGAAGGGAGGGGAAGTTTCCCTTGCTAGGTTTCATACACATCAATTTCCATCACATATACAGTTTCCATAGTGTACTAAAGTTGTAACACCCAGTGGCGGATTTGACGCCAATGATGCTTAATTTAATCTATCAGAGGTAAGAAACTATTTATGTTGAAATATTGAACTATCGGGGGATACTTTTCTATGGTAAATTTAGTAGAGGCATATAATTTATGATGCTTCTGAATTGTTTAATGTAAGTTATGTATGGATGTCATGCCATTGCATTGTGTATCCGCCTATCTTCTAAGGCATGTGACTTGGACCATGAGTAGCGACTCCCCTCCATTTAATTACTCCCCATGTTTGTTCGTATTACATCTATCTACCTCTATATAATCCTCTATGCCCCGTATCCTTATACCTCCATTCCACTTCAAATACCTCTTTCCCCAAAATTAGAGATCCACCCTAGTCTTGGTGCTTTCTAATGAACAAGTCCTTTTAGCAATTCACATTCAAGAATCTATGTCTTTCAAGTTCAATTTGCATTATAGAAATGGATCGCTAAGGTAACCTTAGTAACCTTACCTCATCACTAAAACTCTTAATTTATGATTAACAACCAGAGTAATATGGAGTCAACATTTAACTCATTACAATATACCATGTTGTAACATTTATAATAACTTAAATCCCGTGCTTTGGTTCACTGTTATATATATATATATATATATATATGCACTTTGTTCATCATGTAAACATATCTATGATTCCCATAAGATGCCCACAATTTTCCCTTTAAAAGTAGTTGTACCTGCATAGATCTATGCACCAAGAAATTTACATCATTAGATTAAAATGAATAGGTGGTGTCATTGGCATACATAAATACCACAGTATTGACAAAAACATGTTTATTATTAATAGATATAGTGTTCTAATCACCACGAAGAACATGGCATCCACACGATGAAATACACACTTGCTCAGAACAACTGCGAAGGGTTTAGGAGAAAACCCTTGGAGTAAAACCCCTCACCAGGAAAGTTTATACAGAGCATATAATATGTAGGGTTTTAATGTCCAAAAATCCTCCAATTGTGTAGGTCGCGCATCAACATTTACCGTTTCAAGTTATGGACCGAAAGCTCATCTGATTAAATCCCCAAACTCAATAATTATAAGCCGAGATTTGCATTTACAAGGGAATATACTATTTTAGGATGCCATATTTGGCTATAATTCAAAGGCTTCTCAGGACTCAACCTCAACTGTCAATGCTACTAAGTTTAGGCATTGAGTGTTCATGGATATCTTGTGATACAAGAGGATTGGATACAGGGTTACCATGGCTCATCCATTTGGCTGTAAATTCCAGGTTTCGTAGCTTTAGGTTTATTGGTGGACGGAATTCTACTACACTTGGTCGTTGCCTTCTAGACGTCTCTTGTTCGACCATGAAAGAGTCAGTGAACAGGGAAAAAAGGGCAGGCAACAATTCATCAGGATTTATTTCCATTTTCCCAGCTGACCCGAGGGTTTGGGAGATATGTGTTGGAACAACGTTCGGATGATGAGCATGATGCATTGGAGGTTGATGACCAAAAGGTGAGTTTTAGTAACCATTTTAGATTTTTGTTATTGTCCATAAAGAAGTAAAATGAATTGGGAAGAAAAGAGAAGATAGCATATAAATTGAACAACATTTTCCTAAAACTTGTATGTAATGTGAAAGAAAGGAAAATTGAAATTGATAGGTGAAATCCGATTTTTGCATTATTAATTGACAATATAGGGTAAATTTACAGCAAAATTCGGGGTTACAAGGTGGATCTTTAATATTAACCTAAATCCTGAAAGAGTGCTAAACCATAACTTAAATGTGGTGTTCCAAGGGCAAGTGGTATATGATGTATATTTGCGGATTTTGAACAAAGCTCACAACTTGATAAGTGAACTGGATAATTGGGAAAACACAAAAATATCTTCGGAGGAAAGACTGTGACCAGTATGCCATTTCAGAGTATGAATTTACCTATGGCCATTAAAATCTACTTCAACAAAATAGAATATATTGCCTATGGCCATTAAAATCTTGTTCAAGTAGAACCACTACATTGATACAACAATATGATGAAACTTACCATAATCTTCGTCATGAGTAGCCAATATGTCAAGAGGAATTCCCTCCATACCAAAAATATCAATCTCTGTTGACTCTCTTTTAGGCTTTGCATTTGGTACCTTGAATATAAAATTGTAAATAGGTCTTCAAAATATCAAAAAACATCATCTTGGTCTTCAAAATATCAAAAAACATCATCTTGTGAATGCAAATTTATTTATGATGATCACTTAGTAGAGATAGGAGAGAAAGTACATGCTAGCATATTAATTAGGCATCAAATTGCAAACAAATCTTTAGAATCTATAACATGGATTACTATTTGATATATAGGATAAAAACGAATAGAGCTGGGGAAAATATTATAATCCTTGCAGTTTCCATAATGAAAACAGAGCCGGGGAAAATACCATAGGTAGCTTTACCACCAAAATCTTAGAACACAGACACTGAAAACAGGCTAAAATTTAATGCCTGACAAATCAAATCAGTTAAAATGGGTAGTTAAATTCATTCAATGTTGTACATGTCATACATTATTAACCAAAGAGATATAGTTTGCAAGCCATGTCTTCATTCATTTGCCTTAGTACCAGGGTTTTGTTTGCAGAAAAAATAATTAACTATCTAAAACCTGATCACTGACAACAGGGCATTCCTTCAATGGTGAGGTTGAGGGGATATCAAGCAGTCTTTTTTTAGTAACAACCTTACCGTTTACTTAAAATACAAGGGTCTTTTTTGCAAAATCCTACAACAAAAGATCAAATCCTGATCTTCCTTGTTATGGAATAGAAACACAAAAAATCCTCTTCCAGAAGAAAGCAAAGATCCCTGTCCATGAAGCTTGGGAACCCATTGCTCTACTACCCACGATTTTGTAACTCTTGGACTAGGCCAGAAACGTGTGAAAATTCCAATTAAGGAATGCTCCAAGAGGATTAACGTTTTTTTCCTTGGATCTAGAGCCGATAGATCCATTTGAGGAATATCATCCAGTTTTTTGACAAATTTGCTCAGTGTTGGGTGAGCTCTTTTGGATGGATTAAGGAACTACCCATATTTTTGAATGTCTCAATCTTACAGTGCAGGACAACTACCATCATTCACAACTTGACGCAAAACTAGATGGCCCCACTTGGATCTAGCTTGAATCCTGCTTAAACCAGGAAGAAATACAAGTAGACTCCTGCAAACAGTCTCGACAAAGCTCGGCGGTGATCCATCTTGAATATCCCTAACATCCTCCTACAAACTAATTGGCGGGAGCTGGGGTAAACCCTAGCCATGGGAGGAGAACCATATGCTTGACGTTTTTCATGTCTTTTAGTTAGTTTCCAACTTTGTTCGTAATTCAAGCAATGAAGGAGATTTTATTAGCTTGTAAAAGTAGCAAAAGTTTTGAATCTTAATCTTGGAAGCAGTATTCAATATCATTTTCTCTCTTTTAAGACACTTGTTTTTAGAAGTGATGCCTAGTTGGTTGAATTGACCCTCTTTCTAGCCTGTAAGCATCCAATGGTTGTCTATTATTTTTATATGCAAGAAATCTTCCAAAATTTGATCCATTGTTATTATATGCCTTAAAAATTCAGGATACATAAGAAATCAAGGGAAAGTTAAAATAAATTAGATGATATATTAATTCACATATATAGATAGAATTACTTTAGAAACACCAAAACTGTAATGATGTTGGGCTAAGAATAAAAGTGAGAAAACTAGTCTGGTGAGTGGATGAGCCCAATGTCATGAATGTAGGCAATTGAATCTGGAAGGGGTTGTGCTTGAAGTTTCCCTGTCATTCCAATGATTCACATGTATGTGATCTAAATAGGATATTTTCATGTCTGATGTGCAGGTAGTGAATTAACCATGTTGACTACTTAATTAAATGCCTAAGTAGTTCAAGGATTAAAATTTCAAGGTAGAAGGGAGTAAAATTTATAATAAATATTGCACCTTTTTCAAGGTTTCCAATCTAAGCCAAACTTCCTCTTTAATTCTCTTTGGGTGCAAGTAATGGGCATATGAGAAGCTCCAGCATCAACATCTATGGGGATCTAAATGCAGAGAATTTACTGGGTTTAGATATTTAATATATTTCTTTTAGTGTGCATAGTAGTTACTTTCACCCTTGCAGGATGAAAATGTTGTTTACCATTACTGAATAACTCATTAGCTGTGCTTGCACTTCAATGTCTCTTGTAACATCATTATTTTCGTCAAATGCTTAAATTTATATCTTTGTAGTTTCTTAAGATATCCATTGTTTAACATGCAGGTGTGACAAGGCTTATCTATCCAAAATTCTGTTGAACTAATGCTTGCACCATTTGGGATTTAATCTAGCTGATCAACAACCTATTGTTGCTCAAGTTTGAATTCATGACATGGTGGTTTGACCATCCTATCTTATTTTTAGAAGATTATTATGTCACTATTTCACAAGAGCTGAATCCTTTTAGAAGATTCAAATCATCCAACCATGTGGAGCTTTGCATCAAATGCTATATCTGGAACGATGGGATTTAAGGGTAGACAATCTTCTGTATGCTCAGATGATGAAGTTTCTTCTAGGAAAAGTGCAGAAGAAATATTGGATTTTCCTATATCTGGGAGTCCTTCAATATTGTAGAGAATGTACCATATGTCCTGTAGTGTGGTCATACGCTCTGCAAAAACTGTGTTCTTGGTCTTCAGTGGGCAACTGTGAAATTTCCTACACTATCTATTCAACTTCCTCTGTTCATTTCTTGCCCATGGTGCCAACTCTTATCCTTTAGGTTGGTTTGGAGAAATAGCCTTAAATTTCCATGCAAGAACTTTTTTTTACTTTGGATGGTAGAAAGTATGAATGATGAAAGAAGACTACATGGATCTATTAGAGGGGATCAGGGAATTCTTCCTACAAATGCTGGTCTCAATTCTGGAAGTGCATCTATCTTGTTAGATAATCACAGACCTTGTGCACATGTGGAGCATACTTCTCAAATGTCAAATAGTATAATGGATGTGGTTCGCAATTATATGAATGAAATTATGTTGCATGCCTCATTCCGCAAGTTATTGGTTATCTTTGTGCAGATGACAACAAAATTTCCTCTGTACTGTCTGATAACTATTCTATTTGCCTTGCCATCCTTTCTCATTTTGTACTTTTCTTATCCTAGTCTTGATTGGCTTGTCCGCGAAATAGTGACATGAACACAAGTAATCTTCTGCCACAGTTTCAACATGTTGGATAGAATAGGCTAGTTGCAATGCTTTGATTATTTATGGACATTGCATCAGTTTTTTAAGGTCTCTAGCAGTCGTTGAGAAATATAGGTCTTATAATGTTCTGCTTTGAGTTATAACAGGTATCACATTAGTGGTTCCCTGTTTGGACACAGAGTGTTAAGTTCCATTTATGGACTTATGCATTTAGGAGCTTGAATCCTGTCAGTATATTTGATAAACACGATGTTGGGTGCTTTTGATAATTGTACATATTTCTTAAAGTTAATATAGATATATACTGTAATAGGTACTTTATCTACTTTTAAATTTAAAGGCATTCGTTTTTGCATTTTTTTTTTAAATTTAGTCTTTGGGAGAATCGGCAACTACAATCCTGGTCCAACCAGTGTCCATTACAGATCATGAGATTGATTCCTACAGATACCACTATATAACCCATCCTGCCTTGGTTAGAATTGGCCCGGAGGACCAAGGTGACCGCCAGGGTTTGAACCTGGGACCACAAGCTGGAAAGCACTCAGTGGAGTCCATCAGGTTGTGTGCTCTGCTCCTAGTGGCTTTATTCTTGCATTTCTTACCCCACAGGGAGACAGAGGAGCTTTCTGTCTTAATAGCCAATAGCAATCTACTTGACCCATCTAAAGAGGAACTTATATGAATGTCATTCACAATTATGAGCTGCTAATGTTCTAGAAGTTCTAGACAAGTATTTGTGTCAATGTGTCCTTTCCTCTCTTGGTGAAAATGTACAGTTTAAAATAGTGGTTATAAAGGATGCCCTATAGAGTAAGAATCCCACACTCTTATGATTGAATCTACCCAATTTTACAATAAATATTCTCATTTTATTAAAATAGAACATTGAAGTAAACATAAAAAAAAATATGGAGCTGCTAGTCTTCTAGCGAACTTCCCTCTGGTTGTCGGAATCCAGTGATAAAGGAAGTCAATTTTTATTGATCCATAACTTTGATTGTATTTTCAATGATCTAGGTCAATTCAGAGGGAATTATTTCACTGTATTCGGAACTTGAATCATGGTGCAACCCTGATCATGCTTGAAATTTATGTTGGCTTCTTATCAGATTTGTGACTGGAAAGAAGATCCTTTTGCTAAAGATTAGCTTCCTATGGTGGAACTTTTATCATGCCTGGAAATCATGACCCAGGTATGTCTCCTCTTCTAACAAGTCATGATTGACTGGGTCCACTTGGCTATATAGGCCTCTAAGCGGAATAAAATGTTGTTTCTTGTGTGCACTTACTATTATTGGCACTTTGAAGTTTGTACGTGGATTCAATTATTCAAGTTGTATCTGGTATATTACTATTTTGTACTTTGTTTCCATACTTTGTCGTTTCAAGTACTTAAAATAAAAAATACTACCAGAAATTATGCAAAATATCATTATGGATGGATGGTGACTTGATAGTTGGAAATTGAACTATGCAGCCTTGTTGGCATTTGTGTGTAATTTTCCCAATTGTAAAATGTTGTCATTACAATAAGTAAAATGAACAGAAAATGGAGCTTCAGTTAAAATTTAAAAAACTAGTTGAAGTGGTTTAAGTGGTCTCGATTGTAATCAGTTAGTATTATCTGATAAGCATTTTATTTGATAAAGTGAAAAATACTTGGAAAGGTTTGATAAATAGAAAAATACCTGGATAGGTTTTAATTAGGTAAGCAATTAAGTGATTAGGATACTGCAAAGTGCAATCAGTTATTCTTGACACCAACCAATAATTGTATATGCCTTGTCAAATGAGGGATTGGAAGAATCTTTATCAAGCCTGAGGTTTCGTTCTAGCTCATGTTGACTTAGCAACTCTAGCTTTGAAAAAGTTATCTTGGATGCTCATTGTATCATTTACATGTGTTTGTTGGAACATTGCATTATTTTACAGAACATGAGGAGGATTGCCAATGAGTTTTATATTTTCATACCTCCATGTAGCACTTATTGTATACACTAAGTAGCACAACAATAGGATAACCATAACTATATTGGTTCAAAGATAAATCCCATTCCATATTGGTATGTTATGTAACAGGTCCAAATGGGTTGTCCATGGGATGGAGATATCCCTTGCGAGGATTGTTGGATGAGAATCCTATCGTAAGAGTGGGCTGGTAAAGATGACTAGGTGTTTGAAACCAAGGATATGAATGACATTTTGCATTAACGCAAGTTAATCAAAATTTTGTACCCACGTTTCCTGGTAACTACCTAACTGCCCAAGAGTCCTTGATTCACTGGTAACATTGGTAGAGTATTAACCTGTGGAGATTATGGAAACTAGAAAAAATAAGGATGGTGGAAGCACACCTGATCCTTCTGCAGATGCATCTATCAATAATGTTGTAAATGGTCATGCTTCCCCTACTGGATTTACATCTCTTGCAGTTGATCACTCACAAGTAGAACTCACTAAGGTTGGTTTCTCTCACAACACCTTTTATAGTTTGACTACAAGATGCATTGGTCTGTCCTTTGTTGGTGATCTCCATCTTCATCCTATTACTGCACATTACCCTTTGCAATGAGTAATCCCTTGCTTCCAATTTAACATTTAATATTAGTTTTGAGAAAGGTTTTATTGTAGTCAAATAATGGCTAGGGAAGTTCACATCACTGCCACAAATTCAATTGCAATGAAGTTAAATCAATTCCATTTACAGTTATGCAGGGATCTTAGTTACAAAAATGGTGTGATAACGATGTGATCATCCCCTTAAAACGAAAATATTTTGATGTACTAGAGCCAAAGATCTCTGAGTATGGTGGCTTCTCAAATTACCTTTTTCCTCTGCTTGTTATCTTTGCTCAGAAGCAATCCTGCAATAGCGAGACTCTTACTGTACTATAGCTGCAGAAGCATCAAAACAATTTTTTTAATGAGTAGGTGCAGTTCCAAGATGTATTGAATGTAATTGGAGGCACCTTTAAGCACATTGCAAAGTAGGTGGCCTTCATCAAAAACCTCGGATGTCCTTTTCTCTAGTACCTCAGATCTGTCTAAGTTTCCAACTATACACAAATGTGTATCCTGGTTGAACTAAATCATAGCTTTCTTATGCTCGCAAAAATTCAAAAGTTGACAATGAAGGCAATTTACCTGTATACAGTCATCAAAGATTAATTATTTGTAGGATATAGAAGCTCATCTTTTAGTCTTAAAATAAAATATTATCTAGCCCTGAAATGTTCTCATGTCATGGCCCCATTTCAGCAAAAAACCTTTCATATTCCAATTCCACAGCTTTCTTCTGATATCCAGAAGAAAAAAGGCTAGAAGACGATAACTAACTGATGATGAGAATGGATGTCACTATTCCTAGTTTGTATGAGAATAATGTAGTATCCATTATTGTTCCTTGTAGCCTTTATTTAGGTATGTCTAGTATTGTAAATACTAAACACTCATTTCTTCCTTATTAATTGCATTTTCATAAGAGCTTTGGAAGCAAACAATAATGTAAAATGAAATGTCAATTAAAAAACATTTAATAAAATTTCCAATAGTCCTGGTCTAATAGGATTGGCATCCAACTAATAGAATTTGTTATAGGAGTGACAACATCTAGTTATTAAACAAATTAATAAAATGGAAAGATGGGAGACCTTGAAGATCCTCTGGGTACACTTTCTGCATTTACATATCCTAAAATATATGCAAGCCTGCCTCATTGACCACATAGAACTTTTCCAAAACCTAAGAATCATAGAAGACCAAGATGCAGATGATAGAATCATGGGTCAATTTCAATGTAGAATGCTGGAAAAATAATGAACAGAGCGAACACAACAATTATCACTTCAAAGGTGCCCTAAGGAGATGAAAAAACTTGTCTCAAATTAAAGGTTGAATATAAGCAACACTACGAATTTTCTAACATCCAAACCTACATTTTAGTGGTCATTGGAGACTCTTTGCAACATTATGATTAGAGAACACCCATTATCACCTTGACCTTCAAATCCTTATCTTTGAGCCTGTGCTTTTCTATCCTTAGGGGGTGTTGCTAGGTGTTGCTTCTTATCTGTAAATCAAGCTTAGAAGAAGCAAATTAGATAAATAAATATAGAAACTTCAAAATAAGGATATATACGTGAGGAAAGGATAAATTTGACTTGACCAATGCCTACTCCTTGAGCAATGGAGTCAAAAGAAAAACAAAGCTATGGGTGGAAGTGGAGAAATCCAATGGGCATCCAGTTTTGATGAATGCAACTAGATCAAGGAAATTCAACCTCCTTATCATTGTTGGGCATGTGAGTGTTGTACGAGAAAGAGTCCTACATACAATTCTAATGACTGCTTCAAGACCAAGTCAAGCTTTAGGGAAAATTGAATGCTATGTCAATTCAAAGTTGCAAGTAGCAAATTTTGATTTACAAAATAATTGAGCATAACCCTATGACTCTAAACTTTTAGGGATTGAATCAGATTGATATATCACAAATTCTCATACAACTAAGACTAGAATGAATCCACATAACATTTGAAACAAATAAACTAAATCCGAAATGGGAGGCGTGGAGGGGTGGCCCTTTGGACCATTGGAGACATTCCAAATTGGTTTGTCTACTGGAATGGTGATGTATGCTCCATTTCCAAGAACGACAGCTCCTCATGGTCTTGAGGAGGTCAATTGACCTAGACTATGCGATGTCACATTGATTTGGAATGTGATGTCTCACGAGTATATGTTTGTCTCTTGTTGCCCTAATCCAATGTGAGAACCTGGAAGTATGAGGTGATCCTCTTGAAGGATTCTGACTAGGACAAGACTTGCAGGGACTGAGATTTGTGTTTGAAACTTTACCTTACAAAGAGAGCAATACATCTTGTGTGTGCCCATTTTTACCAAAGCTTGATCCATGTTGACTAAAATTTGACTTTCAAAAGTGGTTTTCTTGGCTTAGTCCTTTTTCATTTTTCCTCATGTTTATATGCAATAATCAGAAACAAATCTACCACGAATTGATTACCTTTCTTAATGTTTCCCATATCTTCAGTAAGCTCTAGAATTTCTTTTCTTTATTTTGTTTTGATTTGGGTTTAGTTAACCTAGTTGATCCCTCTTTTATGGCTTGCAACATTTGATTACAAACAAATGATAGTCTATGTGAAATTTAGTGCCACACCTTACGATGAATCATGAATTGGACCCACAACTCAGTGTAAGAAAAACATTTATGAATTTGACAGAGTGCAACAGATCCCTTTATCATTTGTCTGTTACTTGGCATGATAAAGGTTTCAAATTTAGGTTAGCAAGTTAGGATGCTGCTATGCAAAGTAAATATCAGCTGTGAACTGGTTCATAAGACATATTAAATTTTATATCATAGGTGTCTTGTATTAGTTTATATATAGAAATAGGTTTTGGTTCTCCTTATTTCATGGGGTATACATATTCTTGCAACCAATACACATTCTCTGCTATCAATTTATCTGTAAGGAAAAACCAACAGCTTCATTGGTTTGAAATCATTTGTTGAGATATTTACAAGATCTAAATTGGCTTCCATCTTGTTAGATGGAATAGTAAATTAATGGACATAGACATAATGCTCATATTATGGTTGCATTCCTACTTCATATACTATTTAGTTTGACGTAGTGATCCTATAATAGAATATGCAGTTCTTGCAAGGCATATGCACGTCTTTTCTCACAATGTTGAGTATTTGTTTTAAATTTGGTCTGATGTTTAGTTGATTGTTCTTCCCTTCTAGCTTTACTTGGATCCATTTGAAGAAGCAATGGTAGCTGAAAATAATGCAGAACGCCATCGAAGAAGTCAAGAGGAAAAATAGGTGATGACATGTTTTGTGTTTGATTCATCCCGTGGTTAGAGATTTCTTTTTAAAATTAGCTTTCTTAATTATTTCAATATAATTGCTTAGCTTTCTTTTGATGAGTCTTTTGTTGTAATATTGTTTCTTATTTTGTGGCATTGTTTCATAAAGGAATAGTAGTAGGTGACGATCTCAATAAGATTAATGAAAAGCATTTGAATTGGTAAATTTATGATACGAAATATTTATTATAGTAAGTGTTAGATGGTGATGCATTCCTGAGGGTAGTGAGCAATCTTCCCACCCTACCTGCACTCTTGGTATGTGTTACCAAGGGTAGGGAGCACAATCCCCATTTTCCTCGCACTCCCAAGACATGAGTACTCCAGTGGGGATTTTTCCCAAGTACCATTTTTAGTTCTCTCGGGTTGGATCTAGTAATAAATACTCTTTTGTGGATAGAGGTATTTTGAAACCAAACCAAGTTGGCCTCTATATTAATATTTTTGACTTTATGGAACTCTATCTATTGATTTTATAGATTTACATGTCATTACCTAACATTTGTTCATATGTTGTTAATCCAAAGATTACTACTCTTGGCCAACAATTACCATTCCAAAGGTATGACCAAAAATATATATTAGTGAATGATTCCATGATATCTCATTGCTTGTTACAAAGTAATACATACAAGTAGTATCATTGACATATTTTCCATCCAAGAAATGTTTAGAGAGTAGTAACCTATATCGAGAGTTTTTTTCACCAGCACTGCTGAATCTAGCCAAGTATTAAATGATATATCTTAGAATTTTTACTGTTGATTTGTCATACACATTTGAGCCTAATTTTGTATATTAGAAACAACACTTAGGAATAACCCACTATAGATAGAAAAGCACAAGTTGTGAAGCAATAGAGATGAATGATGAGGAGACAGTGTTAGCTTTACTTCTTGCTCAGCTGTTGATTCTCCTCTAGCATTGGCATTGCTTCAACAGATCTTTCTCTTATTTTCTATGTGCATCCGTGATGGCTGTTAGTTAAGCCCCATTAATGAGAAGGGGGAAGTCACATAGATAGTGGTATAGGGTACATGCATGATTGTATTTATTTAGCATGCTTCTTTATAATAATAATTTTGTTGTTTTTATCTTTAGTTAGTTTTTCTAACTTTAGACAGGATGCACAAGAGAGGATTCTTCCAGATTTTGATGGTGCAATTTTTCCAATGCTAAAAGATGCATGCATACATGCATCCAATCTTCTCCAGTTGGTTGCTCTACTCTAGGCATTCTCTCATACAGGCTACGCACATTACAATATGCATATTTAGGGTGAGGTTTTCCTAACCTAGCATAGGCACAACAAACGGATGGTTGGAATTGATTGTAAACCTTAGGCCTCTTATTTTCTAAAGGAGAGACAGGGTTCACCATTCAGATGATTAGACATATAGGTGTTTGAGCTATTACATTGTATTTTTCTTCTTCTAGTTAATGGAATACATGTGTGATTGACTATTGTAGATTTGCTATTGTTGTCCTCATTTTTAGAGTGTTGTTTCCCCTATGGTTGATGCTTCTAAAGACTTGTGGAATATCTATATAAAATTGTTCCTAGTGATCCGCTAGAACTTTCTGTTGAAATTATAGGGGAGGAAATCTATCTTAGGGAACTCCATCTCTCATTTCCTTGGTTTCCTTAAACACCTCTAAATCAAGGGTTTGTGTTTGTGACAGTGAGAAGGTATTCCTCTTTGATTGAGATAGCATGGCAGAGACCACTCACCTTTTTGTTCCTTGACTTATCTCCTATAGTTCTGACACCATGTCTAGGCGATCTTTGGAAGTGTTCTTGGAAAATTTCCCAAATTTGTCTTTCATCCTCGACTATTCTTTTTTTATGGAGTGATTAATGCACCTACCATGTATTATTTTCCTAATGAAAATTACTCCATCTTTGTGAATTTTCCAGTTACACATTAAGGTTCATATCCTCCCATGAGTTCCTTATTAAACTAGGTATTTAAATTCAACTAAGAATTGCCTTTTATCTCAATAATTTGTTGATGGGAAATTGTTGAAGAATTGTAGAAAAGCATTCTTAGTATATGTAATCTTATTGGCAATACTGCTTATCCTTTGCATGCTTAATTTTGACATGATACATTGTTAATGGTTACTTCAATTTTCATAAATCAACATTGTTTTCAAAGTTAAGATAATGATGCTTATTGAGATAAGAGAAGACAATTTTATTAATTTAGAGTTGTTTCATTAATCTGGATGACCTTCATAAAGCATTGTTAATTATAGTGTTTTTTATTCTACTTTTTGATAGTGTGTAATTGGATATCTTTATCCCTGCAAAATAATTTTTAGAAATCTGTACTGGTGATGGTTATTTTGTTCCTTATTTGTACACATAGAGCTAATGTCTTATCCTTTGACCAGTTGATAACAATTCAACAATTTTTCCCCTTTTGTTAGTTTCCATCCCTTTAGGATAGGAGTAAAGATGCAATTTTATAAAAATGATAATTATGTGGCTATATGACAATCCTAAAAGGGTCGTTTCAAAACTGAACCTTAGGAAGTATTAACTTGTTCGTGCAATTACCATAATTTCCAGGGGTGTTGAACCTGTACTTGGCCTAGCTTGGAGTTGTCAAAGCACTAATATGCCATCAAACAACCACGAATCACCCTTTTTTTTCATAATTTCTGGGTCTGGCATAATGGGATCTGTTTCCTATAGCTGGAAATGGTTCTGAATATCTGGAACTATATTTCGGCTACAAGAGACAGTTCCTGTGAAAAACAAATAAAGAGAGATCAAACATCTTGTTGTTGCAGCAACACCCCTCCCCAAAATTTTGTACATGTTGGGGCCCCTCCTGTATTTTTTGTAGAAAGTTTGCTTGAGAAGCCATCCCAGCCGTCCGCTCTGTTTTCAACATAAAATTTTGCTTCCCTGCTGAACAGCTTGCCGTCAATCCTTCCATGTTCTCCCCAGTGAGCCAAAAGGTAACTTAGTTTTTTGCCCAAACGTTTTGGAATAAGTCAGACTTTGTCCCGAAACGGCGGGAGTCAAACGTCCAACCTTTCCGAAAGGAGGACTTAGATTTTCTTTGTCAAAATCCGTGGGAGCCATTGGGCAAAACCACCCGAAACGGCGGAAGCTTTCGATCAAGTCTTCCGCGACCACGGAAAAGTTCGCGTTGTTCTCCCGAAACGGCAAGGAATTCAACAAAACCACCCGAAACGGCGGAACAATTCAGCTCTGTCTCCCGAAACGGCGGAAGCCATCCGGATAAACTCGCCGAAATAACACCAAGGAATTCAGCATTTTCTTCCGAAGTAAAAGACTTAGAAAATATTCAATCGTTGCTTCTGCGGAACGGTCCCAGCTCCGAAACGACTTAGCTCCCGAAACGGCGGAGCCTTTCACTCAAACCTCCCGCAACCGCGGAAAAGTTCCGGCTTTCCTCCCGAAATGGCGGGGCTCATTCGCCTTTTTCTCCCGAAAAGGACTTAGTTTTTTTTTTTTTTTCGATTAGAAAACCGCGGAAACAAAGGACTTAAAGAAATTTTAGTTTCAACCTTCCGCAACGGCGGGGAAATTAAGTGAACCCTCCCGAAACGACGGGAGTTTTCGTAAAATCCTTCCGCAACGGCGGGGGAATTCAAGGAACCCTTCCGAAACAGCGGAAGCCGCCGCGATATCTTCCCAAAAGAAACTAAGCGGAAACTGTTGATGAAACCCTTCCGAAACGGCGGAGAGATTCGAGTTGTTCTCCCGCAACGGCGGAAGCCATTCGGTTTAACACTTAGGACATTTTATAACCGTCCGAGGAGGAATTGGAGTTCCCTTCCCGAAACGGCGGAGGAATTCAGTAAAACGTCCCGAAGCGGCGGAAGCCATTTAGATAATTCCCGCGGAGGGATTCACGATTACCCTCCGAAAACCATGAAAAGGACTTAGAATTTTCTCAAGAAAGCTGTCGCGGAGGCCTTCAGCCTTTGCTCCCGAAACGCGGAAGCCTTCGGGCTACCCTTCCGAAACAGTGGAAGCCAATCGCTTAACCCGCTCGGCAAAAGGATTCCAAAACGACCCCGGGCGAATATGCGGAAAATATATAAGTTTTGCTTCCGAAACGGCGGAAGCCATTCCCAAAAGCTTTCCGAAACTGGCAGGAGCCTTCGCCAAACCTTCCCGAAAAAAATCAACGAGACTTTGAAATTCTGGATCGCGGAAGCTTTCGCAAAAGACTTCCGAAAATACCGGGAGCATTCGCTATATCGTTCCGAAAGAGCGGAAGCTTTGGCGTTACCTGTCCGCTACGCGGCGGTCTCTCGCGGAAGGCTTCGAGTTTCCTTTCCGCATTAAGCCCCGAAACGTCGGAAGCTTTCGCTGAACCCTTCCACAACGGCGGATGCAATTCGCGAACTGGCCCCGCAAGTGACGGTCGCACGGAAACCGAGGTGCTTTGACGTGACCGCTACGCGCGGTGAATTTAAACCCCGTTTTAAACACGCCACCTACCCAATTAAATGCTCACGCGTTCCCAGTCTATATAAAATGCGGTGAGGGGCTCGACCAATCCACCATTGTTTTGAATCGGCCAACGACGTGCGATATCGTGCAAACCGCTCCAGCTCACCTCGCGCATCCGTGCTCACAGCCACCTCGCTCAAGCAATCCTCACGGTGCCAGGTAGGATCTTGACCTTGTTTTTCACTACTGAGTTGTCCTTTTGGGGAAAACAGTGATTTTAGTGGGGTTTTGACGGGCGAAACACCTGTCAAGGGCTATGTTTTGCCCGTCAGGAACAATGAACGGGGTTTTCATTATACATAATCATCATAGGCCTTCCTGAAAAACGTTATATTTTATGTTGGTTGGTGCGGGCGGTTAACCATGCCCTGTTTTGTTTTAAACCCCGGGCCGCGCCCCTCATCGTGGGTTAAGTTATCGAAACCCTATGGGCTTTCCATGTCCCGGACCGTTAACTCGGACTTAGAACCCTGGGCCCTTTTCAATAAGCCCCAGCCCCTACACGCGAAGCCGAAACCCGTAAGCGTTTAAGCCACGAGAGCCAAAACTTGAAGCCGCAGCCGCCCTAGCTCTCCCCATCAGCATATCCCCGGCGCCGTTACCTTCGCTCGGACTAAAATATCCCGTATTGACTCGGCGAGTGGCCGCGCGTGACGATAGCATTCAAAGCCCTCACCGAGTCAACCCGCGTCTTCCCCGCCATCGACCTCTCCAACCGCAGCCATAACGAAGTACGTCTCCTTCCGCGAGGCGGAACCGGAAGCCAATTGCTCCCGCGAATCGCCTATCGGTCCAATAAAACCAATAGCTTCCGCAACATAGCTTATCCCATACTCATCTTTTAAGAGCTTCAAATGTTTCAATGTGTGTCTTATGATTAAAATGATGTTTTGCTTCCTTAATATTTGCTTCATTGATTTATCTCATTAAAACGATGTTGCTCTCGGCTAAAACCATACAACCTGTTGCTCAAACTCATGATGAATTGTATATGGATGTTATCAGGGATAATTCAAGATGCCGAAACCCAGTAAGAAGAAGGCGAAGATGACAGAAAAGAAACCTGCTCCTCCTAAGATTGAAACCTCGCTCCAGGACACCAGGTGCACCACTGGTGTCCCTCCAGAAATCAGATGGGATGACATATACAGAATGATCAGGGACCAAGAGATCCCAGATATGTTGCTGGAAGAGGCACCGATCTATCAAAATATCAGAGCCTCAGGCATAACTAGAGCCGCTACCCGCCCTGAGCTATTCCCCTGTGCTGAAGTGATCGGGTGGATTCTCCAACATGCAGATGCTGATGGGAGAGTGATAAATGACAGCAGGAAAGTGGCTATTGCTTCGTTTCAACCCGCATATGTTGCGGCGGCCTACAGGTTTCCCCGTGTCCAACAAGCTCTGACTGATGAATGGTTGGGCCAGATGGATAACGTCGAGATGGCCAAGAAGCTATTGAGGGGAGGGAAGCATTTGAGAAAGAAGGGAAATGACGAATATGACGTGCAGAATCTGAGGGCCCCTTACAGATTGATCGCTTTAATGCTATGCAGAATATTCGGCATGCCGGATGGCACAGTATACAAGATTCAGTGGGTCCCTATCATTCACTATGTGGCATTTCAGGGGACAGTGTTTGACTGGGCCACTATCTTGTCAGATAGTCTGGCCTCAATGATAAGTGCTGCTAAACCCGGGCTGGCCTCGAAGAAGGCTGAATTCTTCATGTCCTCATACCTGATAGATTGTATCTTGGCCAAGATAGAGTTCCCCGGATTGGGGTGTACATGGGATAGGGCCACAACCCCGGTCTACACTGCATTCAAGATGTTGTGGGCTCAGAATTACAAGCCCAGCTACAAACTCATCTGTGAGGGGTTCATCATGCCCCTATACGAGAAAATGTTCAAGGAAGAACCAAGTTGCCTGTCACAAAACGCTTTGGAAGTCCTTGAGGATTATGGGGACTTCTACTTTTCAGAACAAGGTACCTACTTGAGAATGTTCGGAGGGACTAAGCCCCCATACATATTGCCGCAGTATGCCACAGACTATGTGGTGCTCAAGGAAGCAGTAAGACAACTCTTCTTGGATGGGATTGGAGCATTCCTTCACAAGCTACACAAGGCTTCCTTTCCCCCCCTACCTTTCTGCATAGGTGCTTACAAGTTTTCAGGGGTGGCCTCTGCCGATGAATTTGTTCAAGAGTTGAGGGCCTTCCATTTCGGTGAGGTCATCTTCCACAGGAACGACAGAAAGGGTAAAGTGGCCGAGCATTGCAAGGGGAACTACGCTAACTTCGAATACTCCCACTACCCCGATGCCGAGGAGGAAGCATTCAGAGGCATCAGCAACATGACTGAGCTAAGGATCTGTCGCCAAAGTACCGGAGCGAGCTCTAGCTCAACCAAAGCCCAGAAGACCATCCAGCAAAAGGAGAAAGAAGCCAAGGATGCCCGGGCTCAGGAAGAGCTCAGATTAAGAGAAGAGGCAAGGTTGCAAAAGGAAGCCGAGGAAGCAAGAAAGCTACAAGAGGCTGAGAATGAAAGACTGCGGAAGGAGGCTGAAGAAGCCCAAAAGCAGAAAGAAGCAGAAATTGAGCAAGCTGAAGCAAGGAAGAAGGCGGAGGAAGAATTGAAGGCAAGAGAAGATACCCAGGTAGGTGGGTCCGGTGCGCAGGACATGGAGATAGACACCTCTCAGGCAGGTGGCTCTAGTACCCAAAAGGAAGGGACAGACCCCGCTCAGGAAGTCCGGACCCCACCTATGGAAGAAGACATAGACATCATAAACCGACCAATTGTACCGTACACTCCATCTGGGAAGCGTACGGTGTCCAAATGGAATGAGTTTGTCTATGACAAGAAAAGAAAAACAATGGTCCTCCAATCAGAAGAGAGGATTAAAAGTCCCTTCCATGACGACATAGTTACTCACCGAGAGGTCGCTGTCATGCAGAACACAGATGCGGATCCCATTGCCATGGCCTCCGCAGTTATAGCAACAGCACAAGCATCATTTGCCAATGTAGGGGTTATAGTCAAAGAAAATATATTGACAAAGAAAAGAGCACGTACCCTGCAGCAAAATGTGGCTAATGAGCAAGCCCAAAGAGACCTGATAGTAAACAAGTATAGCTGCTTGTATGCCGAACATAAGGAGCTGTCAAACAAGTACAGCCAGCTGGAGGAGGAAAAGGATCAGTTAACACTTCAAATGATGATTGTGGAAGCAGAGAAGAATGGAGTGGAGGAAAAGGCCTCTCAGCTAGAAGCAGACAAGCAGGCATTAGCTGAGCGTTTAGAGCAAGCAGAAAGCAGAACCTTGGACATGTCCCCCTTCCACGAGCTGTCATGCAATATCCTACAGCAAGTGTATGGCTCTCAAGAGCTAATCACTGATGAGGTATGCAAACTCAAGGCCATGACGGTTAGGCTAAAGGAGGTTAATGCGGAAGCCCACAGGCTCAAAGCTAAGAATACCCGGGTCAAGGCAAATGTCATAAGTCAGATGGCATGGAGGGAAGGGAAAGGAGGTTTCCCCCCGCATCTTCCTTTCAAGGCCGTGGAAGATTTTAATGAAGATATAGCCTTGTTGGAGTTTGGTAGAAACTGTGCCAATAAGCTAATGGCCAGTGTGCAGAGGACAACAGATAGAATCAACAACCTATACCAAAAGCTCAAAGAAGTTCATGACAACTGCACATTGAGTTTCCCTCAGACCCTAGAAGACTTCCCGGAAAAGGAACAGCGGTTGTCTCAATTGAAAGAAGAGCTAGGCGTCCAGATGGAGTATGTGAGAAGGATTGATGTCTTGGCCGTGGATGATCTCCAACATTACATCGGTTCATCAACGCTTCACAATCATCTGTTGAAGGAAACATATCAAGTTGCTGAAGCAGAAGTACAAAGCATTAAAATAGAGCTCGGGAAGAATGTAACTTCTCAGAAAATCCTGTTTCCTGCTGCAGCTAACATCATCATAAGGGACACAGGTGTGTGGCATAGCTACATAGAAGAGGAGGTCAGGAAAGCTGCAGCAGCAGCAGAAGCATCAGTAGATCCGGCAGCCCCTCTTCCAGCAGCCTCTTCCCCAGCAATGGCAGAAAGTCTGGCCAGTCCCACT
Source organism: Larix kaempferi (assembly GCA_027924585.1). Classification (NCBI taxonomy): domain Eukaryota; kingdom Viridiplantae; phylum Streptophyta; class Pinopsida; order Pinales; family Pinaceae; genus Larix; species Larix kaempferi. The sequence goes on from BSBM01000466.1 coordinate 21,754,211, forward strand.
TCCCCTTCCCAATTAGGAGCAGCTTCAGCAGGGGATTCGAGGGCCTCCTCCCAGGCAGCATCAGTGACCATCAACTTGGGCGATCCTTTGCCAGAAGAAGCTCACGCACAGGAACGAAGAGGCTGAAATCAGTGAGCCATTCTCTGCAGACAAACACGTGCCCAGCAGGGAACGCTTTGATGCTAGCAAATTTTCGGTTATGTATTTTTTGAATATGTAAGGCGTAAGCCGTGGGACAGCTGTCCCTAATTTTGCCAAAATATTTTTTGTAAAGGAAGTGGCCATTTTGGTGGTCGATTATAGTGGAAATTCTGTAAATGACAGGTGGAGAATGCTAGGTGTCAGCCCAGAGGGCAAATTTGTAACTATAAATAGGAGCTAGGAAAGATTCCACCAGGACTTTTGGCAGGGAATGAAAATTTTGGGCAAATGATATGAGCTATCTTGTATCAGCTCTGTAAATTGAATTTTTCTAATAGAAGCCACGGGAGATGAACGTTTTGCTTGGAATGTTGGGTTGCTTTATGTTGGACTATTCTAATGACTGCAATTCTGCAATGTGAGATCATTCTTGACTTCTGAATTATTTCTTTGTATTAATGATTTTGCTCTTATCTATGCATGCATTCTCTCTATCTCATGGACAATGAATGCGTTCCATATTAAATCAGGAGCTATCTGCTGATACTTTTATCATTGCTGTAGATTTTCTTTTAGATCGAATGGCTAACTGTTCTTTCTTCAGGATAATTCGTATGGCTCATTGTTCAAGCTTTTAATTGCTCCTTGCAGGGATCTTTTAGTTTAATTCTAGTTTCGTTGCATCTAGATCTGTTTCTTTATTCTTGTTGTGTAGATTAAATAATTTTGATTTCCTCTGTTCATAAGCAGTAGATACGTTCTGTAAGTCTCATTTCAGATCTGTTTCTTTATCCTTTAACGTTCCTCTGTTTTCTGAGCAATAGATGCGTTCCATTTTGAATGGGAAGCTATCTTCTCAAGATCCTCATCTCGCTGCAGCTATGACCGTGAGAAATAATGGCTATCTGTTCGTTACTTATGATATCTGCTACAGCCGATTGCTCTCCCCTTAAGCGTGTTCCCCTGCAGGGATAGATAGATGTGTTCCTGTTTCTAGATTTAGATCTGTTTCAGTTGCATTTAGACTAAGTATAATTTAGGCATGTGCATCTCATATAAAACACATAAAATCCAAAAGAAAGGTGGATCGGGCCATAACCGGTAAAATCGGATTTAAAGTCCAAAACCACGGTTGCCGGAACCGCTAACCGGACGGATTCCCTACACCAAACGGGAGACAGTCTAATTGGGACCGTCTCTCGGGGAGAATCCCTTTCTGATTGATGCTACGATATCCGAGGCATCAACACATCTGTGTGAGAAAATAAGTCACTTTTGAAAATTTCAGGGCTAGCTACAAAAATAGATTAAAATGAGACATTGCCTTACCTAGTCCAACCCGTTCACCAATTTGTAGATATTCCAATCGGATTTCACATTCTGCAACATCATCCATTATAAGATGTGTATTATGGGTATTAGTTGAAGGCACAGGTTCGCCCTCTGAATTTCCCCTAGAATCTACTAACCCAACATCCTTGCTTTCATATTCAAAAGGTTCTCCTTCCCCTCTTTTGTGAGCACATTCCCTAACAACTAAATTGAGCAGTGTGGCATTATTAACTCCTACATTTTTTTATTTGCAAGAGACACAGATGTGTCTAAATTTATTTCAACATTTTCAGGAGCTTCATTAAGATTGTTACAATTACTTTTCACTATAATAACTGGAAGAATTCTATGTATTTCAATATGTTAAGATCAGGTTTCCATTCCTGGAGAAGTGATTGATGAAATATGACTATTGCTTATATCTGGAATACTAGGAATGGGAATATGCATGGCTTGTGAAGTTGAAATTTCCATCAAAGAAGTGCTATCCAAAGCCCCAGCCTTTGGTACTCTTTTTAGTCATGTTCCCTCCACAAGTTCCAACAGATATTTTTCATTTGCACCATTGTTACATTTTAAATATTTTTGCTGCATGATAGGTTTTTGAAGTCATCTAGGGCCCGAGGAAATTTTATCTTGTCATTTTAAAAAATCATTAATTTCTCTTTCCTCGATGATATTCTTTTGTTTACTAACTTTCTGTTCTCCTGCAAATTCTTATGAATTGATGCCAACAAATATATGTGGAGAAGTTGGAACACCACTTTCCAATAAAATAGCATGTAATCTTTGTGCGAACTCAGGATTTTCCGAAGCTGCATTCATCACATAGTGTGATACAGTTTTCAATTTACTCTTCTCAACAACTGAAACTACTCCCTCTATCCATGATGGAGATCTCCTTCGATGCTTTGATGGTAGATTCAATATTCCAAATCCTGGTTCAATAGATTCACAATGATAGCCCTCTTTGAGCTTGACATTATTCATGCTTGACTCAAGAGGACTACAGGTGGCTGACTCAAAATTTAATTTCTTGTCTTCCCTTCCATAGTCACCACCATAATCATTGATGCAGAAAAATGTTGCTTCTTTTCTGTCAGTGGATCGGTGAGTATCCTTCTCTTCAAGTGTTGAGCACAAATTATGAACTGCTTGTGCAGGTATACATTGTCTTGTGCTCAAGTTATCTATTACAGGATTCTAAATAGACGCTACACTATGTGTTTCAGTGGGAATCATCGTACAAGGAACTCCCATCAGATCAATGATAAATTCCCTGAAATAAATCAATAATCAAGTTAGCATCTCTCCTCCCTCTCTTACTACCTCTTTTACACACAGACAAACATAGAAACAATTACACAGACATTCCTACATACAATTTCCAAACAGGAACTTGCCCATAAAAAGAAATGCTAAGGACCAAAGAATTAGAACCATGTAGCCAAATTACACCAAACGAACTCAAATATGCTAGAACATGTAACATCAAAAAATATTTCAAGCATTGACCAAAAGAAAACTTCCATAACAATTTAGGAAATAAATAGAATTGCAAATTAGGTTTATGGCAGATGGAAAAGAATGTATTTAGATTTGGATCTCTTCATTGGCTAAATGAAACAATATTGTAACATAAAAAAATTCCAGATATGTAATGCAAGTGTCCTATGCAAAGAATGTAAATTTGTTCATTAAGATACCATGTTAAAGATCATATACATTCTCTTGAAAAAGTCATTCTCCAAGGGGAATATTCCCAAACCAAAGTGGGTCGTTTTCTTCTCAAGACAAAGGACACACCAACTATATGTAACAAATGTCATTCTTTTACCTATGCTAGTTTAACTTGTTCATCAATTTATTACTACTGCTGTTATTTGTTTTCCTTGGATGCTTCAACTTTAACACATGGACCTTCAGGAGTGTTAAGTTGAAATAAATTAAAATTCTATTATATATGTTGCCACATTGTTTTCTCTTTTATGTATGCTAGTTTAACTTGTTGATTAATTTATTAATACTGTTGTCATTTATTGTCCTTGGATGCTTGAAATTTAACACAGGGACCTTTGGGAGTGTTAAGTTGAAAGAAATGAAAATTATGTTATATATGTTGTATTGCAGTCACTCGAAGTGTTTCATAGTTTGGACCTTCCTTATACGGTGATGATAAAACTTATTGTTTCATAGTTGAAAGACTTGAAGGACTAGTACAAGGTAAGCAATTATGGATCTATAGTAACTTGGTAATCATTATTTTGTATGGTTTAATAATGCAAAATTTGTTTGAAGATCATCATTGTAGAGCAATAAGAAATTCTTAAAGGGTGCTAGCTCAATGGTAGAGCACCTTCCTAATTATAGGCGGGAGATTGGTGGTTCGATTTCTCCGTACCCTATCATAAATTAGTGACTAAGAAAATGACTAAATTCGCATATATACAACTATTAGTAGCTAAATTCCAGTATCTTATAGCACGACTAACGTTTAGTCATATTTAGCTTAGTCATTAATATGTTATCATCTAGTAGTTTATTTAGTCGTATATTTGGTCATTAATTGTGGCAATCAATGACTAAATCAGTGACTATCAATGACTAAATCAGTGACTATCAATGACTAAATCAATGACTAATAAGTCAACCAATTAATGACTAGTGAAATACGACTAGCTATAAGATAGTGGAAATCGGCTACTATTAGTCACCGACTCAAAAATAGTCATTTATAGTCAAATTTTAGTCATTTTTTTAGTCATTAATTCCTCATTTTGTACTAGTGCATTGTCATCATCATCATCGTCATCGTCGTCAGTGGCGTCATCGTCGGCGTCGTCTTCATCACCCTCTTCCTCATCATCATCTTCATCATCATCATCACCCTCTTCCTTATCATCATCTTCCTCATCATCATCTTCATCATCATCATCACCCTCTTCCTTATCATCATCTTCCTCATCATCATCTTCATCATCATCTTCATCATCCTCATCATCATCATCATCTTCATCATCATCATCATCGTCATCTTCATCGTCATCATCATCATCATCATCTTCATTGTCTTCATTATCAACATCATCATCATCATCTCCATGACGACGACAATGATGATGCCGATGATGATGGTGATGATGATGATGATGACGATCATATGTCTCTTCTCTCTCTCACCCCCTTTATCTCCATCCAACACTTAAAAGCATAAATTTGTGAAGTTAATAACGCGTGTGCGCATTATGTAGATACAAAGTGCTTGCGCGTTTTGTAAAGAAGAAACATGCTCGCGTTTCGTCTAACATTAAGTGTGCCAACCAAAATATTTGAATTTTAACTATAATGCGCGTGCATTATTTGAATTTAAATATAGCACGCACGCATTCCTGAGCACCTAATCACCCACTCCTCCCGCGCCCACGTGTCAGCCACAGTCCTATGTGGTTGGTTCCTTCTTACCAAACCTGTGCTATGGCATTTACTAAACAATAGCTAATTAGACATTTCCACCATTTTTCTCAATTTGCTTGTTTTTCACCTCTCTCTACAGCATGACATACATGACCATTATTGAAGAAATTTTAGGCATAGATATAATTTTTAATGCAGATTCCAAATATGTAATTTTAAAAAAAAATATTGATATTTTTTATTTATTTCCTAATTTTCTTGTGTCATCACTCCTTAATTCAAAAAACATATTGTTAGTGTTTATTTCGTAACTTTTTCATTACACAACCATTTAAAAAAAAATTGTATGATGCACTAGTAAACACCGACCTCTACATGCTATAAAAAATACAAGTCGAAATAACGACATTAATACCTTCAAAGGCTACACCCACATTTGATGTATCGTTCTCTAGGTTTGATCACTTACATAATTAAAAATTTAATTTTGGAAAAATAGTTCTGCACTAGTGCTACGGGTTCTATACATGTCTACCAATTTTTGTAGCCCAAAACCATCATTTAGGCACTGAAAGGCTGCACCTACAAAAGCATATACCTTATCATTTGCCAAAAAAATAAAAATTGTATGTTAGAAAAAATGAAATTTGACATAGTTATGTAAATTTTCAATACTTAAAACTTATATATTCGAAAACATGACTCAATTTCCTACGTTTCATATTTTTTACTCGATGCAAGATCTCTTGTGTAAGTATCTCAAAAAAACCAAGTAAGTTGAGGGATGCCTGATTTTTCAGTTTTCTATTGCATCTAACATGCCAAAAGTGACCCTCATTAGCTTGCACATGCCCTTTATCTCTCACCCATCTCTTTATTTCAGTTTAGTTATTGTTTTTATTTTTCCTTTTCTTACTAATCAAGCTTTTTTATGGCCTTTTTGGGTTTAGTTCTTTTTATTCTCAAACATAACACTGGGTCTTTGTTGCAACCTCAAGGATACTCTCATTCCGGGAAGGTTATCCACCTTTGCGGCTATTTTTCCCACAACAGTGTTTAAGGCGAATCCACTCTTTTTTTGTTCATTTCATGTTGAATTGGTTTTATTTTTATAGGTAGCTCATTTTTGGTGTTGTGCAGGTGTAGGATCTTGAAGTCTAGCCTATCATTAGCCATAATTATGAATCCTTCTACCTAGAATAAAATTTTTATTAGTGGCACGGATCTTGGTTTCTTGTGTGCACTACATAGCATGGATTTCTCTTTGATAGTCGTGCTACTCGCACAGTTTAACTACCTTGTGACCCATACGGTAAACTTTCATGGATTTCTTTCACTGTACTCACACTACATGCATGAATGTAAGTAGAAAACATACACCGATGTATGTTTATTTTCTTTTCATCTCTATTTTTCACAATCATATGTAGTTTGAAAGGCTGCTTAATGAAGCAGAAAATATAACTCACATGCAATATAATTTTCTTTAGTAATTAGATCACTTACCCCAAGATAGGTAGTAAAGAAGTGACTTCTAGAAATATTTTAGGATAGCTATAAGAAATTGTGGTTTACAATGGGCCTATTAGTACTCACTAGTGAATGAATGATAATGCTTTCCATCTCATTTAAATTGTTAGTCTAGTTAATTAGATTTTACTACTGCTAGTTATAAATATTTTGTTTCTTGCTCATTTCTTTGTTTTATGCAAGATAGGTTACTTCAATTTCCTCACACAAGTAAAGGACCTAAATAATCCTTTAACCGAAGTATTCCCTTTTCCTTGCACCTCTAGCGATCTTGGAAAAATAGAAAAAGGTGATAGGTTTTAAATACTTCCTTTGAACACATTTATTTCATTTGAGAATATTGCATAATTGTTATTTTACTTAGAGTTGAATTAAAGTAGATGCCCATGTATCTTTCCTTTATACTCTTTTACATCAGTGGCATATTTCAATTCCATTCGCTTTTCAAACACCCATGTGGTTTCCACCTAGGCACACACTGAGAGACCTAATGACTCTTTGACATCTAGTATGCTCTCCATCTCACTCTCAGTGATATTGATGGATCCGAATGATATGAAAGTTTGAAATACCTCTCTAACACTCCTTAATCAAATTTTGACCTCTTAAAATCAACATTGCACTTGTAAATATCCAACCAATTAAAATCCTCCAGAGGAGGTCAAAAAATAAAATTTTAGTTCAGTAGAATTGATTGGGATATGCATCCAAATAATGCCCACAAATCTATTACATTATTTTGAGACATAGCATTGTTGAATTATAAGGTAGTTTTAAATATTGCTATCAGCAAGTGTCAAAAAATAACCCAGATAAGAAGGTGCAGTGCCCAAAGATGTGAAAGCTAAGTGTTGGCTACTTTCTGGACAGACCTGGGTTTTCAGGATGCGCAGCAACAAACACCCCTTTGGCGCACTGGCCCTTTCGGAAATGAGCTGCACAGCAGCCCGAAGTCTCACCCGAAGTGGCTATGGGGGGATAAGGAATCAGGTTTCCTTAACCTAGGTGGTGCGGAGTCTACAGTCTTCTCCCTTCCCTTCTTGGAGGTAACCCCTGAACAAAGCGTCTTACCCTTCCACTGGTCTCACAACGCGACAGCGCCGAAACTCACTTTTCTCAGCCTAGCTGCACGGAAGCCTCGCACCTACGCACGAGGCGTCTACCCGCTACGCCCGATACACTAGGTATCGTCTCTACCCTCACGCCACAGCGCAGTAACACACTCCTTAATCACTGCAGCGACAGTATTCTTACCGACTCCTTCGACAATGCACAAGTACACTTCTACGGGAGCTTCAAAGATTTACTTTACATACTCATTCATAAAGATAGCGAAACATTCATGGAAACATAGACAGTAAAGCAAAGAAATGCAATCACATAAAGCATCACCACAACAAGAAGAATTATGTGGTTTACTTCCAGGAGAGAAGCCACGTCCACAGGAACTGAGTTGTATATTATCTTGAGATGTAGCTAACACAATTTCACTGCGCACACAGCTGCAGCCTTAGATCTTTCTGGGAAACTCCACGCACACAGCTGGGAGCCCTTCTCTTAGATCTATTCTCTTCTTCTACAGATATTATAGTGGCAAATACATGCAATTACATTTCCCTCATAGTCCTCTTGCGACTGGTCGATACATACAATGGCCCTTACACCAAGCGGTCTTCCTGCGAGATCGCGGCCTTCTTACATGCACGAAATTCTCATTAACAGCTTTACAAAACATAGCAATACCAGAGACTCTAACTACCTAATTCTCTAACCAACTAACCAACCCATCTAACCCTTTTCCCTTTCCAATTACACATATATATAGGTGGCCCTGAGGGTCGCACCTTTACAAAACTGTGGGCCTTTCCCCAATAGTGATCCCCAAAAGCCCTAACCACTAACACGGCTAGGTGTACTGTAGGCACCTCTTGCAGTCATGTCGCAGCTTCCTGTAGACTCCGTGATTTCTGGCGCAGATCGCGGGTATGGGCGCCGCTTCATCGTTCTTTGCTCCTTGTCCTTCTCCTTCAATGCTTTGGCCCGTTGCTCTTCCTTGGTCCGAGCAACCATAACTCCTGTACTTTGTCGTCAATGCTTCGTCCCATTGCTCTTCCTTGGTCCGAGAAACCATAACTCTTGTACTTTGCCTTCAATGCTTCATTTATTGTCGTGGTTGAGCTTTCTACTCGGCCACCTTATTTACTCTTTCCTTTGACTTGTGCGCACGAGCTCTGCGATTTCCGGCCCGCAATCTGCGGTGAGCTCGTCCATCTGGTGCCGTACCGCGCACTGTTCATTTCTGCCCAAAAATGGTGCTTTTCCTCAAAATTAGCACTTTTCCTTCAAAGCTTAGTGCTTTTTCCCCAAAATTTGGCAGCTTTACCATAGCTGCGGCCTATGCTCCAACAGGCCCCTAACACTTACTTGTGGCTCTCCCCCAAGCCACTTGCACTAGCTTGCGATCGTTTTAGTTATGCATCTGACTTGGCTTGGGTTGCAGTGAAGGCGTGCTTCCACTGCGCAATAGCGGAGTCCATTTCTTGCACGCATTCCATGGCTATCTGCACCAGGTCTGCAGTAGCTTCTTCTCCTTCTACGCTGTCGACCAACTCTTGAGATTCAGCAAATGCTTTGACCTTGGCCTCTGCTTGGGCAGCAAGTTCAGCATACTCATCCATAAATGGCTGAATGATGTTGGCGAGAGTAGCATCTTTGTTTCTGAGCCTGTGCAGTTCTTGCTGGACTTTGCGGACTTCGCTCATCTTTCTCATTTTGGCTAAGCCTTCCAAGGGCTTAGCTTCTTCGTTCAGAACAGTTAAAGACTGTTCTGCTGCTTCCACCTGTTCCACTAGGGCAACTTTAGAAGGGAGCTTCTCGAGCTCAGCCCAAGCCTCCATAGCTTGCGTCATTAACTGCTGGGCTTCATCTATTATGCTCTTCATTTGGGTAGAAGCTATGCACAGTGCTTCAAGTCGTTCTTGCATCTCATCTACGGGAGGCACTGTGACATGAGCTTCCAACTCGGTGAGTTGCCTTCTATGGTCCTCATCCATAGAAACTATTTGTTGTTCGAGGGCTTGTGCCCTTCTGTCGATGCATTGCACTTTCTCAACTAAAGGAAGGTCTGGTTGAATCTGGCAGGCTGGCAGCTCCTGGGCGATTTCATCGACAACATTCCTTAGCCCAGTGTCTTGCGCTTTGTGATGTTCGAGCTACACAGAGAGCTCCTTATAGCCTACCCTTAGCTCTACTTCTTGCGTCTGCAGTCTTTGATTGGCATGGAATGTTGAGAGCTCCCTAGCTCTCAGCTTAGTAGAGACCTGCTCCTAAACCAAATGTAGAGTTTCCAACGGAATTAGTGACAAATTTATTTCAACAGGGCCAACCGCGCTTACCTGCAGTGCAGCCAAAGGATCCGGGAGTGTCATACTTGCAGGCAGGATGTGGACGACAGTGTGCCTCTCTGTAGGTACTTCAACCCGCTGGGTGCTTGTAGATGCTTGCGACGCCTACGAGCCGAATGCTGGCGCATGGGTCTGCGCAACTCGTCCTGCGAGACCTTTCAACTCCACGAGCTGCAGGTCCAGAGCACTTCTGATATTGGCCGGAGAGGCACGCAACTCACGAAATTGCTCCTTCAAGTACTGGTCGAGCCCCATGGCAAGGGTCTCATAGGGATCTCCAATTGCTTCTGCGGGGTGCGACATCTTCTGCTTCTTGGTAGCCGGTCCTGACGGACCTTCATCATTATTTTGCGTGACCTTTTCCTTGCCCTTATCTTTCTCTGGTGCCTCAGGGGGTGGCATCGTGGCTGCGATTTCAGCGGCCTGCTTCCATTCTTCTGGCCAGAACTTCACAGTGTCCTCCATGTCCTGGGCAGTCATTCGGTAGAGCCCTATGGCCCATTCTTTTGACTGAATTCTGCGAGGGCGGAAATATATTTCATGCAAGTTGGCAGAAAAGACCAACTTCGTTCCATAGAGTTCTGTTGTCTCCTCAGTAAGCCTCAGCATCTACAGGATGGTATCCCTGAGGAGATGGTAATACTCGAAGAACACGGCGCGGTTCATATTGCACTTCACGGGATTATTAGAATCCTAGAGGTTAACATAGCGCATCCCTGTAACCTCTCCTGAACGACGCGGAAGAAACTGAGTGTTGGCCGGTTCCTTCCACCCAACAAAGGCACACAAGATCAAGATCCAAGAGAAATGGAACAGCTGATTGGCGGTGTCCTGAACGTTGCGGCGGTCCTCCAAGAATGTATTTAGGAGGAAGAGACACCAATTATACTGCTCTCCCTTCGCGACTGCAACTGTGAGCTCTACAACAGCTCCAGGGACTTCTTTAGGTCGGCACTTCATTAAAAGTCTTCTTGCGACCAGCCTACCTGTGAATCTGAGTGCTTCATCTTCAACTGTAGTGAGGTCATAAGCCCGACCTCCTCTCGACAATTTGTATTTCTGCACCACCTGTGTAGCCAGCTTTCGGTCCTTGTCTTTACCAACGAAATGGATGCTGGGGTCCTTACCAACCTTAGATAGGCTAGTAATTAGATGAATCAGGTCCACATTTAGATCAATTGGCCTCCCTAGCCAAAGATAACCACCATGAACACAGGATAATAGGACCTTGACAACCGCATTAACTTCATTGCTACGCCCGAAGTGGGGTAGCTTCAACAGGTTCAACAGTCCAGGCCTCTCTAGATTTACTACAAATTCCTGCGGGACGAATTCGTCAATCTTCTTAGTGGGATTATGGACCACTGTCAGATAGTGATCTGGCGCGAACTGAGGATACGTTCTATAATCTCCCAAGTTGAAGTCAGAAAACTTAACCAGTGGGAGATGTCCAAGCAGGGATCCTTCTTCTTGCATGATTTCCGCCATTGGTAGCAGCAGAATCAAATACTTGGCATTCTTGGGAATACACACCTCGGGTGCATCATCTGGGCATGGAGGAATGTAGTTAACCAGAGTGGCCAAGGGCTCTGGAACGGATTCCTCCGGATGCTGCTGTTGCTGCTGCTGTTGAGACTCCTACGTGCCCGGGGACTGTCTGGGATCAGGAAGCTCGACAATCTTGATTGGGGTACCCATACCGAAATCTAACCCTCTGCGTCTGAATTGAAGGACGAATTCTTCAGTTGACAAGTTCTCCGTCATGAACTTAAATACACGACAAACACTGAACCGAAAAGGGCGGAACAGCGTAGGATGCGAACTCTGAAGACGGGAAAGCAGTCTGCACGACATGGCTCTGAAAACAATGACTTAGACTCTCAAACAGGACAACTATACAACGCACTAGAAGGAAAAGTAACCCAAGCATATACAAATGAGGGGTATTTATAGCTAAAGGCAGTAGTAGATGCGGACAAGTGGCACTAATAACCGTTGGCGCCTAAGCGGATGAGTTGACAACCCCCCTACCCCCCGCGCCTCTATGGTGCATTAAATGCGAGGGATGGCTCTGACAGCCTTCGGGAGATGAGCTAAGGCCTTCGTCTCCTTAATTAAATGTAGATCTTAGGGAAATCAGGCCAAATCTGTCAGAGCAAATACAATTAATTGGCAGTCTCGTCCTTCATTAAGACTCAGACACGGCTACAGAACTATTGCAATTCAAATTTTCGGTGGGTAACTTCAGCATGGGTAATTGTGCATATGAAGGGCTCCATGGCGAGGAGAACTCCGTAAGAGCGAAAAATAGACAACAGGGAACTCCGCAAGAGCGAAATTTCGAGCACTCGGGGGACTCCGCCAGAGCGAAAATAGACTTGCTCAGAACAGGCTTTATTAATTGCGCAGATGCTTCGAGGAACTGCGCGGGAAGCCAGAGACTGAAAATGTCTCGCAACTTCCGTGTAGACTGTGCTAAGTGTGATGCCTCTTTCAACTACACTGGACATCTACACGACTTTAGCAATTGATTAGGTCGACAGGGAGGAGTGGCCGTCGCGGTAAAGCTTGAGCTGACTCCCGTTGATCATTGTGGGCAGCAACTCTCCATTAAGCTTCGCAAGCTAAACTGCTCCACCTTCTGTTATCTTCATTACTTGAAAAGGGCCTAACCAATGTACATGAAACTTGCCTAGAAACTTGATGAATTTACTATCATAGAGGAGTACCAAGTCTCCTTCCTGAAAGACTTTATTCTTAATATGCCTGTCATGCCAAGCCTTCTATCTCGCCTTCTGCACTTGTTGATGGAATCCAGCTAAAAGTCTGTCTTCTTCTAAGGCAACCAATTGTGACAGCCTTTCACTCATAGTATCAGTATCTTCCATTTCTGTAATTTGAGCAATTTTGAGAATGGGAACAATGTATTCCATGGGAATAACTGCTTCTTGTCCATACACCAAACTGAAGGGTGTGTGACCTGTTAATTTTTTGCATGTGGTTCTGTAAGCCCATAACACAGCTGTGACTCTAAGGTCCCAATCATCTCTTTGTTGATTAAAGATCTTGGTTAGGGCATTCTCCATAATCTTATTGAATGCCTCCACCGTACCATTAGCTTGAGGGTGGTAGGGTGTACTCTTATGGTGACTAATGTGGAATTCTTCAGTAAGGGCCTCTATAGTCTCGTTCAGAAAATGTGTGCCCTGATCACTCATTAGAATCAGTGGACATCCAAATCTAGTGATAATATTCTCAAAAATGAACTGCGCGGCAGTGACAGCGTCGCAATTCCTAACTAGCTTCGCCTCAGCCCATCTGGTGAGGTATTCAGTAGCTGTGATTATGTATCTTGCACTGGTTCTCTTTCCTGGTGGGTTGATAGGTCCCACAAAATCAATGGCCCACTTATCAAAAGCACGCACTGTTATCTGGGGTCTTAGCGGCATTTCATCTCTTCTTGAAGGTTTTCCTGTTCACTGGCACACATCGCAACACTTGCAGAATTCCTTAGTATCCTTGTGCAATGTTGGCCACCAAAGACCTGCGGCTAAGATCTTCTGCACAGTCGACTTTCCTGCGAAATGGCCTCCTGCGGTTCCTGAGTGCGCTTCTGCGATTATGGAGTTCTTCTCATGCGGTAAAATGCATCTGCGCAAAACTTCATCAGGGCCCAACTTATAGAGCTGGCCTGCTATCAAAGTGAAGTCTGCGGCTTTGACAACAAGTTGTTTCTTTTGCTGTATTGTGAACTCAACTGGTGCTTTTCCTGTAGTGAGAAACTCAATAATATCAGAATAATATTCGTCTGCTGCTTGAATAGAAAACAGCTGCACATCAGGCAGATTGTCCTCCAAATTTGTAGGTTCCTCCCCTGACTCTATCCTAGATAAATAGTCAGGTCCTGCATTCAATCTACCTGGCTTCACAATAATCTCAAAATCATACTCCTGGAAGAGGAGTAGCCATCTGCAAATTCTTCCCCCTAACACTGGCTTATTGACCAAGTACTTCAAAGCAGAATGGTCAGTATACATTTTAAAATGAGCACCCAATAGATAGTGTATGAACTTCTGTAAGGCATACACCATAGCTAGTCCTTCTCTTTTTGTAGTGGCGTAGTTCTTCTCAGCTGTAGACAGCTTTCTGCTAGAGTAAGCAATGGGGTGGTCAATACCTCCTTCTCTCGGTTGTGTGAGTACAACCCCCAATGCTATGTAAGAAGCATCTACATGAACATGAAAGGGTTTTCTCCAGTCTGGGAAAACTAGAATAGGCGCTGTGACCATCTTTCCTTTAAGTGTGTCCAAGCTGTGTTGGCATTCTTTTGTCCATTGGAATTTCGAATCCTTTTTCAGCAGTCTTTCCATAGGCGCAGTGATCTTTGCATAACCCTTGATAAATTTCCTGTAATATCCTGTATGTCCCAATGTAGTGCGCAATTGTTTGACTGAGTTGGGCACAGGCAAGTTAGCAATGATGGAAACCTTCGCAGGATCCATCATGAGTCCTTGTCTGCAAACAATGTGACCCAACAAAATACCAAAAGGAGCACAGAAGATACATTTTTTCAAGTTAAGGGAGATCTAATATTGTCTGCATTTTTCAAACATCATCCTTAGATTCCCTATATGGTTCTTTAGTAAACCAAACACAGTCCAGTCATCAAAATAGACTTCTAGAAACTTATGAATGAATTCTTTAAAAACAGCAACAACGACTCTAGAGAAGATAGAAGGAGCATTTTTAAGACCAAAGGGCATTACCATATACTGGAATAAGCCCCATTCAGTCGCAAAAGTGGTCTTATGGCAACCCCTTGGATGGATTCTGATCTGATGGTATCCTTAAAAGCCATCAGTGAAGGAGTAAGCCTCTTGTCCTCCAACATTGTCAAGCACTTCGTCTGTAAAGGGCGTAGGAAATGGATCATGCGCTGATGCATCGTTGAGCTTGAGCAGGTCCACGCAGATTCTTATTTCACCTTTTGTATTTTTCTCTTGTACCACCATAGAACTAATCCAATCACTTTCGTCTACTGGCTCAATGATACCAGCTGCGAGCATCTTATCAATTTCTTCTCTGACCTTTTCTTTATATCGCGGGTTCAGTCTATATGGGCGCTGTTTTACTGGCTTAGCGTCCGCTTTCAAAGGTATGCGCATAACTCCTAAATCTCCTAGGATGCCTTTCATTTCTATAAACTTGGTAGGAAAGATATCCTGGTACTCATGTAGTAAATCTACAATATGGCCAACAGTTTCATCATCCCAATAATATCCTATAGAGGCAACCTTGGGTTCAGCTTCTGTACCAATGTTAATCTTCTTGAGCTTGATGTGTTCTGTAATGGTAGGGATATCAAGCTGAGGGCCTTCGACTTTGCACATCCCTTCTGACTCTGGAATATTGATGTTGCGAGGATCATCATCCTCTTCTCCAGTGGTGAAATTATAGCACTCCAGGGCATGTTCCATCTGGACAGCCCAATCTGGTTGAGAATACTTTGATAAAGGACATTGTCCAAATACCTTCTTTCTAATACACTTTAAAGCCTGATCGATGCTTGGATGTTCTGACTCAAAGCTGAAAGTGAGTTGAAAACTTTCGATCATGAGAGGCCAAGTGATAGTGCCTCTGCGCAATTCTGTTTCAGTGTACTAGTTCCTTGGAACTATATCCAACGTGTGGATGAATAGGTGAGCCCACTCATCCTCTCGAATATTTGACCATTGCTGAATACATGCTTCAACGTGTGACCTGGGGTCACTATGTTCATCATATTTGTGCAAAACTCCTGCTGTAGTCCCTTGAAATCTGTGCAGTATCAACCTACGACAGTCTTGCCATGTGTCGATATTTTCTTTATGCGCACCCCACCATCTTGCGGGTGTAGCGTGCAATGCTACATCCAATGCTTGTATGCACTGCTCATCTGGTATTTCTTGTTCATATGCATGTATGAATTCACTTACTCCAGTTAAACCATCAAAGATTGGAGTGTTATTCAATTCTGTGCCAATCCATCGAATGGATTTAGTCATCATGGCGCAACGCCTTGCAGAAACCTCATGTAAGCGATTCTGCCAGTTTTCCAATCCTGCTTCCAAATCTGATGCGCACAAGCTATCGCATCGCCAGCTGATATGGCCATCCGCTGTGGGATTGACATAATCATTATGGCTAGCAGTCATCTGATACAAACTTTCCATGTGGTGCACTTCTTCTTCTGCTCGAATGGGTTCAATATATCATGGTCCTTGAAGGGGATCAAGTGGCGCAATGACCCTAATCTGCTCATCCTCAAAGGTCATCTGTCTTTTCTTCAAATTAATGACAGCCAGATTATCAAATGCCCAGTCTATGCCTAAAAGTGCTGGGTAAGGTGTACTGTCATCCAGAATTTTGATTACTTCAAAGTCTGCAGAACTTCTTACTCCCTCAATATCAATGGGTACATTGGGTAATCTTCCCAATGGAGAAACTCGTTGTTGATTTGCTAGTCTTAGATGGATAGGATATCTGATAAGCTGAGGGCTACCCATCTATTCCCATGTCTGCATGGTGAGAACATTAACTTTTGAGCCTAAATCCAAAATGACTTCATCCATTTCAAATGTTGCGATCTGTGCTGTGAGTCTCTCTCTATTCTAGTTCTAGTATGACTCCTGATCTGATGAACAACACACTGCAGTGTATTCATCGAAGCAGATTGTTGACACTAATCCAACAAGTGTTGGAGTTCCATAGTTTCTTTTTCATTGCGCAACAACTTTAAGCAACTTCTCAGGAAAGCATGAACACTGCCTAGTGTATCCTCCTCATCACGCCTTCCAGATGTAGTGGCCTGCTCTTGTACCAGGTTCTCTTATCGTGGCACATGCGGTCTAATATCATTGTGTGGTAATGCGACAGAACTTGAAGCTCGCGGATCTGAGAAATACTCTTGAGCTTGCTTGAATGCTTCTTTTTGCTTCTGTAGGTCCAGTGGGGATGGTTTAATATTAGCGCAGCGCACCCATTGTGTTGCTGGCTTTCCAGTTCCCGACTCTGGAGCACTAGTGGTTGCTCCACTACGCGTCACTATCTTAACTATAGGATCTGGTTCTCTTTTTTCTGCTGCAATCAACTGAATATTCTGGTTAATCTGTGGCTTCTTTTCTTGCATCTTGGCCATCAACTGAGGGCATTCTTCAATGACATGATCATAAGATTTACAATATCTGCAAATGGTTGTAGGGTTTTGGCAATCCCTTGCATAATGGCCTTGAGCTCCGCAGTTATAACAAGTGATCTGTCCTCTTCCACGACCAAAACCTGTTGCGCGTCCTCAGCCCCTGTAATTTCCTCCTCGTCCTTCGCGAACTGGGTCATACTGCGGACCTGCTGTGGGTCCCTATGGTTCTGACTGTACTCTATAAACATCATGTTTTCTTTCTATCATAAGCTTATATGCTCTGCAATTGTTCTCATCATGGCCTACTGATTTACAGAAATTGCAATATAGATTCTTTGGAGTTTGTACATATTTCTGTAACAAGTGACACTCTTGTGGTCTGTGGCCTTTAGTTCTACAGATTTCACACCAAGGCCCCTGAGCCTGTGGTAAAGGGTTAGGTGCTCCAGTTGCAATATAATATATGAAAACAGGACAATGGTCCTTTGAATGTCCTTGTGCTCGACACTTTGTACACCAAATTTCTTCTTTAACATCCTTTCCTTTCTTAATATCATGCACTTGCAAGGTTAGGTTTGCTATTTGGTTCTGCAACTGTGCAACATCATTGCTTGTTCCAGCAATTGGTGAAGCTTCTAGTTTCATAGCCATCTCTAGAGCTTGTTCTTGAGTAGTGAGATTCTGTTGCATAAGAGGAAGTCTAATATGAGGAAGCAGCGCAGCAATGAACCATTCATTATGCTGCTGCGGTGCAAACTCAAAGCTTACTTGATCTATCAAGGCTTTGAACTTCTGGTCAAAGTCCCATACTGATTATGTAGGCAACTGTTTTATGTCTTTGAGTTCTGTTATGCACTGTGATTCTGATTTAGGTTTCTTGAATTCTTTAATCATAACACTTCTTACATCAGCAAGCGTCCTATTCTGTGCTGCTGAGTATTTCATAAACCAGGTTAAGGCTCTCTCTCTTAGTGTGGTTGCTAATTGAACCAGCTTAACATCATCATCATTAATTTGCTTAATCATCCAAATGGCTTCACATAGAAACCAGTGCTGCTCAGGGTCTTCTAGCCCTGTTCCTCTAAAGGTTGGTAGCTTCATGTCATCACCCATCCTTCTTGCGCTAGGTTGACGTGGAGGTGCTGTGGCACTTCCTCCGGGATGGTTAAACAAATGTGGGGCTGCGGTTCTAGAAGTACCGTGCGGGCTACTAGAGGGCATTACTGCGGGGTTATGCTGAGCCCCGTCTGGCTTTTGCGGTGTAAAAGGGTGATAAGGCATATGAGCACTCCCTTGTCTCTCTATATGGTTTGCTCTACGAGCTCGACTATCTTCTGGGCTAGACTCACAAGAATGCTGGTCAAGGCCTACTTTATACCGTTTTTCGCTACGAGTGCAAGCAATAACTTCAAGATCACTATCAGAATCTGCCGACATTACTTGTCTATGCTATTCATCAGAAGCTATGCATAGTTTTCCTTTTTCATATAAGAGCATTTTAATCCACAAGTTCAGAGAATTTAAGAACTTACCCCTGTATGATTTGAAGAAGCTCCTCTCAGCCTCGCTGAAGCTCTTTCTCGTATCTACTGCAAACTCGGTGATGAAGCCTTCCAGCAGACTGTTCAACCAAAAGTCTACTGCACGGGATACAGGATTATCTACCCGCTTCACAATGCTAACTAGCTCAGGCGTCCAAACGATAGGTTGATCAACATGCACAGTGGGTTCAGTATCTGCTAGCTTGGATACCCATTCATGCAACTCGAGTGCAAATGTTACAAAGAAGATTTCATGAAGGTCAATATAAATATGCTTCTGCAACCAGTCTTTTGTCTGAAGCCTAGGGCTTCTATTTTCACGTTCAGCGAACTCTCTAGCCTTTGAATCAAACCACTCTTCAATTTCTTTAGCTGTAGGATTCCAGCACCACATTTCCTTCAAAATAATAGGGTTAAAGCCGGCAATGGAACCATTTGTTGGCTACTTTCTGGACAAACCCGGGTTTTCAGGATGCGCAGCAACAAACACCCCTTTGGCACACTGGCCCTTTCGGCAACGAGCTGCGCAGCAGCCCGAAGTCTCACCCGAAGTGGCTATGGGGGGCTAAGGAATCAAGTTTCCTTAACCTAGGTGGTGCAGAGTCTACAGTCTTCTCCCTTCCCTTCTTGGAGGTAACCCCCGAACAGAGCATCTTACCCTTCCACTGGTCTCACAGCGCGACAACGCCGAAACTCACTTTTCTCAGCCTAGATGCACGGAAGGCCCGCACCTACGCACGAGGAATCTACCCACTATGCCCGATACACTAGGTATCGTCTCTACCCTCACGCCACAGCACTGTAACACACTCCTTAAGCACTGCGGCGACAGTATTCTTACCGACTCCTTCGACAATGCACAAGCACACTTCTACGGGAGCTTCAAAGATTTACTTTACATACTCATTCATAAAGATAGCGAAACATTCATGGAAACATAGACAGTAAAGCAAAGAAATGCAATCACATAAAGCATCACAACAACAAGAAGAATTATGTGGTTTACTTCCAGGAGAGAAGCCACGTCCATGGGAACTGAGTTGTATATTATCTTGAGATGTAGCTAACACAGTTTCGTTGGGCACACAGCTGCAGCCTTAGATCTTTCTGGGAAACTCCACGCACACAGCTGGGAGCCCTTCTCTTAGATCTATTCTCTTCTTCTACAGATATTACAATGGCAAAGACATACAATTACATTTCCCTCTCAGTCCTCTTGCGACTGGTCGATACATACAATGGCCCTTACACCAAGCGGTCTTCCTACGAGATCGTGGCCTTCTTACATGCACGAAATTCTCATTAACAGCTTTACAAAACACAGCAATACCAGAGACTCTAACTATCTAATTCTCTAACCAACTAACCAACCCATCTAACCCTTTTCCCTTTCCAATTACACATATATATAGGTGGCCCTGAGGGTCGCACCTTTACAAAACTGTGGGCCTTTCCCCAACAGTGATCCCCAAAAACCCTAACCACTGACATGGCTAGGTGTACTATAGGCGCCTCTTGCATTCATGTCGCAGCTTCCTGCAAACTCCATGATTTTCGGCGCAAATCGCGGGTATGGGCGCCGCTTCATCGTTCTTTGCTCCTTGTCCTTCGCCTTCAATGCTTCGACCCATTTCTCTTCCTTGGTCCGAGCAACCATAACTCCTGTACTTTGCCTTCAATGCTTCGTCCCGTTGCTCTTCCTTGGTCCAAGCAACCATAACTCTTGTACTTTGCCTTCAATGCTTCATTTATTGTGGTGGTTGAACTTTCTACTCGGCCACCTTATTTACTCTTTCCTTTGACTTGTGCACGTAAGATCCGCGATTTCCAGCCCGCAATCTGCGGTGAGCTCATCCATCTGGCGCCGTACTGCGCACTGTTCATTTCTGCCCAAAAATGGTGCTTTTCCTCACAATTAGCACTTTTCCTTCAAAACTTAGTGCTTTTTCCCCAAAATTTGGCAGCTTTACCATAGCTGCGGCCTATGCTCCAACACTAAGGTATAGTTTTATCTTCTTGCTACAAAGAGTCACTCAAAATTTTGTTGAGATCACACTTTACCACCCATGCAGGGCCACTTATCCACACTGAAATTGAGTATCTTAGTCAAAACCTAGGTCATCACTAGGGAGCAATTGTGAGTGTAATAGACTCCTGCGTTGGATCTTCTTTCACTACAAGAAAAAATGAAATTGGTGATGGTCATGTTTGTGATGAACCTTGAAGGGTCATTGCCAATTTCATATATGATGATGGCGATAGAAAATTGTCATTCTAATTTTACTTAGAGACATTTCTTTAAGGCTCATCACCAAATCCATTTTTAATGACACTTTTTGTGAGGGTTATTAAAGGCCCATTGCCAATTCTCTCTTTTGTGACACCTTTAGTGATGGTCCTTTAGTGGCCCTCACTAATACCCATTGGTGAGGATCATACTTATGACAAGACTTGAAGGGTCATAACCAATATCACATAAAATGGCAGACCTAAACAAATTTTCATTGTAATTGTTTTTGGATGTTGATGTATATGTAACTTCGGAATGTATTTCATCTATGTGTTTCATATATATTTATTGTACCCTTATTAGAGATGTGTTATTCCTCTATAAGGAAGTGTCGCAAGTGTGTGTACTTGCCGATGGGTTATTAGACCACCATGTGTGGGGTCGGCCCTGAAATATATATTATATTGTGGATGTACCTAGCTAGACAAGTCAGCCCCATAAGGTCACTGGGCAAATAGGTTAAGTATAAATAGAGATTAGGAGATCTCTATTTGGATCATTCGAAAAGTCACATCTCTCTCACTCAGAAAGTGGCGCACTAGTGAGGAGGAGGATCATCTGCTACTAGGAGACTATCTCAATGTATTTTGGTTGTACTTTGGCTGAGCCATTGCTCTCTCTATCTCTGAGGAAGTTGTGGGATTTTTCACCTTAGGGTTTTCCCCACGGAAACTCTATGTCTCTTGTCTCTCATGCTTTTGATTCTTGTGATGCTTATCATGCTTATTGTGATTGTTATGCATTGATATACTGTATATGTTATTCTCTCAGTGAAGATCCTAGAGTATTGTGAATTAATGCTCAAAATTTAACATGGTATCAGAGCTAACCTGAGAAGAAGACATTTTGCAGTGATGACAACTTGAGTTTCTTGTTTATTGGGTTTCTCTCCACAAATTTTTGAAAAGCAGCATAGTAGATTGACTCTACTCATCAAGGAGAATCTATCTGTCCAATCAGAATTCAATTTGAGCATTTTCATATTTGGCCCTGTCACGTCCCCATTTTGACCCCCTTCGCATTAAATCATAAATGATGTAAATATTGTTACTTAATCATGGTGAGGAGCTCAAGGCCAAGGCCCCACCATTGATTTAGCGTTTTATGTATCAGCAATTAAAGAAATAGATGCCTATGGTTCTTGCGCTAGATGGGCACGATGTAAATAAGACATCATGTAAATATGAATTTTAATGAAAAATACCCACAACTAGCTATGCAATGCAACAAAGAGATGGGGGCATGATTCTACAAGGAATAGGGAGGGAAATTATTCAAACCCTTGAGCCAATGGTGTTAATCCATGTGTCAATGAGTAAACCCATAAACCACCAACTACCCATTTTGGGTCATGGACCCAATCATTTGATTCTTCCAAGAATTGGTTGAGGCAGTTAATGCCTTGGGAATGAAGAGGTATGGCAGCCAATTTCGTGTATCGGCAAGCCATCAACTTGGGAAATCGTGTTTTGTCTCCTGGGGCAAGAAAAAACCCACGAAATGGTGCCCAAAAAGCCATTCTGAACAATGAGTCTTTCATCTCTCACACAGACTGAGCTCACTGGAATTTATCCTCACGTTTTTCACCATAACCCTGCATTTTCCATGCCCAGGAACTCGTTTTTGGTAGTGTGCAGCAGCTAGGGAAGGAGGGATGTGATTTGGGACTGAGGGAGAGGTCGTTTTTGCCCTAGGGCATTTTTCTGGAATGGGTTTGCTCTCCCAATCGAATTTTCCCAGTTGCCAATACGTTTTGGATCTTCCCACGTTTTTTTGAAGCTCAGGAAACCCCACCTCATGCATCCCACTATTGAAACGTTTTTCTCATGCTCAGCAAGTGTAGTTTTGCTGTTATGTGCATCCTTGTTTTGATTTGAACCTGTGAGCAAGAACCTTGGACTAGTAGTGGATAGAATTGGCTTGATAAACCTAGTAGAGGGAGTAACCTCTCAAGAAGATCAAGAGGGCTTTGGCTACTTTTCTATGCACACCCTGAGAGCACTAGAAAGGAAGGTATGGCTTGAGGGACTGTGTGGCAGTGAAGAGAATACTTCCTTGTGTTGGGTGTGTAGGCATTGTGAGTGCCAAGCTGAATAGATCTGGGAGGGGTATCCATAGCTCTGTGGTTGAGCATACTAGCTTAGCAATTCTCCCCTTCCATGTCCTAGAAGCCTGATAAACCCAATTGCAGATTGGCTTGGTTCATCTTGGTGTATGCTTGGCTATGTGTGAGTCTGTTGTTCCCTGGGTCCTTGTAGAGATCATGCCCAGCTCGGGGGTGGCAGTTGTATCAAGAGGTTGATAAGCACAACTGGCCTATGGTTGGGTGGAACATTGCAGTTGCATAGCCAGTTGCTTGGGACTACTTTTTCAAGATAAGTATTCTCCTGTGTTAATCTTGCAATTGTTATTTGATGAATATCTTGAATGAATGGTGGATGTGTAATTGAAATCAATTCCGCTGTGTATTCTTATAATTATACACTTCCATATGTCTTTTATGTGAATGCTTAGATAGAAGTCCATGGGGCTAATTGCCCAGTTTAGCACCACGTCCTCTCCACCATGCTGGTATGATGGGAGGGGACGTGACAGAATGGTATCAAAGCCAGGTTGGTTGCATCATTGGACCTCTATTGGCCAAATCCAATCACAACCACTTGGGAAGGTCCCTTCCTGATCACCATAGATAGCAACATAGGGCCTCAAAAACAAAATGGCTAAGTTGGATAGTTTGTAGGGGTAAAGTCACCTCCTGATGAGCAGTAGTCATCACTAAAAGTAGGGAAGATCTCAAAAATTTTCTTAAGTGTTTTTGAAATTTTTGTTTAAGTCTATTTCGGGATGAATTCGGGAAGTTGTCCCGAAACTACGGAAAGATTCCACGAATCGTTCCGCAACGCGGAAGAGTTCGGGAAATCGTTCCGAAATTTGAGGAAGGAATTCTCTTCCAAAATTGCGGAAGGATTCCGCGAATCGTTCCGCAACTGCGGAAGACTTCACCGAATCATTCCGCAACTACAGAAGACTTCGCCGAATCGTTCCGCAACTGCGGAAGACTTCGCTGAATCGTTCCGTAACTGCGAAAGACTTCACCGAATTGTTCCACAACTGCGGAAGACTTCACCGAATTGTTCCGCAACTACGGAAGACTTTGCTTAATCATTCCGCAACTGTGGAAGATTTCGGCGAATCATTCTACAATTGCGGAAGACTTCACCGATTCGTTCCGCAATTGCAGAAGGCTTCCGTGAACCTCCCCAAAATTTCAGAAGTGTTCGACGATCCGCCTTGCAACAGAGGCAAGCCGCGAACCGCCCCAAAACTGCAAGAGCATTCACCGAATGGCTCCGCAACTACGGGAGCCTTCGCTAAATGGCTCCGTAATTGCAGAAGGCTTCAGCCAACTGCCCCGCAATTGCATAAGGCTTCATCCAACCGCCCCGCAATTGCGAGAGCGTTCAGCGAACCGCTCGTTGCGGAAAGACTCCTAAAAAAAAATCAAGGGCGCTGCCCTCGACCCGCCCTGCAATGGAGGAAGCCACAAGGGGGCAAGCCCCCTTGACACCCCTTTTGTTTTTCCCCTCGTATGTCGTTGGTTGTAAGAGAATTCTATGATTTGACAAATTATCAACGTAATATTTTCCCACGTGCATGAAGTAATTTGTGAATTCTGAGAATATAATGCAGCTAACAATTGTGTTAATGAACACATTTCACAGAATCACAATTATAGCAAGGTAGCACTCTAGATAATACAGTCAGAGAGTTTTGGATCTTGGTTGGGCCAAGAAAATCAACATTATGGATGATGCACAGGATCCCTATGAACCTGAGACAAATGCCATGGGGGAAAACATACATGTTGAAAATGTTGAAACAGAATCTAATGGGAGAAGAAATCAAGATACTCCTCCAGGTATTGCAGCCACCATCAGAATCCTAAGGGTGGAGTTGCAAAGCTATAGGGAAGATAATGAAAGGATGATTAAAGCTCAGGAAGAACAAAATCAGTTGAATGCAGCCATGCCACATAGTTTAACAGACATCCAAAGGCAAATAAACTCTGGGCATCAGATATCAAATCTAGAAAGGGGTGGGAGTAGCTCTAGAAGGAATTCCTGCAAGAGGGCCGGTAGCCCAAGAAGAGTTTCTACAGACAGAACATATACTCCAGAAACCTCCTCTAATGAATCATCTGAATCTGAAGAATCCATTGAGGGTTCAAGCTCTTCATCTTGCATGAGTAAGAGGAAGAAGCACTACAAGAACAATTCACATGGGGAATTTAAGAAGGCAAAACCTCCTACATTTGATGGAGAGATAAAGTCCGGTCAAGAAGCTGAGGCTTGGCTTCTTGGGATGAGAAAGTATTTTCAAGTCCAAGACTACTCAGGAAATATGAAGGCAAGGGTAGCCATCTTCAACTTGAATGGAAGAGCATCTATATGGTGGGAACACACCAGGCAAGTGAAGAAGATCAACGAAAGGAAGATTGTGTGGAAGCAGTTCAATAAATACTTCAAGCAGAAGTACCTCTCCAATAGGTACTATGATGATAAGATCAAAGAGTTCCATGAGCTGAGATTGGGACAATTGGCCATGGAGGAATATGCAAACAAGTTCTTGGAGCTGCTGAGGTATGTCAAGTACATTCGAGGCGATAAGGTGAAAATTCAGCGTTTCCTAAGTGGACTGCCCCAGTCATATAAAGAAATAATTGAGTTTGATGAACCTTGAACTCTAGAGGAGGCCATAAGAAAGGCCAAGTATTGCTTTGATCAAAACAGAAGTAAACCAGAATTCCATAAGGCATGGAAGGATAGGAAAAACGAAAAGTTTGATCAAAGGAAGAAGGGGTTCAAGCCTCCTCAATTCTGGAATCAGCAAAGGCAGCCATCACAGGTTGTGACTAAGCCAACTAGGATGATGGGATACAAGCCAAGAGACCCAAAGGATCCAAGAGAACCACTTCAATGTTGGGGTTGTGGAGGAGACCATATGCTTAGGAACTGTCCACATAGGAATGGGAATGCAAATCAAGTTCACAACATCCAAGGAGATGAAACTGTGGGTCAAGTGACGAGGACAATCCCTAGAATCTATGCAGCACTAGAAGATCGCTAGGCAGATCATCAGTCAACTGTTGTTGAAGTTGAAGGTAAGATTGCTAAGCAATCTATTTCTATTTTGATTGATCCTGGATCTACTCACAGTTATGTCACTCCTAGAATTGTTGAGATTTGTGCTTTCAAGAAATTAAAGCATAGTAAATCATGGTTAGTTCAATTAGCCACTGGAACCAAGAGAAAAGTTAGTGAAATAGTAGAGAAATGTCCATTAGAGATGGATGGGCTATTCACTTATGCAGATCTGAATATTTTTCCACTTGGTTCCTATGATATTCTCATAGGAATGGATTGGTTAGAAGCACACAGGGTTAAACTTGACTGCTACACTAAGACATTTGAATGCATGGACGAAGAAGGAAACCCGAGGGTTGTAAAAGGAATTCCAAAGGTGACTTCTGTTAGACAGGTTTCAGCCATGCAACTAAAGAAGTTCTATAGGAAGGGATGTCAACTGTATGCAGCCCACGTTTTAGATGCAGCCGAGAGTGAAACTCTTAAACTGGAGGACTATCACGTATTGCAAGAATTCAGGGATTTTTTTCCTGATGAGATCCTAGGACTTCCTCCAAAGAGATACATTGACTTTACAATTGAACTTGTGCCAGGAGCGGCACCAGTGTCTAAAACACCCTACAGGATGAGTACACCGGAATTGCTAGAATTGAAGATGCAATTACAAGAGTTGCTGGAAAAGAAATATATTAGGCCAAGTGTGTCCCCGTGGGGAGCACCTGTTCTATTGTGAAAAAGAAAGATGGAACACTCAGGTTATGTATTGACTACAGGCAGTTGAACAAAGTCACTGTAAAGAACAAATACCCATTGCCCCGAATTGATGACCTTTTTGACCAAATGAGAGGAGCAAAGGTATTTTCAAAGATTGACTTGAGGTCTGGTTACCATCAGGTAAGAATCAAAGAAGAAGACATTCATAAGACCACCTTTAGAATGAGGTATGGACACTATGAGTTTGTAGTGGTACCATTCGGTCTCACAAATGCACCAGCTACATTCATGTGTCTCATGAATAATGTTTTTAGCAAGTATTTGGACAAGTTTGTTCTTGTATTCCTAGACGACATTCTCATCTATTCTAAGAATGAAGAAGAGCATGAAGAACATTTGAGAATGACAATGCAATTACTAAGGGAGCATAATCTGTATGCCAAGTTGAGCAAATGTGACTTTTATAAAGATAGAATTCATTATTTGGGTCACATCATTTCCGACGAAGGGATATTTGTAGACCCTGAGAAGACTGAAACCATTATGAATTGGCCAACTCTAAGGAATGTGACTGATGTGAGATATTTTATGGGCCTTGCTGGTTACTACAGGAGGTTTATCAAAGGATTCTCCAAGGTTGCAAACCCAATCACTTCTTTGCAAAAGAAGGGGGTAAAGTTTGAATGGTCACCAAGATGTGAGGAAAGTTTTCAACAGTTGAAGAATCTTCTTACAAGTGCACCAATTTTGAAAATTGCAGACCCAGAAAAAGACTTTGTGGTGTGTACCGATGCATGCAATCAAGGACTTGGAGGAGTTCTTATGCAAGACAACCACGTGATATGCTATGAGTCAATAAAGTTGAAGGAGCATGAGAAGAACTATGCTACTCATGATATAGAACTTGTAGCCATAGTACATGCCTTGAAGATGTGGAGGCATTACTTAATGGGAAGAAAATTTGAGTTAAGGATAGACCATTGTGGTCTGAAATACTTGTTTGATCAACCAAATTTAAATGCTGGGCAAGCTAGATGGTTGGAATTTTTGTGTGAATTTGATTTTGAAATCAAACACATAAAAGGGAAAGAAAACAAGGTGGCTGATGCACTCAGCAGGAAAGTACATGAAATGTATGTGGCAGCACTTAGTACTTTCCAACCAAATTTGCGGCAGCAGATTGTTAACCATATGGTTGGGGATGAAGTGTATGAGCAGATAAAGGTCAAATTGCAGCAGCAAGACCTTGGCAAGAAGTATGAAGGTTATCATTTGGAGGAAGACGGAGTTCTTACCTATAACAATAGAGCCTATATTCCCAATGTGGCAGATTTGAGGAGGATTGTTATGGATGAAATCCATAAAGCTCCATACTCTAGTCACCCAGGATATCAGAAAACAATTGCTACACCAAGAAAATATTATTTCTGGCCAGGCATGAAGAAGGATGTTGCTCAATACATTTCTAAGTGCATGAAATGTCAGCGGGTGAAGGTTGAAAACCAACACCCAACAGGGTTATTGCACCCAGTGCCAATCCCAGAATGGAAATGGGAAATAATATCCATGGATTTTATTACAGGATTGCCAATGACTGTGAGACAACATGATTCCATCATGGTTGTGGTGGACAAGTTAACAAAGGCAGCACATTTCATACCGGTTAAGTCCACACATAAAACCGATGCCATTGCAAATATTTTCATGAAGGAAATTTTCAGATTACATGGGTTGAATAAGACAATAATTTCTGATAGGGATACCAAGTTCACTTTCAATTTTTGGAAAGGTCTCTTTGCAGATTTGGGTACACAGTTGAACTTTAGCACCGCGTACCATCCTCAAACATACGGGCAAACAAAAAGAGTAAATCAGGTGCTTGAAGACATGCTTCGCATGTATGTAATGGACAAGCCATCCAAGTGGGAGGATTATCTACACCTGGTAGAATTTGCATATAACAATGGGCAGCAAGAATCATTGGGAATGATTCCATATGAGGCTTTGTACGGTAGAAGATGTAGGACACCAGTGACTTGGGACAATCCAGTGAACCGAATTGTACTTGGGCCAGAATTGCTTAAGGAAATGGAACAAGAGGTTGCAAGGATCTAGCAAAATTTAAAAGCAGCCCAGGATAGACACAAAATCTATGCAAATAAACATAGAATGCATAGGGAATTCAGTGTTGGGGATCATGTGTATCTTAGAGTGAGATCAAGGAAGAGTTCCTTGAAGCTTGGGAGTTGTGCCAAGCTATCACCTAGATATTGCGGACCATTTGAAGTGCTTGAAAGAATAGGGCCAGTTGCACATAGACTTGCCTTGCCTGCTAGCACTAAAGCTCATAATGTTTTTCATGTCTCTTTGCTTAAGAAATATGTACATGATCCTAACCATGTGATTAATTGGGATGTGATCCAGGTGGAACCCGAGGGAGAATTCCAAACCGATCCATTGCGCATCCTAGACAAGAAAGTAACATTGCTCTGGAACCAAGCCATCGGACAGGTAAAGGTGCAATGGAAGCACTACGGTCCCGATGAGGCTACATGGGAGCTGGAGGATGCCATGAGGGTGGCATATCCATTTTTGTTCAATTTTGATGAGCACTGAGGACAGTGCTAATGTAAGGGGAGGGGTATGTCACGTCCCCATTTTGACCCCCTTCGCATTAAATCGTAAATGATGTAAATATTGTTACTTAATCATGGTGAGGAGCTCAAGGCCAAGGCCCCACCATTGATTTAGCGTTTTATGTATCGGCAATTAAAGAAATAGATGCCTATGTTTCTTGTGCTAGATGGGCACGATGTAAATAAGACATCATGTAAATACGAATTTTAATGAAAAATACCCACAACTGGCTATGCAATGCAACAAAGAGATGGGGGCATGATTCTACAAGGAATAAGGAGGGAAATTATTCAAACCCTTGAGCCAATGGTATTAATCCATGTGTCAATGAGAAAACCCATAAACCACCAACTACCCATTTTGGGTTATGGATCCAATCATTTAATTCTTCCAAGAATTGGTTGAGGCAGTTAATGCCTTGGGAATGAAGAGGTATGGCAGCCAATTTCATGTATGGCAAGCCATCAACTTGGGAAATCGTGTTTTGTCTCCTAAGGCAAGAAAACACCCACGAAATGATGCCCAAAAATCCATTCTGAACAATGAGTCTTTCATCTCTCACGTAGACTGAGCTCACTAGAATTTATCCTCACATTTTTCACCATAACCCTGCGTTTTCCATGCCTAGGAACTCATTTTTGGTAGTGTGCAGCATCTAGGGAAGGAGGGACGCGATTTGGGACTGAGGGAGAGGTCTTTTTTGCCCTGGGGCATTTTTCTGGAATGGGTTTGCTCTCCCAGTCAAATTTTCCCAGTTTCCAATACGTTTTGGATCTTCCCACGTTTTCTGAAGCTCAGGAAACCCCACCTCATGCATCCCACTGTTGAAACGTTTTTCTCATGCTCAGCAAGTGTAGTTTTGTTGTTATGTGCATCCTTGTTTTGATTTGAACCCGTGAGCAAGAACCTTGGACTGGTAGTGGACAAAATTGGCTTGATAAACCTAGTAGAGGGAGTAACCTCTCAAGAAGATCAAGAGGGCTTTGGCTACTTTTCTATGCACACCCTGAGAGCACTAGAAAGGAAGGTATGGCTTGAGGGACTGTGTGGCAGTGAAGAGAATACTTCCTTGTGTTGGGTAGATCTCCAGGAAACTCAAACCCTAATTCAGGGCTCTCCCCAGTGAACCTGGGAGGACAAAAAGGAAAATCTAAAGGGTAAAGCTTTGTTGATCTCAAATTCTAAATACACCAGGCTGATCAGCTCATCAAGGCACATCTTTTTATCCTTTCAGATTGATATTCACATTTTGAATTTTTAGGGTTTTTCTAACAAACCCTAATCCGGGACCAGATCCAGTTTTCAGCATTTCAAGTGGTTCGACCTAAATATTTTCTATTTCCATTTGAAGTACTCTTTAAGATGTCTCACCACACCAAGCTTGAGGATAAGCTTGAAGGAGCTGATAACTTCCAAGCTTGGAAGTATAGGATTGGGTTAATCCTGGAAGAGAATGAGTTGGACTCATATGTAAAAGATGACATCCCTATCACAGAGGATGAAGAGGCTAAGGTATTGCATAAGAAAAACTTGGTCAAGGCAAAGAGAATCATTGCTGATTCTATCAAAGACCATCTCATACCCCATGTGTCTTCTCTAAAGACACCCAAGGAGATGTTTGACTCTTTGACCAAGCTATTTGAAGGGAAGAACATAAATCGGAAGATGACCCTACGGAACCAATTGAAAGGAGTAGAGTTTCAGAATGGAGAAATCATTCAATCTTATTTCTCAAGGATCTCCCAGATCAAGGAACAACTAGAAGAAGTGGATGAAATGGTGGAGAATGGTGAAGTGTTGATGACCACTCTAAATGGCCTACCCAGGTCATGGGATTCCTTTATTCAAGGAATTTGTGCAAGGAAGAAGTTGATCTCCTTCAATAGATTGCGGGAAGAATGCTCTCAAGAAGAAGCTAGGCTTGTGGCCCGAGAAGAAAAGATGGGAAATGAAGATCAAGCTCTCACGGCACATGCCAGGAAAGGCAAGTCCAAGAAGGAATCATCTCATAACAGGAGATTCTCACACCACCATTATCACAAAGATAAGAAAGATCTCAGATGCTTCAATTGCAATGAGAAGGGGCACTTTGCTTCAGATTGTCCCAAGAAGAAGAAAGACAACAACAACAACTTCAATAAGAAGAAGAAGAATAACAAAAGAAGATATCATGTTCATGCTGTCGAAGATGATGAACCCCCAAAGAAGAAGGCTAGGGCAGAAAGTGATAGTGATGATGACTCATCAAGTGAAGAAGAATATGTTCTAATTTCTGCTCTCACAGGTACTATCTCCCATGGTTGTAATGATTGGTTGATTGACAGTGGGGCTTCCAAACACATGACTGGGTTTAAGGAATCTTTTGTGAATCTATCTGAACATGAATCACCCCATAAGGTGAAACTTGGGGATGATTATCAATACCCAATCAAAGGAAGTGGTGAAGCCTCCTACAACCTAGATTCAGGAAAATCTTTGAAGATGAAATAAGTCCTTTATGTACCTAGGCTCAAGAAGAACTTACTCTCCATCTCTGCATTGGATGCAAAAGGTATGAGGGTTGCATTTGTGGATGGCCAAGTCCTAATGTGGCCAAAGGGAAAGAACATAGATGATGTAGTAGTGATTGGAGAGCAAGAGGGAGGTTTGTATAAATTGAAGGGACAACCTGAACATGCCATGGTACATGAATCCATGGAGCCAAGTGAACTTTGGCATAGAAGACTTGCTCATATGCACTATAGGGCACTTCCAATCGCAAGCAAGGCTGTAGAGGGTCTTCCTGAAATCAAGACCAAACATGAAGGTGTTTGCAAAGGATGTGCAAAAGGTAAGAACATTAAGAAGGTCTTCCCAAGCAGTGAAAGCAAGGCAAAAGACATCTTGGAAATCATCCACTCAGATGTATGTGGTCCTATGTCATCCAGTTCTCTGAGTGGGTATGTTTACTATGTCTCATTTATTGATGACTTCTCCAGGAAGACTTAGGTATACTTCTTGAAGAACAAAGATGAGGTGTTTGATAAATTCAAGGAATTCAAAACCTTGATGGAGAATCAAACTGACAAGAAGATCAAAACATTCAAATCCGACAATGGTGGAGAATTCACCTCAGGTGACTTCAAGAAGCTTTGTAGTGATTCAAGGATTAAGAGGGAGTTGACTGCTCCTTATAATCATCAACAGAATGGAGTTGCAAAAAGGAAGAACATAACGATCATGGAAGCAGCAAGGGCAATGTTGCATGACCAGGATCTACCTATGCATCTATGGGTAGAAGCAACTAGAACAGCTGTATATGTGCAGAACAAAACACCCCACAAGATATTGGACAACAAGACACCAGAAGAGGTATTTTCTGGTAAGAAACCTAAAGTCAGCCATCTCAGAATATTTGGTTGTCTAGTATACACTCATGTCCCAAAGGAAAGAGGACTAAACTAGATCCTTCAGGAAAGAAGTGTATATTTGTGGGTTACAGTGAAAGCTCGAAGGCTTACAGAATATACTTTCCAAGGTTCAAGAAGATTGATGTCAGCAGGGATGTAACATTTGATGAAAACTCAGCATTCATGAAATCAAGGAAGGAACCTATCAAATTTTATGAAGAACCTAAGGAAACTAGATTTCAAGACACTACCATGACTGAAGCAGTTCCAGAAGTTGTTCATGAGTTTGAAGATCTGCAAGAACATGTAGATCCACCCCATGAGGATAACTCTCACAAGAGGAAACCTGCATGGGCTAGAGAGCTCATTCAAGATGCAGAAAGATTTGGCATTCCAGAAGAAGAACACGGAGCAAAGAAGAGAACCAGATCACATACTAGCTATGTTGCTTTACTCTATGACATTATGAACAAAGAGCCTTCCAATTATGAAGAAGCAACAAAAAAGAAAGAATGGAAGGATTCCATGGTTGAGGAATACCAATCAATAATGAAGAATGATGTTTGGGATGTTGTACCAAGACCTAAAGAGAAGTCTGTTGTGACTTCTAAATGGATCTACAAAATCAAGCATGCTGCAGATGGTAGTGTAGAGAAATACAAAGCAAGATTCGTAGCTCGTGGCTTCTCTTAGAAAGAGGAAATAAATTATGAAGAAACTTTTGCACCTGTAGCCAGGTATACTTCCATCAGAACAGTACTTGCCTTGGCTACAGCGATGAAATGGAAAATACACCAGATGGATGTCAAGACTGCTTTCTTGAATGGTGTAGTTGAAGAGGAAGTATATGTGGAGCAGCCACTGGGTTTCGAAATACATGGCAGGGAGTCGTATGTGTGCAGATTGAAGAAAGCCTTGTATGGCTTGAAGCAAGCTCCCAGAACTTGGTATGGTAGGATGGACAGTTTCCTATCTAGTTTGGGCTTTACCAAGAGTAAAGCGGATTCCAACCTTTACTACAAGGTTGAGGAAGGGAATCATGTGATTCTACTCATGTATGTGGATGACTTATTTGGAGATGACAGATTGATTGCAGATACGAAGGGGAAGCTTGCTGTTGAGTTCGATATGAAAGATTTGGGAAAGATGCATTATTTCCTAAATATGGAGGTGTGGCAGAGTACAGGTGGGATCTTCCTTGGTCAAGGGAAGTGCACAGTGGATATCCTGAAGATATTCGGGATGATGGATTGCAAGGCCATGGCCACACCTATGGCATCGAATATGAAGCTTCTATGTGATGCTTCATCTGAGCCGGTTGATGTCTCTATGTATCGTTAGATGATTGGGTCCTTGATGTACCTGATGAACACAAGACCAGATATTTGCTTTGTGATGAACACATTGAGTCAGTTCCTGAAAGATCCGAGGAGTGTTCATCTAGTTGTTGTAAAGCATGTTCTGAGGTACCTGAAGGGCACAGTGGATTATGGGCTCAAGTATGAGGCGAATCAAAAGTTTAACCTGCAAGGTTATGTTGATTCAGATTGGGCTGGTAGTGCTGCATATAGGAAGAGCACATCTGGGTGCTGCTTCAATATGGGATCAGGTGTGATCTTTTGGTTTAGCAAGAAGCAGTCCTGCGTAGCACTGAGTATAGCTGAGGCATAATATGTTGCAGCCTGTTTAGCTAGTTGTGAGGCAGTATGGCTACGGAAGCTACTGTCTGAGTTATGTGATCTCCCGTTGGATGCTACTGGTATATTCTGTGATAACCAGAGTTGTGTGAAGCTATCCGAGAACCCAGTGTTTCATGACAGTTCGAAACACATATAGATCAAATATCACTATATCAGGGATATGGTGCAGAGAGGAGCTGTGAAGCTCATGTACGTTGTGATGGACGAGTAGATTGCAGATGTGCTGACGAAGCCACTAGCCAGAGTGAAGATCAAGTACTTCAGGGAGAGGCTTGGCGTTCTTCAGATTGATGGACACATTTGCTGAAGCCATTCCAAGCATGTTGGAAGGAGGATCCTTCACATGGCTATGGATGTAAGCGCTGGATGATGAGCATCAGGATGATGTTCTGGTTTATGCTGGATATGATCAGTTGGATCATTTATATGTATATGTATGTATGCATCATGTTGGATGCTGGATATGATCAGTTGGATCATTTATATGTATATGTATGTATGCATCATGTTGGATGCTGGATATGATCAGTTGGATGATTTATATGTATGTACGCATCATGTTGGATGCTGGATATGATCAGTAGGATCATTTGTATGTATTTTGTATATGCATCATGTTGGATGCTTGGACCATGTATATGTATATGTATCAGGTGGATACATTGTATGATCAGGTGGATCATGTATGGTGATATGTATCATGTATTTGTATTTGTATCAGGTGGATACACTGTATGATCAGGTGGATCATGTATGATGATATGTATCAGGTAGATACTTGGTATGCATCAAGTACATGCATTGTATGATCAGGATGATCATGGATGACGAGCTTCAGGATGTTTCTCCAGATGACGTGCAGCAGGATGTTGCAGTGATGATGATCAGGATGATCATGTGTACATCAGGATGATGTATGGTGAGTATCAGGTTGATACTCTGTGGCCGTGGAACAGGTTGTGCAGATAAGCATGTAATTTGTTCCCTGGGAGATTTGCAGATAGTCTTTCGAGGTTTTGACTGTGGCATGTAATTTGTACCCTGGGATATTTGGAAAATGCTCTTTTGAGGTTTTGCTTGGGAGGACATATAATTTGTGCCTTGGGAGATCTACAGATAGTCTTTCGAGGTTTTTCCTATGGCATGTAATTTGTGCCCTGGGATATCTGGCAGATGCTCTTTCGAGGTTTTGTCCTATGGCATGTAATTTGTGCCCTGGGAGATCCGATAGGTTGAGTCGTGTGCTCGTAATCAGTCCTAGGATGCTCTTTAGAGTTTTTGCCATGACCACATGTAATTTGTGCCCTGGGAGATCCGATAGGTTGAGCCTTGTACTCGTAATCAGTCCTGGGATGCTCTTTCGAGGTTTTGTGGTGACCACATGTAATTTTTGCCCTAGGAGATTTGATAGGTTGAGCCTTGTGTCCGTAATCAGTCTTGGGATTCTCTTTCGAGTTTTTGTGGTGGGGTCACATGTAATAAGTCCTGGAGATCTGGACAGGATGAAAAAGGCCTCAGATGCTCTCTAGGGTTCTTGCTAGTCAAGAGACTCTTTTAAGGTTTTGTGACGCACGTAATAAGTCTTGAGATTTCCACAGTATGGCCAGTGATGATGAAGATCTACAGGTGGTGGGCCTACATCCAGTATGAAAAAGGACTGGCTCTGTAGAAATTCCTATGACGAGTAGAGTCAGAGATTGGTTGAGATAGCAGCAGCAGTGACGATGATGACGATGGTGCATCGATGACGATGATCCCGAGAATAAGACTTGTCTAGCAGATCTGTGTCGAGAAATACCTTCCTAGTTAAGAGGGAGTGTTGATGTATATGTAACTTCAGAATGCATTTCATCTATGTGTTTCATATATATTTATTGTACCCTTATTAGAGATGTGTTATTCCTCTATAAGGAAGTGTCGTCATGTTGATTGACAAGTGTCGCAAGTGTGTGTACTTGCCAATGGGTTATTAGACCACCATGTGTGGGGTCAGCCCTAAAATATATATTATATTTTAGATGTACCTAGCTATACAAGTCGGCCCCATAAGGTCACTGGGCAAATAGGTTAAGTATAAATAGATATCAAGAGATCTCTATTTGGATCATTCGAAAAGTCACATCTCTCTCACTCAGAAAGTGGCGCACCAGTGAGGAGGAGGATCATCTGCTACTAGGAGACTATCTCAGTGTATTTTGGCTGTACTTTGGTCGATCCATTGCTCTCTCTATCTCTGAGGAAGTTGTGGGGTTTTTCACCTTAGGGTTTCCCCACAGAAACTCTGTGTCTCTTGTCTCTCATGTTTTTGATTCTTGTGATGCTTGTCATGCTTATTGTGATTGTTATGCATTGATATACTGTATATGTTATTCTCTCAGTGAATATCCTAAAGTATTGTGAATTAATGCTCAAAATTTAACTTTGGAGACATTCCTTTCAAGTTTGTCACCAAATCCTTTTTCAATGGCACTTTTGGTGAGGGTTGTTAAAGGCCCATTACCAAATATTTATTTGGTGACACTTCTAGTGATGATACTTTAATGACCTTGACTAATACTCTTTTTGGTGACTTTTGATGATTGTAAAAAAGTGTTTGTTTCCATTGATCATTCTAATGAGTTTTTTATGATGCTATGTGATCGTTTCTATAGTAATTTTTTATAAAGATAATGGTTTAAGACCACTACTAGACCTCAAAATGGTTCATTTATACTAATTTTACATAAAATAATCCTTGTGCTATATTACATTATATGGGGTGGATCAAGACCCTACACATTTTTCATGAAACTTGAAATCAATAGTTATAGCCTAATTCCCTAGTTTTTGGCCATGGACCATGGTTAGGGCATTATCATGCCTTTCTATCTTACATTAAGCCTTAAAAGAGTTCCATATATGTTTAATATGAAAAATATTCCTTCATAGGCGATATGCAATGTTATAAGGCCTTACACATGGTGCATAAACCCTCAAAGAAAAAATTAGGGTCTAATCCCTAGTGTTTGGCGTCAAACCATGGTTTAGATATGAATTCCCATCCCTAAACAGACATTAATCCTTATACTTGTGATTCTCTATATTTATCAATATTTTATTTATATAGTTCCACAATAGTTGCATCATGTCATTAAAGGACTTTGGTGAAGTCCTTATTTACTTGAGCTTGACTGGGCCTCAACCAAGAGTCGAGTGCAGACTCTTCTCCTTCAATACATCATCAGATGAAAACAAGTAATCCCTAATTAGGAAATTATCATTGCAGTGGTTACCAAGCCTTCCAGGTTGAGACTATGTATGTTTATCCTTGTTTCATTTTTCATTACATTCATATTTTATTTGACTCTGTGAAGGGATGAGACCCATACCCATACTAGTCCTACTATTTATCGATGTCCATTACTTCTACTAGATTTTCAATCCATCTAGATATTGGTTTGTAGGGGTCTCAGATATTTTGGAGTCCATTAGTATTGTGATTGATCAGCTCCCTCTATTCAAATACTCTCTGGATGAACCTAGCCATCACTTACCTACTAGGAAGCAGTTGAATAGGTTCATCTAGGATGACATTTATAGCTATTTTATACATATTAATTTAGATAAAACCTTAGGGTGGATTATAATCAAAGATGACCTTGTACACTATGTACTTCTTCGAGTTGATGGATGAACTCATTTCCTAGCCTCAATACAGATTTCAGCATTGGATGCACACTCTTTGTATTCCCCTAGCCTGGTTTAGAGTGGGTTCACATAAACTTCGGGTAGAGATGTACCACTAGATTGAATAGCCAAACAATATATTCAACTATGACATTTGCAAGAGTTTGAAACATAGGAGCACTTCATATTCCAATGATCCATCTACTATTATATATTAGGTTAGTTCCATTCTTTATTTATAGAACCATAATTTACTATATCCATTTTCTTTAGATACCCTGAATAGAGATGCCTAGTGGTATACATGCAAGGGGCCCTCAAACATTGCTACAATACTATCCAAATACATCCTAGACCATACATCCAAATTTCAAGACCAAAACATGCTAAATAGGTTGATACATCATCAAGCTCATCCTTTTTATTAGATATAAAACATAACCAAACAAAAATGTGGCACTACATATTGCATGGCAATTTTTTCTCATGGCCTCCATTCCAAAACCCCATTTTCCTAGTAATTTGTTGTCTTTTTTTCCTCACTTATTTAATGCCATTTTGTAATACCCTATTTTTTAATCCCTAGACTTATTATAATAATTTCCTTAGGTGACTATGATTTGTTTAATTAATGGTGTGATGACATGACTATATGATTATTGTATGACTATGG
This sequence comes from Larix kaempferi, assembly GCA_027924585.1. NCBI lineage: Eukaryota > Viridiplantae > Streptophyta > Pinopsida > Pinales > Pinaceae > Larix > Larix kaempferi. The sequence continues at coordinate 21,792,963 of BSBM01000466.1, forward strand.
TTTATAATTAATTGTTTAGTTGACATGAATGTGATTATTTGTTCATGTGACTATGACATGTCTGGTTATCTGATGATTGATAACTTGGTTGATTATTTGATTATGTGACTATGACATGTCCGATTATCATACTATGGAATATGGACTATGGACTTGGATGTTGATATTATTATTAAATAAATAAACAACTAGCTCAACAGGAAACTAAAACAGTATAGGAGGCCATGGTTTCACAAGTGAGGGAGATGGGTGATTATTCCTAGTGCTTGATTGAAAACCCAAACTTTGTACTTGGACTATATTGGACCTTGTTTATGTTATTAGAGTTATTTTGGACCCTTTTTAAACTATTTTGGGACTTTGGAACAGTTAATTTTATGTTTTATGACTAAAAGAGTTATCAGTACACCCTCATGGAGATATTGTGGACTCCACTTGGTGGATATGCCCTCTTTGGGAGATATTCTCTCCTATTTATGTGCTTTTGATCATTTATGAGCCCTCTTCCTAGTTTTTAGGTGCTGCAAGCTATTTTCTAGATTCCACTCTTACATAATGCATTGATGAGCCTCTTTTTGTGCTTCCACTTAATAATTGGTTGTAACTCCTGCTCATGAAGCTATTTTTGGGTTAAGTAACCCCCACATGAGCCTCCACTCTCCTAATTCGAATTTGGGATTGGACCCCACCATATCCGACCCCTTTTGATGCAAATTTGAGATGCTCTCTCAATGATCTTCTTCACTTGCCTAAGGTGATCCCACCATATATATGCTCTCCCATTCAGATTGAAGATATCCACTCTTGCTTTCATATTACTATATTAGTCTTGGACTTGGAAATACTTCCTCATCCCAAGAAGCCAAGCCTCAGCTTCTTAACCAGATTTTATCTCACCATCAAATGTAGGAGGTTTGGCCTTCCTAAATTCTTCATGTGATTTGTTCTTTGAAGACGTCTTCCTCTTCTTCCTATGAGATGAAGATCTTGATCCGTCAGTGGAGTCCTTAGAGTCATATGACTCACTAGAAGATATTTCTAGAGTATATGACCTGCCTCTAGAAACTCTTCTTGAGCTATGGGACCTCCTGTGAGAATGCCTCCTTGAGCTATTCCCACTCTTTTCCTGATTTTTAGAATGATGTCCAAAGTTAATATTTCTCTGAATGTATGTTAGACTTTGGAGCATAGCTGCATTCAGTTTATTTTTCTCTTCTTACGCTCTAAGGAACCTCTCATTGTCTTCTCTATAAATATGAAACTCCACCCTTAGGGTCCTCATGGTCTCTGTAATGTCTAGAGGATTCACTTGGTTTCTCCTACCATTGGATTCAATATTTTCATTTTCAATCTGTATATTTTTTCCCTTTGCATCTGCCTCAACTTCATAAGGATCTTGTGCATCATCCATGATCATGCCCTTGGCCCAACCAAGATCATAGGTTTCCAACTACACTATACTCACTGTTGCCCCTGTGAAAATCATCGATATGGTCTTGAGTCTACAAAAGTGTTGATATAAACACATTTTTTAGATTTATTACAAGATAAAAATCAATTTTCATGCATTCTGGAAATTACCCATATTGACAGTTTTTGTCAATAGTGGCTACAAGCACTTTTTTGATCAAATTATAGAAGCATATGAATCATTAATTCATAATTGGAATCTGTAAAATTGTTCCCCGTTGGATAATATTTCCAATGACTATAATCATGCTCAGTTTTGATTCCTAAGGACCAAGTTACAATCCTTCAAAACTGCTAATTTGGCCCAAATTTTGCACTTTTCATGTAGGTTCATTTAACCCGAAAGGCCAACTTCAGACACCTGCATAAGATCATCTATGGAGAACCAGAACAACTTATCTATTGGCATAGATAATACATACAACCAGGATTACTCAACAATTCTAAATTTTCTCATCAGATGCTCCAGTCACCTGTTATAAAATTCTATAATTTGCTACTTTGTATTTTTCCACTAATGCTATACTTAGAAAAATTCTGCAGTCCTATAGCATTCCCTCATAGTTCAGAATGTGATGAATTTATGCTATTCTAATGTCTGCTTCTACCCTCCAAATCCAACCTTATTGATAAAAAAAGAAAAAAAGAAGAAAAATGGGGGTCAAGGGGGCCTGACACACGCCCGTCGATGTGTTAGATAGGACTACCTATCACCCTAGGATGTGGGCATGTCACCTTATCCCAACCACTGGGCCGTCATACTGCTATACCATCGAACCTTGAGTGGGAGTGCATCGGTATTTTTCCCCTTTTACCATAAGCGGTAACATGCCCTTGTGAAGCGGTTTCAGAAAACAACTATTGTGGAGACGTAGTCAATCAAAAGAGGCCACGTATCCTCATATTTTTTGGGAACAATGCATCCATATTCCTGAATTAACCATCGGTCACTGTATCATAGTGTGATGGTTCTGGGTCGTTGATCTTCTATAAGATTAAACGGTCATATTTGCACCCACTTATCATTAATCACCCCGCATGTTCCCAAGGTGTAGTGCTCCCCAACTGTCGATCTTCTTCTTCATCCAATGGTCATATATTCATCCTCCCACTGCTAACCACTTCACTTTTTTCATATGCTTTGTGAGCCACAACCGTTGATCTGCCCCACCATCCAATGGTCAGATCTCCACCCGCCAAGCCTTTGGTTATATGCCTTTGGTCACTTGTTCCATCAAGCTTAGCACGGGGGGATAAATTCCCATGAGTCTCTGGGTCGGATTCTATTACTCAGGTGCTGATGTTGTCGATCCACCTCATAAATCTAAACCACGTGGCTCCTCCACGTCATTTTTCCATGTGGCATGGATGGGGCCCACATAAAATTACCAAAATTATTAAAATTTTGAATTTTATGATAGTTTCAATTTGGGAAAAAAGGCTTGTTATGAATTTTTCTTTGGCCCTTTATCTGTCATTTAACAGACCCGGCATCTATAAGATCATTTCATATACAACTCATGTTTTTTCCTGTAACTGTGCATCCACGACCGATACAACACCAGTGTTATAACCAGAATCTCGGATACCAATCCGTAACATCCCCATCCCTCAATCCATATAGCAGGAGGGGTAATTACTGAATCAAGGCCTCAAAGTTTCGCCCCATAACAACGATTACAAATTCATAATAGTAAAAACATGTGTGCAGATGCATAATGAAAATACACAGCAGAAATCAAATCGATCCACACACACATAACATGCAATTCCAAGCATAATTGTCACAGTCATATAAGTAAAAATCATTGCACATAAAATGCATAAGAATACTTATATTTAAACAAAGAATATCCAAGCAACTGGTTTTGTAAGAACGATTTTCCACCAAGCCATAGGCACTCTGTATAGCATATACTCATTTTGCTAAGAGGCCACCCCCAAGTTGGGATATGATGTCACTAGGGAAAAGGGAACACCTATAAGCTTCTATATCTCATCCCACAACACCTTATGCTCACTATGCTTAGCCAAAAAACTCAACTAGAGATCTACAGGGGTCTCACTAAGCCATCATATCCATGGCACTCCTTCAAACTTCCCCACACAACATAAGGAAGGAATTTACCTTCATTGTTCCACAATTCCCTCAGGAAATCCAACCCTTACAGTGCTTACCATTGTGTATAGTAAGAGTCCAACCTGTTGTATGCTAATAGAGAACCTCCTGCAACATTAATCCATTGCTTCTCAAGCATCCAGAAGTGGTGGAACTCAATGGGTAAGGTTTCCTAGATTGCCCAATCTCTATGCTCACCTACAAACATCTATTCTCCCTTCGAAAAATGTAGCTCTATCTACAAACGCAAATTTATGGGTTAAACACCATCTAGTAATGATCATGAACAACAATGGAAAATTATACGTAGTGTGAGAACCTGCATGAGAGAATGAGAGTGATCAAAAGAGTGTTAACTTCAAGGATATGAGTTAAGGTGAAAAGACAACTGACATAGATTCTGACCATAGAAGAAATAGGACTGCTGACAACTCACATAACTGTCACAACCCCCATGCTTCCATAACTACATGAAGTGGCTTTCCCCACCAACCTCCCACATGCACTCAATGATTGGATTTAATAGTCAAGATAAGGTAATTGGCTTATTTATGCCACATGGAATATTTTGAATGAGTTCTAAGGTTGACACATGGAAGCATAGGATTTGGTTTCTCCATAGGACCCCTTCCTCTTCCCCTTTGGTGGAATCATAGCCCCTCTAGTGCTCTTTACACAACCATCTTGGACCATTTTATTAATTTTCAACATAATATTTACATACATTTTGAATTGGCATGACAAGCCAATCATGTGGTCCCAACAAAAATATATACATCATACATGCCTAGCCATTCACTAGTTGGGCCTTGGACTTGAGCTCCACACTAGGAATCCATACTAGCATATTTACATCATTTACATAATTTTGATTAAATACATTCCAAGTCAAAAGTGGGGTTATTACAAAATTGAAGAACTTAATTTTTTCACAAAAATGAGATTGAAAATATTAGTAAAACCTATCCACCAATGATGATGAAATTTCTCATTTAAAGTATTGTAATAAAACTATATTTACAAAGATGAAACAAATGAAGAATGGAAAGAATAAAAAACAAGAGTATAAGAACCTTGAAAGGGAATTATTAAAAAGGGATGAAGAAAGTTCCCTCTTAAAGAACCTTAATCATAGATTGTTAGAACAAATTAGAAGTTTCAAAGAAGAGAAGTCAAAGAATTTGGATAATAATAATAAATTTGATAATCAAATGTGGAAATCCAGTGTGACCAAGATTCACAAGAGAGGAAGGATGCTAAGGAAAAAAATAACAAGATCTTCTCAGCTTAAGATAAGGACATTAGTCATTTGAAGAACCATAGTCAAATTTTGCTTACAGAAATAAAAAAAAAAACTAAAACATAAGGATATATTAATCTTAAGAGTGGATAAAGGAACCTTAATTGATCCAATTGATTCAAAGGATATTTTTAAAGTTGAAACTACAAATAAAGGGAACTCAACAAAAGGGCTCAAAACTCAAATTTAGAGTGTCATTGCAAAAAAAAAATTATTAGTGAAGGAGCATCCAGAAATTGAATTGAAGAAAAAATTCAACAACATGTCAACATCAACATATTAGGTGAGATTTGACATTCCATCATGTTGGTTGTGGAGCCAGATATTCCAGTCTCATAAATGATATTGTCTCAGCCGTGTACCCAAGCTTTATATGGTATGCAAAAGGATTGTACACTCGTTCCCTCACTTTGGGGTTCATGGGCGTAGCCCTCAAGAAAAAATTTTGGGTTGTTTTGCCAATAGATTACAGGCCCATGGTTTTGGGTAACACATGGTATTTTCCCATTGTATTTCCCCTTTATAAGAAATACATTGTAATACGGTTAGGGTTGATGTATTACGTATTATGCACTATAAAAATCTCTAAATATTGTGAAGAGAGACGGTGAGATAGTGAAGAGGAAGTGCAACGGATGTGTTGTAGGTTGTATCCCTTCACTTTGCTAGATGGTATAATAATAAGGACTGGCAATTTCAGTGTGGACGTAGCCCATCTTGGGTGAACCATGATATATTGGTGTCTTTCTTGTAATGTGTTTGTGTAATTTGTATTCGCATCTTGTTTATTGTTATTGCTTGCGATCCTATTTTTCTAACACATCACTTACTACTAATAAAGACACCATCAAACCAATGAAAACAAGAGTATCAAATCTCAACATGTCAGCTCAAGTACATCATGGAAAGTTTAAACGAAAGTTTAAGAAGGAACAATGTATCAAGATATTACAATAGCTCCCTAATTACAAAAAATGGAGCACACAAGAATCAACTTACTAATGCCATCATTGTTATTACATATCAAAGCATCTAAGGACCAATACAACTTGTTTCCAACAAAAAAAATATATTGTCTCCAAAACCTTATTTTTAGGAAGTTCTAGAAAGAATCCATCTAGGATGGATTGGTCTTTTATTGATGCGACACTATTATTCACGACTTTGAACACCATATCGGCTCATGTCATCAACCCTATCTAATCAACCACAACTACAAACGAAATTTTAATTCTATCAATAGAAGTCTCCTTGACCATGCTTTGAGGACAAATCATTTTTAAGGGGGTAATACTTGTAATATACCTAAAGTATATTACATATACATCATAATATATAAACATGTATATTATAATAGTAATAATTTAGGGTAATATTCGATAATTATTATATTGTAATTAATGGCATTCATACATTTTACCAAAGGACATGACTTATCATCTTTATGTGTATTTATATACAAATCCATTCTATCAAAAGACATATATGAGTTATTAATAAATAATAAGTATTTATCCTTTGAGGAGTTATATCGATTCATCCTAGTTATAATGGATTCTCGAGTGAAGTGATCTATTGGGTTCACTTAATGGGCTACCTCCTTAGACAAGGAACTAGGAGAACTATAGAAGTCGCTTCTAATTAAATTTTCATTAAATAAGAAAATATAGGAAAATAAATCAAATCTATTTTATTAAATAGGAATTGATTCACAATGTAACAACATTACAATACAATCTCCTCTCCTTCTCTCCAATGAGATAGACTACTTATACATTCTTCAAATAACTATTCTAGGAATAAGAATATTTGTGGAAAGCCATGAGAATATATGATTCTCATGTTGTTCCACCTTTTCGCCCCAAAACAAGTGTTTAGTTCAAACAAACATCTAAAATTGAGATGCAATTACAACTATTTCAAAACAATATTCAACTAGACTCCTAAGTTATTGCATATGTTCAAAATGAACATGGAATATCCAACTACGCTCACTAAATGCAATAGAATATAATTGTCACTCATCCAAAATGGTATTCTTCCAGTAGGATGATCAACATCATTGTATGGAACCCAACAAATTTTGTAGTAGCATTAGGGTGGTTGGTGTAACTGCAATGGTGTAGCAGCATCATGATGTTTGGTGTAACTGCAATGTTGTAGAAGCATCATGATAGGAAAATGGGTGTAATGGAAACAATAATGCATTGGTGTAGTAGGATCGTGATAGTGCAACTACAATGGTGTAGCAATATCACAATAGTATAACTGCAATAGTGTAGAAGCATCATCATGATAGTGTAACTACAATGGTGTAGCAGAATCGTGATAGTGTAACTGCAATAGTGTATTAGCATCGCACTAGAAAAATGGGTGTAACAACAACAATGTAGCAACAATCTGCACCTTATGATGGTAGTTGTGCATCTTCATGAGTTAGCATTGCAGGGTTAATTTATCTCAATCGCTGGCATGATTCAATTAAAATGACATGAATTGCAGGAGCACATACCTTGGATAGAATATATGATTATTGTTAGATATCAACTCAAGGATTGGCTGGAATAATGGAAAAAAGTTATAAAATAGGCAAAAGATGGATTTGAAAAGGATGGAGATTCAAGTTCCTATCAGTAACTATATCTGATCGAGACACAAAGTTTAGATCAAACTCTTGGAAGGGTCTCTTTGCTGATTTGGGTACACAAATATATTTTAGTATTTCCTACCATGCACAGATAGATGGACATACTGAAAAAGAGTTAATCAAGTGATTGAGGACAATGCTTCATATGTATGTGATAGACAAACCATCAAACTGGGAGGATTATTTACACCTGGTAGAGTTTTCCTATAATAATGTATCATGTTCCCATTTTTGTCATCTCTAGGAAGAAACCAATGTCACATCAAACCCCCATGGATCCTAGTGAAAAACAGTGAATGAATTAATTGATGGGGATAACATTGGTCAATTACTCTAGAAAATTAAATTAACTAGGAATAATTTAGCCTATAGTTGGTATAATAAATTAAATTAGAGGTGATGCAATTATTATTTGGATATTTAATTATTACTAAATGTGATAATGAGTTGGATAAGGGTGCATAAGAGTTAATACTTTTCCATGAGAATATTTCCAAAGAAGGAAGTTAGAAGAAAGAAATAAAGACTATAAAGCAATGAAAAAGAAAGAAACTAGATAAAGGAAGGAAAAGATGGAAGAAAACAGAAAAGCATAAAAAGCAGTGCAAAGCAAAAAATAAATGGAAAAGCAAACTAAAGCAGTAAAAGTAAGAAAAGTGGGCTTAAGCAGAAAAGCATCAGAAAAGAATAATAAAGTATTAAAAGCAAGAAAGAAGACTAAAAGTAGTAAAGCAAGATAAAGCAGAAAGAAGGAGTTTCCTAATTTTTGAAGATAAGAGAGATTGGAAAAAGTAGGAAAGCAAGAAAAATGATCAAGGAAATCAAAATAGGCTAAATTTTAGCCAAGGAGGGAGAAATAATGAAGGGAAGTAGGTACAAGGAAAAATAAAATTACCAAGGAAGCACCCAACTCACCAAAAGATATTCTCTCCTAAAAAATATTAATTATTATTTCATTATTTTTCATGAGAGAAGTCTAGAAGGAAAGAGCCAATGTCTAGGTTCAATGCATCTAACTCATGGACTACTTTCCCAAGAATAAAACCAAGTTATAAAAGAAGGAGGGTGCACCACTTTGATAACATTTGACAGTTTATCTTTGTGATTGAGAAAGCTCAGTGCTTCTCTAGGATTTGGAGATGCTCCCTTAGCCACCTGTGGGAGATGTGCCCCATAGTTATTGTTCTAGTATTCTACATATGATCTAGTGTATCCATTTATGACTAATTTTCAGATCTTATTCATCCCATTTCATGAAGAGAGTGATCCTTCAAAGTTGATGCAAATATCCAAGCCAATTTGATGTGGTTTTGATGAGTTTCACTTAGAGAGAGAAAGATCAATTGGAGAGCTTACAAGAAGCTTCTGGATTTCAGTGCACCTCCCATGAGTATCAAGTATATCCTTTACCTCATACAGTTAATATGTAGTGATTACACTTTCTCTTCTCACTCTTCTTTGAGCATTCTTCTCCAATCTTTGTAAACAAATCCTAGATTGATGACTTTCTGTGTAGTTTGAGCTATGGTAGATATATTTATTGCTTAATCAGCTCAGTTAATGTTTGTTGCTGTATATTTTATTCATGTATGATTTAAATTAGTCATTAGAAGAATAATTCGAGAGCCTTTGAGGTTGTTTGTGCTCCTATTTTACAAGAATAGCTCTTTAGGCCTCATTAATTAACTAGTTTTGCAATATAATGATTAAAAGTTGTCTAACTACCCATTTTTTGTTCTATCAGCCATTTGAGATTATTAATTCAATAATGAATACCATTCAAGTCTCTTCCTGAGGATTTGTATCCTTCTCATCCTGTTTGGGAGAGTCTGAAAGTTAACTAGTTGAGCAATCCTACATAACGCTCTTCCTCCTTTTTCCTCCAAACACTGCCAAATAATCCCAAAACCTTAGTAATTATTGTCCATCAGTCAATTAGGGGGTTAATACATGATATCCATATTTTTTTTCTTTCAAGTGTAAGTGTATGATTCTAGTATGCATATGTTGGTGTATCCACTCAACCTTGGTGTAGAATTCAACGATAGCTGTTATTGAACCATAAATGGTGAGAGTACCTTATGCATAGGAAATCTAAAGCTAGACTTGATTCTATTTTTTATGATGTTGCACACTCATTATCAGGTTTTGCAGATCCCAAAGATTCCAACTCTCAAGTTCTCGGTGGGTTAATCTGTGACCAAGTCTAGTTTTTCTTCTACTAGTTTTTATGAATAGTCTCAACGTTGGATAATTTATGTTTTAATATTTGAAATAGAGTTAATATAATTAGAAACCGGATATTAGTATACATATTACAGTGGTATCATAGCTCTTTCCTCTATTCCTTTGGAAATAATGCTCTCAAATTGAAGAATTTGCAGCTATGTCTTGGTTCAGTGAAGAAGATTCCTATTAGGATGATGAAGAAGAGATCATTTACATTGATGGATGTCTACCATGAGAGGAGGATGGTTACATCTGTGACCAAATGTACAATGAATACCAATGGGTTGAACCACTAATGGCTAATCCTAAGAATAATTTAGCAAAGATGATATCAACATGTGAAAAGAGTATCTAGCCTTGGGAGAAAAGATTTGTAAAGACATTACTTTCAAAGTTTATTTTTACTATAATTTTGGAATTGAGCTCAAGGATGTAGATGAGGAATCATTGAAATGAAGAAAACCAATGAGAAAAGAAGAAGGAGTAAAAAATCAACTATCTGATGAACATGAGAGGCACAATAGTCTCTCAAGTGAAGAACCATGTACATATGAAGAACATGAAGGTACAATCCTTACTGATGAGGGTTGTAAGCATGAACAATCCACCACCAGTTGTGATAAGTTTGATCTAGTTATGGATCAGAGAGTAATTAATGATGGGTGCAAATAAGAGGCATCCACTGATGGTTTCTCAAGTTCTGAAGAAGCATCTACTGATGGATGCTATGATGAGGTATCTATTGATGGGTGTCGAGGTTTGGAGGAGACATCTACTAATGGATGTCCATATCTCTATGTTGGTGACATAGAGATACCATTTGATGAGACTAGTGCAAGTACAAAATTTATTGAACCTGAAGAATATGAAGTTCTTGCAGTCAAGGAAAATATCCAAGGATTGATCTCACTATTACCACAAGATTTTCATGAGGTTGATCCACTAATATGTTAAAATTCAATATGCTAAGACAGAAAATATCAGCATTACATTCCATTTCACAACAATAGCATATACAGGATCATTGAAAGAACAATAAGCACAGCAGAAAAACAAGAGACACAGATTTATCCTGGGAAACCCCCATGGGGTAGAAAACCCAGCAAAGCTTCCTCAATATAGATGACCAACAAATACAAAAGATGTAAACCCAAACATGAGCTCCTTCTCCTCCATAGAAGATCTCTCTCTCACCTATGCGCTACTCACAAGTGAGTGAATGTGTGTTAAATGAGGAACACACCTCCTCTATTTATACACAACTCTGACTTGTCTTTTACACAACTAAGTTAGACCCAACTTAACCACTTTACATAATATTGACTGGGCCGACCCCTTTAGGGTGGTCTAATAACCCTTTAACCCACATGACACATACAGGGCCGATCCCCACTAGGGAAGTCTAATAACCCAAGTTACCACATTCTCCACGGAGGAATAAAACATCTCTGAATATACAATAAGGTCTTCACGGAGGAATGAAACATCTCCAGAATAATAAAGTACAAATGAAATATTCTTAGAAGTTACAATATCTCAACACTCCCCCTTAACAAGAAGGATATTATAACAACATTTGCACGAGCAAGGAGTCATCAACTACATCATACATGATACATCTATAAATCATTGGAAGCTTTCTTCATACATCATCAATAACTCAACCAGTTACTGGAACATCTTCAAGATCTTCAATACTAGATCTTCATCTTCTGCAACACACGAACAGCTACAACATCATCATCAGATCCTCTGATCAACAACATCATCTGGATCTCTCGATCTTGATCAATAGCATTGTCATCTAGATCCTCACAATCAGCAACATCATCATATAGACCATCACGATCAGCAGCATTGTCATCTAGACCATCACGATCAGCAACATCGTCATTTAGATCATCACGATCAACAACATTGTCATCTAGATCATCACGATCAACAACATCGTCATCTAGATCATCATGATCAAGAGCATCGTCATCTAGATCATCACGATCAGCAACAACAACATAGCAGCATACTCTGCGATGTACAATATCCTATTACGGGATTATCAATCCCTCTCACTTTAGGACATAGGTCCAAGGATGATACAATCCTGATCCTCTTATGGGATGATCGGTCCCTCTCAATTTAAGACATCTCTCATGTCTATGGATGATGCAATCTAGATCAACTTACAAGATGATCAATCCTTATCACTTTAAGACACCTCACCATGTCTAGGGACGATGCAATCCCGAATCAGCTTACATGATGATTAGTCCTTATCACTTTAAGATGCCTCACCATGTCTAGGGACGATACAATCCCGAAACAGCTTACAGGATGATTAGTACTTATCACTTTAAGACACCTCACCATGTCTAGGGACGATGCAATCCCAATCTACTTACAGGATGATTAGTCCTTATCACTTTAGGACATGAGTCCAAGGACGATGCAATCCTGATCCACTTACGGGATGATCAATCCTTATCACTTTAGGACATAAGTCTAGGGATGATGCAATCCCATCACGTACATTTTGAACCAAAGGTTCAGGGATGATGCAATCCTATCACGTACATTTTGAACCAAAGTTTCAAGGATGATGCAATCCTATCACTTACGTTTTTAACCAACCATTCAGGGACGATGCAGTCCTGTCACGTACATTTTGAACCAACCGTTTAGGGATGATGTATTCTTATCATCCACTAAGGATCACTTCTCGGAGATAGATATCTATGGCTCAATTTAGGACATGTGTCCAAGGATGATACAATCCCTCCTCGTCCACTTATACAAAGTATAAGGACCATATGTCAACCTCGTCATCAAAACTAGTAACCTCATCATCGACCTCATCGTCGGAATAGGTAACCTCATCATCAACCTCATCGTTGGAACAGGTAACCTCGTCATCAATACAAGTATCCACATCAACGATACAGTATCCTCATTAATACAGTATCCACATCAATGATACAGTATCCTCATCAATACAGTATCCACATCAACGATACAGTATCCTCATCAATACAGTATCCACATCAACGATACATCAATACATGTATCCACATCATCGACCTTATCGTCGATATATGCAATCTCATCATCGATACAGGTATCCATATCGATACCAGTATCCAAGAATATCATCATCGACCATGTCACTCCCCCTTTCGAGGAGGGTCCTTCTGAACTACACCAAGATTGTCTCGGAAATAATCATCCTTTACTCGAGATAGAGGTTTGGTCAATACATCAGCAACTTGTTCGTCAGTGCTCACATGCTCAAGCTTGATAGCTCCTTTTTGCACCATATCCCGTATATAGAAATATTGGATCTCTATGTGCTTTGACTTATCATGGAACATTGGATTCTCTATCATCTTGATACAACTCTGGTTGTCACACAGGATCATAGTGGGGTCCATCTCTAAGTCAACTAAACCTGATAACAACTTCCGAAGCCATATCGCTTCACAACTAGCAGAGCAAGCAACTATATATTCCACTTCATCTATGTTGAGAGCCACACTAGACCGCTTCCTTCTAAACCGCGAGATCATGGCAGATCCTTGACAATAACATCCTACTGATGTGCTCTCCCTGTCTGATACATTTCTTGCCCAATCAGCATCTGTGTAGCCATACAATCTGAAGTCATGATCTCCAAGAAAACATAGAACAAAGTCTATCGTACCCTTTAGGTACCTCATCACATGCTTTGTAGCTATCAGGTGAACACTCCTAGGTTCCACTAGCTACCAACTCAAGGTGTTCACATCAAAGCATATATCTGGCCTGGTATTCATCAGATACATCAATGACCCAATAATTTGTCTGTACAGAGTTACATCCACTAACTCTGATGAGTCATCAACTAACAGCTTCAAGTTGGAATCCATGGGAGTGGTCATGTCCTTACATCCCAACATATCAAATCTTTTCAAGATTTCCACAGCATACTTGGTTGAGAAATATTTTTTCTAGGCCTTTCCATACTTCCAAACCTAGGAAGTAATGCATCAATTCGATATCTTTCATCTCAAATTTTGTAGCTAGCTTCTTCTTGCTTTCCATGATCTGTTTCTCATTCCCTGTCAGAAAGAGATCATCCACATACAATAATAGTACGACAGGTTCATCATACATAGCCTTAAGGTAAAGGTTAGGATCATCTTTACTTCTGGTAAAGCCCAAACTGTCAATTCTCCCTCTCTGACTGAACATCATTCACACTCTGCATTGAGTGATCTTCTACTTATCTATCCATTCCATCTCTCATCAGATGGGTCTACTGATGTGAGTATCAAGATCATTCGAACTCTGTGGTGATTTCCTTCTTACATCCATCTAAGAGAAGAATGTCATCCGTATATAGAAACCATCTCTTCAACCTTGTAGCAAAGGTTGAAATCCACATCACCCATGGTGATCATTAAGCTCATCAAATGACTATCGATCATGGGTGCCCGTACATATCTTTCTTTAATTACACCATTAAGAGAATGGTATTATCTAGCCACTTGGAGCAAATATCTCGTCATGATCCTCTTCTTCTTTCTGAGAGAATCTTCTAGCCACGAGCCTTCTAAAGTATGTTTGATTTGTAAGTCTTCTTGTTTGAAAATACATCACTCGTTCAGTGTTCATCATTCTTCATGATCTTTCCTACAAATCAAAGTTAATTACATGATTAGTAATACTCCATAATCACCAAATCATGTTTGATATTTCAATGATAACCCATTATGCATACTGATATGATTCACATAGTCATGCAACTATCTTGACCAATACTTTGGCACAACACTTTTCCATATCCTGTATGCATACAGTGGTTATCTAGATGCCTTCCACCTCTACCATAACATACTATCGAGAGCGTGCACAGCTCTCAGCATGTTAGAAAAGAGGTTTCATTCTAGACAAGCAACAATGGAATGTTTGTCCAACTTACCAATCATATGCATATTAGTAGTATATTGTTCAATGCTATATGAATGATTACACTCAGCATGATATATTTCTTATGAATACAAATATACAATTATTATGAGCAATATCATTAACTATTCAAAGATTCAAATAAAAATTCAAAAACTTATCTTTTATGTTTGTGTGGTTGCCTCCCACTTGAAATCTATATGTCTTTGAACTTCTATTCATTTTGTACCACTATGCATGCTTAAGTGTGCACTAGTTTCATCCTCATGATCTCATACATAAACATACATTCATTAGTATAATCTCAATACTATCAAAACATTATGTATGGTCATGATAATTTCATACACAGGTATACTTACCTAAGATCCTAACACAAGGTAGGATTCTTAATTGATATAGGAAAACATACCTGGATTGCCATTCTTGGTTATGTCTTAACATACCCAAACAATATCTTTTTTGTTCTCTTCAATGATTTAGAGACTTTGTGTTAGAACCTGCATATCTCATAAGTTAAGCATAGTAGAACAAAGTCATACATACCTCGTAAGTAGAGCTTTTATGTGGTCAAAGACTATAGATGAGTCTTTGTCTTTATGTCATCATGGTCATAGAACTTGATTTGTCTTTCTTGATGTACCTGTATCTTGTTAGCAGACAACATCATCCTCATAGAACACCACAAGCGCATTAGTACACTCATAAGTGTCATAACCCTAATCAATGAATGTCTTCTATCATTCACATGCATTCATTATCAAATAATTATAATTGTACTAACCTCAATAACATGAAGACAAACATATCATAAACAATCATGAATAGATTTCAACACATACCTATTGACATTTCTTGTAGTCTTCTTATGAAAGGCCTTAGCCTCATCTCCCCCTGAAACTGGAACTTCTTCACTTATGTAGGTGTCCAATTTTCTTCTATGATTAACCCAATCCTCTTTGATTTGTTGAGACTGGATCTGGAGCTAGATTAGGGTTTGTCAGAGAAACCCTAAAAATTCAAACTTTGAATTTCAAGTTTCTGAATGGATGGAAAGATGTGCCATGCTGAGATGATCAAGCTAGTATACTTCAATTTTGAAATCTCCAAAATTTGACCCCTCAAAATTGACCTTGAAACTTCCGGATCTTCTAGACAGGATCCTGAACTAGGGTTTGATAAAGCCCGGTCTACTTCCCAACCAAAAGGTTCGATCTTGTACTCTAAACTTCGATTTTTCTGAGGAGCTTCCAGTCGTGCTCTCATATTTCAAAAATTCCAACTTCTGCAAAAGCCCTAATTTTCCACCTTTTCGGTCAAAATCCCGAACTAGGGTTTGATCAAGCTCGGTCTTCTGCCCAACCAAAAAATTCGATCTTGGTCTCTAAATTTCTATTTTTATGAGGAGAAACCATCCATGGACTCATATTCCAATAATTCCAACTTTCTACGAAACCCTAATTTTTTGCAACAGTGATAAGCCAAGAATGAAGGTGCTCAGAATACAATTATGTTTTGACAGAAATATGCACTTGATTGTTTATGGTGCATCTCTGAAATTACGACTCCACAGGGTCTGAAACTTCAGCCTCTAGTAGCCCGACCTGTCATCTTTCCAACCCCACAAGTCTGACCTCAATTGGATTCTCTGAGAGAGAGTTATGCCAAGTGTCGCAACGTGACCTGTTTGTGGGATAAAACAGGAGAGCGAACTTGTACGGCATGCCACGTGTCACTGGTTCAACTTCTGCCTCTGGAAAAATTACTTGAGAAACTACAGTCCGTTCTCTACCTGTCACTTTTTACGAAATTTCATTTGGATATTCCGAGCCTGAGATATGACCTATTTTCCTAGGTCACTTGTTTATGACTGAGATCTGGAAGAGGTAGAAACCCTAACTTGTACTGATCATATCTCACAAAGTACAACGAATTAGAAGTTGTGCTTCTGAAAAAAGGTACATGGGGATTTTATCTACTACCTATAAACTTTTCCGATCTTGAACCTTCGCCAAAATGGATTTATAGAGAAAGTTCTACGATGACTGGTTTTTTCTATATAAAACCCTAACCTTCAAATTGTCGCAAGTGAAGCAAGTGTCGTAAGTGCCATACATCGCCTTCCTTCAGGTTAGCTCTAATTCCATTTTAAAATTCAATATGCTAAGATAGAAAATATCATCATTACATTCCATTTCACAACAATAGCATATACAAGATCACTGAAAGAACAACAAGCACAGCATCAACACAAGAGACACAGATTTATCCTGGAAAACCCTCATGGGGTAGAAAACCCAGCAAAGCTTCCTCAATATAGATGACCAGCAAATACAAAAGATGTAAAACCAAACATGAGCTCCTTCTCATCCATAGCAGATATCTCTCTCACCTATGCGCTACTCACAAGTGAGTGAATGTGTGTTAAATGAGGAACACACCTCCTCTATTTATACACAACTCCAACTTGTCTTTTACACAACTAGATTGGCCCCAACTTAACCACTTTACATAATGTTGATTGGGCCGACCCCTTTATGGTGGTCTAATAACCGTTTAACCCACATGACACATACATGGTCGACCCCCACTAGGGAAGTCTAATAACCCAGGTTACCACATTCTCCACGGAGGAATAAAACATCTCCGAATATACAATAAGGTCTTCACGGAGGAATGAAACATCTCCGGAATAATAAAGTACAAATGAAATATTCTTATAAGTTACAATATCTCAACATAATAGACGATGAGGAGGTTCTCTCTCAACCTTCTCCTTTTAAAAGGCCACTCAATATGAGAGAAAGGAATATCAAGGAGTCCTTACACATTCTCCATGACACACATGTTTCAGTGTCATAGTCTTGTTGGAGAGCTACTTCATTGAAATATTCATCTTTCTTTGAAGCCATGGAGAAGATACAGAAAGCAATGACTACAATCAAGGTCATTTTTCACATATTATTTCTGACAAAGATTAATTGTATGATCTTGTTCATATGTTGCAGGGAGCATCCTTGAAGGATGATGAGGATATTTGCAAGCTCAATGATGAGTTGATGGCCACCCAATATTATTTGAGGATTACTCAAAGTTCCCTCTTAGAATCTAAGATGGAGATAGAGCATCTTCACGAGGATTTGCAGAGATCACATACTCCCTCCTACATTCCAGTCATTCATTCTCTTTCAGTTGATCACATTTAGAGTTCTATGGAGGAACCTCACGAGAATGTGGTCATGAGTTTCATGATGACATGCATGTGCTTGAGAAGTTTTGGGATGCATATGATGGTTTCCAAGCAGGTACTATCTCCTAGAGAGAAACATAGCTTCTTCCTAAAGTGAGTCATTCCTCCATTAAGGAGTCAGACCAACACCTGTTTGATGGACTAGCCTTTGATGGAGTTGTTGCATCCATTATCTTGATGGATGAGGTTTGAAGTGATGAGATTTTGGTCCATGATCCTACATTATTTCCTTCTACTTATTCCATGTCACTTGACGAGGAATTTTGGGTCAAAATTTTCTTCTTGATGGTGCTTAAAGAGGAGAAGAAGGCTCCCACATTCGCTCCAGTTGATTCAAGGATAACACAATTTCCCTCCCATTAGTTGCAGCGGCATCCCATGCCTACCTTTGATGCCTCCACACACAAAGGTGCATATGGTTCCCATTTGACTTTAGTGAGCAATGCACATTATGATTGCATGCACCTTTTGACCATTGACAGAGAGTTGAGCCATTGGGAGTATTCACATAGGGGAGCACTTTGCTTTGCAGTTGTATCATTGGGTTGGAGTCTCTCTTATTTTCCTATTTGGGAGAAAATACACATGAGTGATATTCCTAATTGCATCTATGGAGACTTCTTGGATACATTTTACACTTCTTGTGAGCAGCAGGGGCATCCATGGAATTTTGATGAAGCCTACATTTTTGGTGATTGGACATGGGACTCTCACCCTTGTCATTTGAACAATATTTTTTTTATCTATGGTACTTGTGTGAATTGGGCACATGAAGTGCATTCTGATTTGCACGTTCTTGGGGAGTTTGAGGTCAAGCAAAATGAATACCAAGCACATGTTCATTGCCTGAGATATTATGAGTGTCCTCTAGGTGGTAATTGTATAGTTTTGGAGGAGGCACATAATCTCAGTTCGGTTTATCCAACCATGATGGATGATTGTTATAGAGATTTGGTTCACCATTCTCCATCCCACACACATATGGAGTCCATCACACATAGGGATGAAGATTGGGTAAAGTGATTCTTTCTTTTGGTGCCACATAAAACCACATATACTATGAATGAGAATTCTAGCCATAAAAAAGATGATTTTTGCAAAAAACAAAACCCAAATAGAAAAGTGTTGATACTAGTATACACATTTTTTTTTCAGGGTTAAAAAAAGAGACATGGCGTAAACATCCCATACTGTTGTTTACAAAAACTTTAAAATCAACCCCTAAATTGGAAAAAAGTTTTTTTTCTTCAAGAGATAAATTACAACTTTTTTGAAACTTGCATATTAAACAATCAAAAAAGAATTCATAAATAATTTCACCACTCTAACCATATAAAAACAAATAAATTATGATGCGATTCATAATCAAATAATATATTAGACCATGCAAGAACAAATGATTCATATAAATATTCAAAAAATACTAAAGAGTTTCAATTACAAACATCATACTAATAAAAAACATCTAAAATGCTTCATGTGAAATTATTCAAATTCATCCATGGATTTTGACACCCCATCAGAATCTACATTTTTTGCAGATGAAGGATTGGATGAAGATGTCTAGATGACCCATATTCTTCTCTATTATCAATGGGTGCACCATCTAAGTCTACATCTATTCCCATTATTTCAAATGTCATATTCCTTCAAGATCTACAGCTTGGTTTAACAGACTCCCATCTTGCAACTTCTTGTTTTGGAAGCAACCTCTTGATAATCTCTATAGTCTTGGAGCGAAGAGTGTCTTTATTTGTCAACTTGAAATCATAAACAAGTATAACAACTTCCTCTAATTTGAAGATGTCAATGCGGCAACGATTTATTTTTTGACCCTTTCTTTTTCTCTTTCTGCAAACCTTTTTCTCAACCACCATATCTTCCTTGTACACACCATCAAATGGGTTTGTATATGTTGCATACCAATGTACTTCTATTGATACTATTTCTTAATTTTATTTATTGACCTTCCTAGATTTTTCAATCCAGAATGGATAATGATGTGCATCATCTGTAGTCAAAACTGCAATCATGCAACCCTCCTTGATATCTTGTACTAAGCCCTGTAAGGGTCTTCCATCTCTCGACGCTTTGCAAGTGAGCTTCTAGAGCCAATATACATTTCTCTTTCCTATAGTAACTTGAGAAACCTCAACACCTCGAGGTTCAACATTTGTTACCTCATTTTCATTTGATAAACTCTGTGGCCAAGCAAATGGAGACCTCAAATATATATCTCCATTCGTAGAGTTTGAAATTATGCCAGTCTGCTCCATGAAAAAAGACTCCCACCAAACAGACTTAGCAACATCAAAGTACTCATATGTATCTTCTATAGGCTTTTTTATTTCTTCCAAGCATTGAGAAGAATCAACATATCTACTATGTCGCCTGAATCTTTGCAGATAATTGCAATAACAATAAATTTGAAGCTGTTAAGATCCTGGTGGGAGGCCTTCACTAACATCTCGAGGTTTTGGTGTAACGGTTTGTATCATCTGGTATCAGATCCTCCACCCAGGTTCAAGTCACAGAGCGGGTGGCAACGCCGGCATTGCAGTGTTCGCCCGGGGCTCGTACGGCGCAAAGGGGACACCACCGTATGGGCGCACATCCAGCCCAGAGTCTGGACTGCGGAGTGTGGTGGGATGTTAAGATCCTGGTGGGCGGCCTTCACTAACATCTCGAGGTTTTGGTGTAACGGTTCGTATCAGAAGCATAAATTTGACAATTTGGGATGAATTTCAGAAATGCTAAACCCAATGAAGGCCCCCATTATGTGTTAATTGAGAATATTGCAGAGATGAGGTTCTAGCAATTTCAAGAGAGGAGGCCCTGCCACTTTCCGGGTTAGTTAAATTTTTTTTTTAAATGTGTTTTTGCTTTAAATTCACGTAGTATTAATTGAAGCAAGGCTTGGCCCCTATCCCACGAATTTTAGTTTTGATTTTTAAAAAATAATATATTTTAAAACCTACTCAAATGCCACCTAGCCCCCTAATCCCCTCCAACATTACAATTAAAAAAATTTAAAACACCCCCCGCCCAACCTCTAACCCCCTTAACCCCCTAACCCATATATTAAAAAACATTAAAAAATTAAAAAGTCCAGATACTATATATTAAAAAATTTAACCCCTAACCCCCAACACCCCTAAACTATATATTAAAAAATAAAATAAAAAAACATTAAAAACTACCCCCCTAAACTATATATTAAAAATTAAAAAAAAAACATTAATAACTACTCCCAACCCCCCCTAAACTATATATTAAATATTAAAAAAAAACATTAAAACTACCCCCAACCCCCCTTAACCTAAACTATATATTAAAAAAAAAACACAAATATTTAATAAAATAAAATAGAAAACTACCCCCCTAACCATACCCCTAAACTATATATTAAAAAAATAAAATAAAAAACATTTAAAACTACCCCCCAACCCCCCTAAACTATATAATAAAAAAATTTAAAAAACAAATTAAAACTACTCCCTAACCCTTCAACCTACTCCCGTCCCCTCCCTTCCTCATCCTCCCTGTGCCCCCCCCCTCCCTTCCCTTCCCCCTCCTCCCTCCCTCCCCTTCCCCCTCCTCCTCCCTCCCTCTCCCTTACCCTTCCTCCTGTCGCCCCTCCCTTCCTCCTCCTCCCGCCGCCCCCTTCCCCCTCCTCCTCCTCCCTCCTCCCTCCTCCCCTTCCTCCCTTCTTCCTGCTCCTCTGTCCACTTGGGTGCCATTCACGCCACCCATGAGGGGAGGCCCTTTGGCACCCAAGTGGGCATAGGATCATGGAGAAGGGAGGAGGGATAAGGGCGGAGGAGGAGGGGCAGGAGGGGGAAGGGAGCAGGGAGGAAGGGAGGGGGAAAGGAGGAGGAGGGGGAAGGGAAGGGGCGCGAGGAGGAAGGGAGGGGTCGAGAGGAGGGTTAGGGGATAGTTTTATTTTTTTTTAAATTTTTTATTATATAGTTTAAGGGGGTTTAGGGGTTAGTTGTATTTTATTTTTTTAATTTTTTTATTATATAGTTTAGGGGGTTGGGGGTAGTTTTTAATTTTATTTTTTAATTTTTTATTATATAGTTTAGGTGGTTAGGGGGTAGGTTTTTTTTTTTTAATTTTTTTTATATAGGTTATGGGGGTTTAGGGGGTAAACTGTGTCGAGTTCTCATTTCATAGTTCCCCACCTTGGTTGATTTTCTTTTGGTCCTTACACCTTGTTGTTTATTGGTTTTGACATTCAGACTTTATTTTAGAAATACAATTTCTATATATAATGTTTTTAATGTGTTTTTTACAAATATATGATATAGTTTTTCTTGAATTTATGTGAATCGTCACTTTTCAGAAAATAATATGAAATAGTATCATTTTCATACAAAACATATCTGAAAATTCATTGAAAATGGTTTTAAATGCCTTTATTTTCTGGAATATTTTACAATTTTGTAAAAAAAAATGTCTTATTTTATAGAAAAAATTGCAAAATGTATATGTTTTTCATTATAAATTGTTTATAAATGTATGTTATTTTGTTAAATTTCTAAAAACACACTTGAAAATAGAAATTAAAAATATTTTACGACAAAAATAATTCAAAGGCCCAAAAAAAGGCCTCAAAATGAAAATGCGTGATACTGGTATAACCCTTTTTGAAACAGACGTAAAAATAACTACTAAAACTAGGAGAGAGAAAAACAAGAATAGTGTCGAGTTCTCGTTTCATAGTATAAGTGGTTATAAGGACAATGAGGCTCCCACACCCTTAATTGATGGTTTGATGGTTAGACCTTAGGGTTTGACAAGCACACCTATCCCTTACAAGTTTGATGAGAAGTGGCATAGGCATCTATTTGATGTCTCCATCATTCATAGTAGTGCATGGGGATCCCACTTGAGCCAGTTAGGTGGAACAAGTAGCAAATTTAAGAGTTGTTGCACCAGAGCGAAGATGGCACATGGGGAAGCTATAAGATTTCCATTCGGGTCAATGAGATGGAGTGTTTATTCATCCACTATTTGGGTGGATAGATACATGAGGGAGTTGAGTAGCCCATGAGGTAATTTTTTTGTTTCCATTAGTGGAAAGTTTATGGACACATCATTGATATTTTGTGAGCAATTGTATGGGTATTTCTGGAATCTATGTGATGTCTTCAGTATACCTAGATGGACATGGAATTGTCACCTATGTCTTATGGATGGAAATTATAGTGTTATTTGCACATGGTTTATGAGGAGATTCAATATTTGTTTGGTAGTGATGACCCTCCGGCTTGGTGGAGTGACCTAGACATCCTCCTTGATGATATATTATTTATGTTGATACTGATGTTTGGGAGGATGTAGTTAAGATAATGGGACCCTGGAATTCTTTGGAATGATAGTTTTCCACAAGTAACAATGCCATTGAGAGACATGCAGTAGAGACAGTGGGATCCAGGAATCCCTTGGCATTATGGATTGCTTGGAATGGCATTGCCATAAAGAGGAATGCAACACAAAAGTGGGATCCTAGAATTCAGTTGTTGTTGCAGTTGTGGGTTGGATAATTGTATAGAGGACAATGTACTTTCTGAGAAAAGAGTAATAATAAGAGTGATGCAACAAAAACATGGTGGATATCTAGTATTTATCTTGGATTTGAGGATTCCAATTCTAGATAGACATCAACATATTTTGAGTTCATAGATGGTTGGAATTCGTTTCTTGCTTGAGGACAAGCAATCTTGGGAGGGGAGGACTATCATGTTCCCATTTTTGTTCGCACTAGAAAGCAACCAATGTCACATCAAACCACCCATGGATCCTAGTGAAAATTAGTGAATTAATTAATTAATGGGGATAACATTGGCCAATTACTCTAGTCAATTAAATTAACTAGGAATAATTTAGCCTATAGTTGTTTTAATAAATTAAATTAGAGGTGATGCAATTAATATTTGGATATTTAATTATTATTAAATGTGATAATGAGTTGGATAAGGGCGCATAAGAGATAAGACTTTGTCCATAAGAATATTTCCAAAGAAGGAAGTTAGAAGACAACAATCAAGGCTAGAAAGCAATGAAAAAGAAGGAAACTAGATAAAGCAAGGAAAAGCTGGAAAAAAAAGCAGAAAAGCAGAAAAAGTATGCAAAGCATAAAAGCAATGGAAAAGCAAACTAAAGC
Organism: Larix kaempferi; assembly: GCA_027924585.1. NCBI lineage: Eukaryota > Viridiplantae > Streptophyta > Pinopsida > Pinales > Pinaceae > Larix > Larix kaempferi. Next base: position 21,817,088 of record BSBM01000466.1, read on the forward strand.
AATAAAATAAATAAAAGCGGCCTTAAAGCAGGAAAGCAACAGAAAAGAATAATAAAGAAGTAAAAGCAAGAAAGTAGACTAAAAGAAGTAAAGCAAGATAAAGCGGGTAAAGAAGAAAGCAAGAGTTTCCCAATTTTTGAAGATAAGAGAGATTGGAAAAAGCAGGAAAGTCGGAAAACGGATCAAGGAAAGAAATAGAGGCTAAATTTTAGCCAAGGAGGGAGAAATCATGAAGGAAAGTAGGTCCAAGGAAAAATCAACTTACCAAAGAAGTTTCCATCTCACCAAAAGATATTCTCTCCTAAAAATTATTAATTATTATTTTATTATTTTTCATGAGAGAAGACTAGAAGGAAAGAGCCAATGTCTAGGTTCAATGCATCTAACTCATGGATTACTTGCCTAAGAAGAAAAACAAGTTATAAAAGAAGGAGGGTGCACCACTTTGATATAATTTGAAGGTTTATATTTGTGATTGGGAAATCTCAGTGCTTCTCTGGGCTTTAGAGATGCACCCTTAACCACCTGTGGGAGATGTGCCCCATAATTATTGTTCCAGTATTCTACATATGATCCAGTGCAGCCATTAATGACTAATTTTCAGATCTGATCCATTCCATTTCAATAAGAGAGCAATCCTTTAGAGTTGATGCAGAGATCCAATCCGGTTTGATGTGGTTTTGATGAGTTTCACTTCGAGAGAGAGATCAATTGGAGATATTGCAAGAAGATTCAAAAGGTCATTGTGCCTCCCATGAGAATCCAACAACTCCTTTACCTCCTACAGTTTATATTCAATGATTACACTTTCTCTTCTCACTCTTCTGTGAGCATTCTTCTCCAATCTTTGTAAAAAATCCAAGATTGATGACTTTCTATGTAGTCTGAGCTATGGTACATCTATTTATTGCTTAATCAGCTCAATTAATGTTTGCTGCTGTATATTTTATTCATTTATGAGTTATATTAGTCATCAGAAGAAGAATTCGAGAGCCTTATAGGTTGTTTGTGCTCCTATCTAACAAGACTAGATCTTTAGGCCTCATTAATTAACTAGCTTTGCAATATTAATGATTAAAAGCTGTATGATTGCCTATTTTATGTTCTATCAATCATGTGAGATTCTCAAGTCAATGATGAATACCATCCAAGTCTCTTCCTGAGGATTCATATCCTTCTCAGCTTGTTTGGGAGAGTCTAAAAGTTAACTAGTTGAGCAGTCCTACATAGCGCTCTTCTTCCTTTTGCCCCCAAACACTGCCAAATCCTCCCAAAATCTTAGTAAAACTTTTCCATCAATATATTAGGGGTTTAATACATGATATCCACCCTTTGGTTTCTTTCAATTGTGAGTTTATGATTCTAGTATGCATATGTTGGTGTACCTAGGTAGCCTTGGTGTAGACTTCAGCGATAGCTATTGTTGAACCATAAATGGTCTCGATACCTTGTGCATAGGCATATGAATATGGCCTTTATTCTACTGTTTATGATTCTACACACTCATTGTCATATTTTTCATATTTGAAAGATTCCAACTCTCAAGCTCTAGGTGGGTTAATCCATGACCAAGTCTAGCTTTTCTTCTGCTAGTTTTGATGACTAGACTTCTCAGCATTGGATAACGTATGTTTCAATATTTGAAATAGAGTTAATATACTTAGAAACCAGATCTTAGGATATTACATAATGGGCTTCAGACATCGTTGAGGATGAGTCCATTTAAAGCCTTGTATAGAAGAAGGTGTCAATCGCTTGTAAGTTGGGATAGTCCAATGAAAAAAATTATACTTAAGAGTTAGAAATGCTTAAGGAAATGGAACTATAATTTACCAATATTAAGCAAAATTTGAAGGCCACCCAAGACAAACATAAAATCTAAGCAAATGGGAACATAGTGTGTAAAGAATTCAATGTTGAGGATCATGCTTACCTCAAAGTAAGGACAAGGAAGAGTTCCTTGAAGGTTGTAAGTTGTGCAAGTTGTCCCCTAGATATTGTGGGCCATTTGAAGTGTTAGAAAGAATAGGGCCAACTACATATAAAATTGCATTACTTGCTAACTCTAGATCTCATAATGTTTTTCATGTTTCTTTGCTTAAGAAATATGTATATGATCTTATCCATGTGATTGATTTCGATGTGATTCAAATGGAACTAGAGGGGGAATTCTAAGAAGATCCACAATGAATCATTGACCTAAAAGTATCTTTTCTATGGAATTGATCCATTGGAAAGGTAAATGTGTAGTGGAAGCACTTCAATCTTGACAAGCCTACTTGGGAGCTTGAGGATGCCATGAAAGAGACTTACCCATTTTTGTTTTCATTTTGAGGAACACCAAGGACGGTGTTATTATGAAGGGGGCGAGATTGAAATGTCTAAACTTTGATGCATGGAATGTATCTAACCAGATTATGTCAATGATGTCAATATGGATTCCTAATGTGGTGCTCAAGACTAAGGCCCCACTAGTGAATGGCATAGACATGCATAATGTATATATATCTATTGGGATGTGTGGTTACCATGTCATAATGACACAAATTATGTAAATGTATGTTTAAAAAAACAATATAAAAGGTCTAAGATGGTTGTGTAAGGAAGCAACTAAGAGGGGCTATGAGTCCACTAGAAGGGAAGAGAAAATGGGGTTCCTATGTGAAAGTAACCTTATGATGCCATGTGTTATCCCTAGAACTAATATAATTATGTCTTGTGCCTTGAAGAATCCAACAACCTTCCCTTGACTTATTTGTTCAATCATTGAATGCATGTGTAAAGTTGGTCAGAAAGTACTCTCATGTAGTTATGGAAGAGTGGGGTTGGATCTACCTTTCTAACCTTGTAAGATTCCTTCCTTATAGGACTAGAATCAATGTCAATTTTATTGTCTTCCATCATCTCATCTCCATTATGATCTATCATTTGATCCAAGCATAATTGAGGGACAAAGAACACATAAACTACTATAAGGCGAGACTAGACCATGCAAGAGGCAAGCCACATAGTGGTAGCAAGGAAGGGAACTAGGCTGGTTGTAGGTGAGCACAAATCCTGGGAATACGAAACTTAGCTTGATATTTTTCACTCACGAGATGCTTGAGAAGCCATGGATGAATTCTACTTGGAATGCTTGAAAGGAACACAAGAGGTTGGACTCTTACTGCACACACTTGTAAGCACTATAAGGGTTGGATTCCCTAAGGGAACCATGGAATAGTGAAGGGAAATTCCTTCCTTGTGTTGTTTGGGGTAGCTGGAAGGAGTGCAATGATTGTGATAATTGAGTGAGATTTCTGTAGAAACTCTGGATGATCATTTGGCTAAGCATTGAGAGAAAATGGTTTTTGGGTTGGGAGATAAAAGCTTATAGGTGTCCTTTTCACCATTGGCCTCATAACTTGACTCGAGCGTGGTATTAGAGTTTGATACCCATTATTGAGAAAAATGCTAGTCCTACACACTCAGTTGCTTGAACTAGATTTCATTGAAGATAAGTATTCACTATTTATTATATTTATGCAATATTTAGTGTTATCTTCTTTCTATCATGAATGTGATGTTATGCATGTGTGTTTAAGCGGTTGTTATTCCACTATATATTTTTTTATATGTTTCAATCCATGTTTCATGCATTTATATTCACATGGCTTATGGAAATTAAGTTAGCCTAAGGAAGGGATATTGCCTTCATAAAGAGCTAGTTTACAAGAGGGTTTTCACGTTCAAAAAGTGAATATGAGTCTCCCAATGAACTTTGAAGGATTACTCTTGTGGTAGAGGACGTTACACTTTATGTACAAGTCCCTTCACTATTGGTTGGTCATTTTCTATTTCAACATACACATTTATTCCAATTTTTTTTATTTTTGTGTAGTGTCACAAGAACATTCAATGTTAAAATGTTCATGTTGAATTTAGTTTGTTTTATTACATTAACTATATGGAGTTGTATAATGCCTTAGTACAATAGGCTAAAAAAATTGTTAGAATTAGGTTAGGTGATGAAAAATTTATAGCACATGATATTAAGAAATAATGCTAACATAGGAATAGTATTAATGTCAATGCATTAAGTCCATTGTAACATCACCATGAATGCATGCAGGCTTGAGGTAATAGCCACACAATTTCAATGCCAAACCCATTTTACAAAGCCCTAACAAGAAGCACCTTGTAAGCGAAGCACGGAAACATCACACATGGAGCACACAACCCATCACACCAGAGTACACTAAACCACAGTACAACAACAACAGATGGTGAAAGCGACAACCGAGACAAATACCACTCGACTCCCACCAGTGATGGAATTTGATGGTTGAATTGCTCGTCAGAGGCCAATTTGACCGTCAAATACGGTTAACATTTCAGCCAGGCCATCACAAATTGGCTTGTAACATGGAAAACGTTTCAGAATTTAATTAAAACTGGCAATTTTGACGGGTGTCCGTCATTTGAATTTCCTACACTAACTCCCACTCTCCAAACTTAAAAAAAAAAATCATCCCATCAAAACTAATATATGGAAAATGAATTCAACACGTCCCTAACATAATAAAAATTGATTTAAACAAAGTAAATAAAAATTGAATATATATAGATAAACATTGGTTTATAACTTTTTCAAATGATAACTTAGCTATCAGTTTCGTGGCAACTAAAGAAAAAGGATCTTATATATCCGTAAGTTTATAGGATTGCGCAATAAGCATCAAGTTGTAGAATCTTAATGACGTGTATTGTTATTGCATTTGGCTAGTGTGTTTTAAATTTTTACGTCGATAGACGTTTTTTCCTGAGGTCGATTTTGAAAAGCACTATAGCCTTTCGTCGTCTTTCTCACGAATGAAAAGCTGCCACGCGCTTCACGAATAAGAAGCTGCCACGTTTAACGTTGGAGATAAGGGTTTTAACACGGGTTAAGTCTTAGTGTTCCGGGTTAATTTGCCGAAATTTTTCCCCGTTCGTCATTCATTTTATCACTGTTCGATTGTTCTTAAACCGCCCTTAAACCTGAGGTTGAAGCGGAGGATGTTATACGCCGTTCGTTGTTTCACTGTTCAGTTTCCATTAAACCTGAGGTTGAAGCGGAGGATGCAGAGGGGTTGAATTCAACCCGGGAAAATGTGCCAAATTCCATCCAAGCCGGAGGGCATGTCTTGTTTCACCATCCCTACCTCTTCGATTTCACCGCTTTTTCCTCTGCCCGAGACCAATAATTCATGCTTACCATTGCCATCGCCCTTGCCTTCCTTGAAACCTCAGCATGATGATGTCCCAAAACCTGCTTCTTCTTCGTTATTCAGTATTTTCCACCAGCGAAGGTGAGATCTGGTTTCTCCTTGCCATCGCCGAAGAACAAATCTGGTAAGAGGGTCATTGAATTCAAGGTTCCACTGAACCCTACGCTGCTCAAAAACCAGGATGATGAGGAAAAATACGAAAGGGCCAGTAAGAAAAGGGCCATCTCAGATGATTTCGAAGCCCTACTGGGTGGGATGACGACTTTGTTGCCACCCCCCAAGAATAACAACCTCCTGAGGACAGGGGGCGGTGCTCATACTGGGAAACTACCATGGGATAAAAATAATTAGGTTTTCATATTTGCTTTTTTTGCATTATCTCGAAGATCCCATGCACCCATTCGGTCACGTTAGCAAGAAGGCGAGGTCAGAAGCCTTTTTGAACAAAAATGGTTTCCTGCTCAATCCCCAGGAGAGTACCATGTTCGAGGATGGCAATAGATTCAAGCTCGGTGTTCACATTCCATTGGCTACTAGGTATGTTTCATGGTTCTATTTTGATCTCTTGTATCTGAAAGACGGACCGTGAATCTTCAGCCTCGATTGGCTGTAGAAGTCTACGGTTTTAGCTTTTTGAAAGGGTAATTTTTTGGGGGTTTGGCGTTTTGTATCAGGGTTTTAGTTTTGCACATGAAACTTACTGCGCGGGATGGTTCTTTCTCAGCACTAAACAATACATTTGTCCTCTGTCACTGCAATTTATTAATATACACATTAAATTTGTCCTAGGTCCCTACAACATTAGTTGAGAGCTTGATTAATCCATCATCATTATAAATATATTCGATCTAGTGTTTTTATTGCAATAGGATCAGTAGTAAGAATGGTGGGGATGAAGTGGAAGCGTCATTGTTTTCAGGGGTCGGAGGAAGGGTGGTGCAGGGGATGATGTTTGGCTACATGGAGAATCTGATGACTGCGGCCAGAGGTAGGGAAATCATGGTGGAGGAGTGCAAATATGAGTGCAAAATTTACAGCAACACAATTCTGTCAGGCTATTCCTCAACTCAGAGAATCCAGAATCTATCTCAGGATCAACTTCACTGGTCAATGGATTTGAATTAATACCCAAGTAGCCAGAATTCATAGTACTGAAACATGCATTTGAATTAATACCCAAGTAGCCAAAGCTAACAATTTTGCATCCAAACCCACCTTAATTTGAATGGCTTCGGCATTTTATCCTTGCTGGGTACCTGTTGTTAGGAACCCATGTCTTTACTTTGTTAGTATGTTGTTATTGGACGCATATGCTTTGTAAGTCGTCCCGTAGTATTTGTTAATCAATAGTTGTGTTATTGTTGTTGGCGCATATGCTTTGTAAGTCGCCCGTAGTATTGTTGATCCATAGTTTGTAACGGCCCATGGTTTCGACCCATAGTATTGGCGCCTAGAATTAGTATATAAGTGGGTGTTGAGACCTATGAAGGCACCGTGAAGTTATTTGTATTGAGCTTGCTCAAAGGAGGTTGCCCCCTCGAAGTGGCCTGTGATCAATACAAAAGTGATTCTGAGTTCTGTCATTTCTGTTATTTCGCGCATTCTTGTTAATTAATTGTTGCAGGTGCCTCACATCTGGTATCAGAGCACTTTCTTGGGCTCGCTGGGTGAAATTTCTGCCAAAATTTTTTTTCACATCTGTTGCAGGTTCGGATTTGGGAATAATCCCTATCCGCTTAACTGTGGGAAGTACTTGGGCATAAGCCCTAAAACTCATTGTGAGGAGTACCACAGGAACCCCGAAGTAGCTGGCCCATTGAGAGGACCTGCCGGCGAAAAGGGCAACGACCCCTACCTGATTGACTAGTTCCCACCCGTGAGGTAAACCAAGAGCTGTCGTTTGTGGCAAAGCGGTTATCAGTTTTACCTGAGCCGTGGAGTGAGGGGTACTGCCCCAATACGCAAGCCGTCAGACAGCATTGGTGGCCGAGTGAAAACCCTGAACTGTTAGGAAGCCGCACATACCTGGGGTCCATATCTACTTTCAGCTGAACTATTGTCGATTACTGCTGCGCCGTTTCAGATTCATTTTGCAAACCGTTCCAGATCCAGCCGTTCGGCGTAGTTCCAGAATCCTTCGAACCGGAGATCTCATTCTGCAAGCAGAGCCGTAGCCGCTCCAGTCTGTAAAAAAAGAAAAAAAAAGAAAAAAAAAAAAAAAAAAAAAAAAAAACCCGGGCCGTAGCGCTCCAGTCTGGAAAAAAAAAAAAAAAAAAAAAAAAAAAAAAAAAAAAAAAAAAAAATCCCTGGTTATGGTTGTCACCCGTGCAGGCGCAAAAACCATGGAGGAAGCCCTTGCAGCCAACCAAGCCAAACTCCAAGATCTGGATGAAAAATTTCTTGGTCTCCATTTTGAACATTCAGCTATGAACAACAAACGGCAGTCCGAGTCTTCAGTAGACAATGGGTTCTCTTCTTCCAGCAATTTCCGTTTTTTCTCCATATCTCCCTTGTTTTACCTCTGATTTCCTTGAAAATTTCAGGGAACCCCTGTCATTCCATTCTTCATATTTCATCCCTGAGGACCCTATCCTCAATTCCCTTTCCTATAGCCCGAAATCCCACATTTGTCTATTTTTAGGGTTTGCCATAACTTCCTCAGATTTCACCCAATCACCCTCAATTTTTACCACAGAGTTCCTTTCTGAATTCTGCTTCTTTGTTCCCCTCTGCCAAATTTTCCCATCCTTTCACCCCGCTGCTGAAATCCTCATTTTTGCTTCCCTGTCTATCCAACAGTGTCCAAAAAACGAGTCAAACCCCAATTACCCTTCTGATTTTTTCCCAAATCCAAATTTTCCTTTACTGGAGTAGTTCCTGTTTTTGTTTTCCTACCCAAAAAAAAAAAAAAAAAAAAAAAAAAAATCCCTGGTTATGGTTGTCACCCGTGCAGGCGCAAAAACCATGGAGGAAGCCCTTGCAGCCAACCAAGCCAAACTCCAAGATCTGGATGAAAAATTTCTTGGTCTCCATCTTGAACATTCAGCTATGAACAACAAACGGCAGTCCGAGTCTTCAGTAGACAATGGGTTCTCTTCTTCCAGCAATTTCCGTGGTCCGAAGCTTGATTTTCCTCGCTTCAATGGTACCGATCCAACTGGATGGATATATCGTGCAGAACAGTATTTCAGTCTGCATAATACTTTTGATGTCAACAAAGTTCAATTGGCATCCTTTCATTTGGAACAGGAAGCTCTTCAATGGTACCGTTGGTACATCAAGGCTCATCCAGAGCCCAGCTGGCCAGACTTTTGTCAGCTCCTTTTGCAACGATTTGGTCCTAGTGCTTTTGATGACTTCACAGGAGCCCTCACTAAACTTCGCCAAACTGGCACTGTGAGAGAGTATCAAACCGAATTTGAGAATCTAGCCAACCACACCGAAGGATTGACTGATGAATTTTACCAGAGTTGTTTTATCAGTGGTCTAAAGGATGCCATTCGCTCTGAGGTCAAAATGTTCTGTCCCAACACAATGATGGAAGCACTCGGGTTGGCTAAGTTGGCAGAAGACAAGATTGCAGCCCAGCAACGCTCCAAGCCCACTTTTGTTCCCTTCAGAAATATGGGTTCTCAGCGACCACCTATACCGCAGGCTCCTCGACCGACTCCTATCAAGCGTTTATCTGAAGCAGAGATGCAAGCACGCAGAGAAAAGGGGCTTTGCTATAATTGTGATGAGAAATTCACTCGGGGACATCGATGTGTTCAGCAAAAGCTCTATCTCCTGGATGTGGAGTCTCCGCCTGCCTCTGAAATGGGTGACGAAGATCCAGAAACACTGGATGCTCCGGTTGACATTCAGGAACCGCCTATTGACCCTCCGTCTCAAGATGACCAGCCAGAGATATCTCTCCATGCTTTAGCTAGAATCACCACCCCCCAAACAATGCGGGTCAGGGGTTACTTCAAGAAGCTTCCTCTTACAATCCTCATTGATTCTGGTAGCACTCATAATTTCATCGACCCTCGGATCGCCAAACAAGCTGATTGTTTTATCCATCCGTGCTCCAACTTTGAAGTCATGATTGCCAATGGGGGCACCTTACCTTGCAAAGGGAAGTGTCGAAATGTGCGTATCTCCATGGGAGATTATATCCTGCGCTCTGACATGTTTGCCTTGCCCTTAGGCGGATGTGATGTGGTTTTGGGCGCTCAATGGCTACGCACACTCGGCCCTATCTTATGGGATTTTGCCGAACTTTGGATGCAGTTTTCCCTCAATGGACACAAACACACATTGACAGGCTTACAACCAGGTTCTCTCAGCATCATCAGTTCACATCGCATGGAGAAACTCCTCAAGAAGAGTTCACATGGTGTCATCGCTCAGATCAGTTCCATCCAGATGCAACCATCCGCGGTCTCCACTACTCCCTTGGATCTACAACAAATTCTGAATCGATATACAAGTGTCTTTGCTGAACCAGTGGGATTACCACCTTCCAGGCCAGAAGACCATCGTATTCAGCTCCTTCCTGGCAGCGTTCCTCCCAACATCAGGCCCTATCGCTACCCATTTCACCAAAAAACAGAGATTGAAATGCTCGTGCGGGACTTATTGAAGCAAGGTATTATTCGCCCAAGCACTAGTTCCTTTTCTTCTCCAGTTATTCTTGTCCGCAAAAAAGATGGGTCATGGCGCCTCTGCATTGACTTCCGAGCACTTAATCACCTCACCATCAAGGATAAGTTTCCAATTCCTGTTGTTGATGAGCTTCTTGATGAGCTTCATGGGGCTCACTTTTTCTCCAAGTTGGATCTTCGTTCTGGGTATCATCAAATTCGGGTTCATGAGGAGGATATTCCTAAAACAGCTTTCCGCACACATGATGGCCATTATGAGTTTTTGGTCATGCCCTTTGGCCTCACTAATGCTCCTTCCACATTCCAGGCCTTAATGAATAAAATATTTCGACCCTACTTGCGGAAATTCATTCTGGTATTCTTTGATGATATCCTCATCTACAGTAAAACATGGGATGAACATCTCCAGCATCTGGATCTTGTCATGCAACTTTTCTCTGACCATCATCTCCATGCCAAGCAGTCTAAATGTGTTTTTGGACAAAAGGAAGTTGAGTATCTCGGGCACATTATCTCAGCACAAGGGGTTCGCGTGGATCCTGCCAAAATCGATGCCATGAACAATTGGCCACATCCTCAGACACTCAAGAGCCTTCGTGGTTTTTTGGGGTTGACTGGCTACTACCGCAAGTTTGTCAAGGATTATGGGAAGATTGCAGCTCCATTAACTGCCCTATTGAAAAAAGATGCTTTTACATGGACACCTGCTGCTCAGTGTGCATTTGACAAACTAAAACAAGCTATGTGTACTACACCTGTGCTAGCTATGCCCGATTTTTCCAATCCCTTCACGATTGAGAGTGATGCTTGCGGCAATGGACTTGGTGCTGTTCTCCTTCAAGATGAACACCCCATTGCATTCACCAGCAAAGCCCTTTCCGGTAAGAATTTAGCTGCCTCTACCTATGAGAAGGAAATGATGGCTATTTTGCATGCAGTACAGAAGTGGCGGCCATACCTATTAGGGAATCATTTCTGCATCAAGACTGATCACCAAAGTTTGAAATATTTCTTGGACCAGCGTGTATCCTCCCCGGCACAACAGAAATGGGTCAGCAAACTCATGGGTTATGACTATGAGATCACTTACAAGAAGGGTAAAGACAATATTGTGGCAGATGCTCTTTCTCGTACATTTGATGCCCAAGGTTCTCTTTCAGCTATTTCTATGCCTGTTCCAAATTGGTTGCAATCTGTTCAACAGGGTTATGTCAATGACTCTTCCTTATCTCAGATCATACAGTGCTTGACCAACAATCCTTCTGCGGTCCCACATTACTCTTGGGATGGTGCTTCTCTGCGATACAAGGGTCGTCTGGTGCTTCCCCAGAGCACAGATCTTCAACAGGCTGTCTTCTATGAACTCCATGCTTCTCCATCAGCCGGGCACTCTAGGTTCCTCAAAACATATGAACGAGCACGGCGTAACTTCTTTTGGCAAGGCATGAAAAGGACAATTCAACAGATGGTGGCCGAATGTGATACCTGCCAGCGCAATAAGGGTGAAACAACACTCCTTCCAGGATTGCTTGAACCCTTGCCCATACCTACACGGATTTGGACAGATATTTCTATGGATTTCATCGAAGGGCTCCCTAAATCTGGCGGAAAGACAGTGATTCTCGTGGTGGTTGATCGTCTCTCCAAATATAGTCATTTTTGTGCTCTCAGCCATCCCTATACAGCCTCCTCCGTCGCTCAAATTTTTATGGACCAGATCTTTCGTCTTCATGGCATCCCTTCTTCCATTGTCTCGGATCGTGATGCGACTTTCACTAGTCATTTTTGGACAGAACTATTTCGTCACACTGGCACCAAGCTGAAGATGAGTTCAGGGTATCACCCACAAACAGATGGTCAGACTGAAATTGTTAATAAATGCTTGGAAACTTATCTTCGTTGCTTCACTTCGGAACAACAACATCAGTGGGCAAAGTGGCTTCCTCTTGCTGAATGGTGGTACAATACCTCTTACCACACTGCCTCCAAAATGACCCCATATGAAGCAGTCTATGGTCAGGCACCTCCAGCTCTTCTTCCCTACACCCCCACCAGTTCACCAGTTCAGGAAGTTGACAGGGTCCTTCGCAACCGAGATCAGATTCTTCGCATTTTGCGGGACAATCTTCACATGGCAAGGAATCGCATGAAGCAACAAGCTGATCAGCACCGTTTAGAGCGCACCTTTCAAGTCGGCGATATGGTTTTTCTTCGTCTCCAGCCGTACAAGCAATCCTCTTTGAAACTCAAAGGACGTCATAAGCTCGCTCCAAAGTTCTATGGGCCATATCGGATTCTTCAGAAGATTGGGTCCGTCGCTTATAAATTGGAACTTCCTCCTTCTTCCCGCATTCATCCAGTCTTTCATGTCTCTTGTCTGAAGAAAGTTCTTGGCACCAACATCAGCGGCCAAACGATTTTACCCGAACTGGATAATGAAGGATCCATCCTTTTGGAGCCAGAGGCCATCCTCAATCGGCGCACGCGTCAGCTTCGCTCTCGCTCTATCACAGAGGTCTTAATTCAGTGGCACGGCATGCAACCAGAGGACGCTACATGGGAACCACTCCTTCAGATTCAACAACAATTTCCACATCTAAAGCTTTGAGGACAAAGCTTTTTTTCAAGGGGGAGGGGATGTTAGGAACCCATGTCTTTACTTTGTTAGTATGTTGTTATTGGACGCATATGCTTTGTAAGTCGTCCCGTAGTATTTGTTAATCAATAGTTGTGTTATTGTTGTTGGCGCATATGCTTTGTAAGTCGCCCGTAGTATTGTTGATCCATAGTTTGTAACGGCCCATGGTTTCGACCCATAGTATTGGCGCCTAGAATTAGTATATAAGTGGGTGTTGAGACCTATGAAGGCACCGTGAAGTTATTTGTATTGAGCTTGCTCAAAGGAGGTTGCCCCCTCGAAGTGGCCTGTGATCAATACAAAAGTGATTCTGAGTTCTGTCATTTCTGTTATTTCGCGCATTCTTGATAATTAATTGTTGCAGGTGCCTCACACCTGTTGTGTGCTGTAAACCAAGCTCTTGGTCATGGTTGAATTCATTCACCTCTTTTCAAACCTCATAGTGAAAGGATATGAGGTTCAATTGTCAACGAAACAATCTCCGTCGTTGTTAGGGTAAGACTTGTAGGGATAGGAATACCATTACGACGAAGAGGGAGTGAAGCCGAAGGCCTTTACCATACAATGCCACGATATCTCAACCCTCTACCAACCGCAGAGGAATAAGGTAAAAAGTAAAAACCTTCTTCCGCAGATTTGTCACAGGGAAAGCTGGAGGTCTTACTGTGGCACCACTGGCTGGCTATGAATACATGCACATACTAGACCGTGATAAGTGTAATTGGCTGAGGGATAAGATTGAGATAGTGGCTTCCACAAGATACAATGCAGGGCGCAGGCATGTTATGCTCGATCGCCTCATTTTTTTTCAGACTTTTTTTCATACTATGTGAATGTTCATCACAATTTGTTTTATTTATGCATTTTAGTTCTAATTGAATGTTCATCACAATTTGTTTTATATATGCATTTTAGTTTTAATTAAAGTAAATTAATGCTCTATTCCATGCAAACCGCAAACATACTAGATGTGATAATGCAAAACATGAATAGGAGAATAAAAGAGACGAGTCTTCCCAATTCTCTTGGTTGCATTTTATTTTTATATTTGATATTACCATCCACAAAAGTAATTTCTTTGTTTCTACTTTTTTACATTTTGAGATTTTTATTCATAAAGACACTCTTCAGGTGCTTTCGAGCACACGTTACAATAAAAATTCAGGTGCTTTCAAGCACGTTACAATAAAAATTACAGTAAAAAGACTAAACCTTTTACCCCATATGTTATTATATGATTATATCCCATATAAGAATGTAAGTTGTAATTTCATATCATTATGTATAAATTGATTTTTCAAAGCGGGCTTCCTTTGATTAAATCACTACCAATTACCTCAGAGTCTCTACATTTTATGATTCTCTTACAGCCATGCACGCCCGTTTATAAGTTTACGGTGTGCACTTTTCTTTGAAATGCTACAATCCGTGTAAAATTCCATATAATTATTATTGTATCATTTGTATGATATTGGGAAATGCATTTTTAGTGTATTGGATTCCCAAGATTCAGTAATGTGGAAGGGTTTTATCTTTTTCTTGGCCAATTACTCTCAATTTTTCACAAGTTTGTACTATTCTTTGAACCATTAAAATTATAAACCAATAGCCTCTATAAAATTGTAAAATTCTAAATAATAATTAATGTTGTATCATTTATGTTACTAAGATTCTAATTATGTTTCTTTGAAGTATATAGTTTTATTGCCTCTTTGTAGATGCTCTTCGCTTTTTGTTCCTTATACACTTTTTGTCTGCAGAACCATGATATAAGATGCTATACTTATGGGAGTTGGTGGTCTGTCTGGTGGATGGGAACATATAGCATGGTTCTTTCCAAGGATGCATTTTTACATCAGATGCCAGCAGCTATCCAGGGGTATGTAATCAAGGAAAGGTTTATTTTGTATCCAACATTAATAACTTAAACATGCTCTTTATGATTGTTCTGTTGTGTCAGATGTGAACTCCATTATTTTCCACTTATCATGTTTATAATAGAGATAAATTTCCATATTGATCACATTGTTTTTTAACTTGTCATATTTACATGTAATAGGAACTGTGAAAATATTGCAATGTCTTTCCTTGTTGCAAATGCAACTGATGCTCCCTTTGCTCATCTGGGTTAAGGGTAAGCATTGATGTTGCAAGTTCTGTTAATGTGTTCGACTCTTTCTTGCATTAAAGCTTTGTGTTTCTAATTTATGAGATGATATTTTTACATCATTTTTCCTTGTTACATTTGTTTTTTGATAAGTTCTTCAAATTATAAGGAATCCTCAAGTTAGCTATTAAAACTCTCTGCATAAACATTATTACTTTTTGATGTGATTAGATTCTGGGAAGTGTGTGGACACTATATACTCTGTAGTCCTGACCATTGCCTTTTTTTGTAAGGTTAAATGATTATTTTTTATCTATGGCGAGCTATGAACCCAACTTTGCATAATTGCAGTAAATATGCTTTAAGTCTGTATAAAGTTATTGGTTAATTAATTCAAATTAGTTCATGTCAGTTTTTGTCTCAAACAGAAAGTTGATAAGGGATTAGTACTTATTTATTCTATGTAGGATTAGGGATGCTTGGAACACTGCGAAAGATGAACCCATGGCATCTATTCCCAGGAAGACCTCTCGTTATTGGGAATGAGATTCCAAGAATCTATTATAAGTTGCCCTTAACATTTTTCAATTAAATCACCTCTGCTCATTTAATGCACGATTGGTTTCCTCCTTGCTTTGGTAATCATTAGTGTATATCTCTAGCGTATTAGTAGACTGCTGTATGGAAAAACACAAGGTGAACACTGAAGCAAAACAAGCGATAACAAGAGGCAGGACTAACTTCATCTTTTACCTTTCTATGTAAAATAAAAATTTAAGTGGAAGAAGCAAGACCAAAACCTCATTTAACGCAACAAACCGAAAGAAAACTATAGAAACTTTGTTGCCATTAAGTTGAAATCCCTGTTATCCACTACAAATGTCACATGTTCAGGCATTGTTAGTGTATGCACATGCACCACCACAGCGACAACAGTTGATAATATGATCAAATGGCATTTTTTTACTTATTTAATGAAATGATTGTTAGATGATTTCTTTATGGATTTTCTATTTGACAATATTGGGGTATTATTAAACCTACTATTCATATTCATTAGACACTTTTATTTGTAAGCATGTGCATGGGATTTAATGATTCACCATCCATAGTCGTTAATGTATCTCTACTTTTCTGCTTCTATAGAATTCTTGGTAAATTCTTTGTTATTTCATTGTTCACCATTATGACTTTTTATGAAAAGTGAGTAGTGTGAAGTTCTTTTTTCTTTATTACTTAATGTTGTTAAATAAACTTGTGAAACTCGACGAACCTTATAAATTAGGCATCTATGACTTAATGGCCACTAATATTTGAACCTATATCATCTGCATAGCTTGTCTGAACCAACGAGATTCAAAGTTTTTATTTACTCCATCATAAAAATTGGTTACCATTGTAATCATGGGTGCAAATGAAATGATTTCAAGTCAAAGACTGTATACCTACTAACTTTCCTCAGAATTTCTACTTTCACAACTAGGTACCCTTTTCCCTAGTTTTGGCCAAGCCATATCAATTGTAGACGTGTCATTCAATGGTATAAACACTGGCTCTAGAGTTAGATTGTGGGGTTTTATGCACTAGTGTACTCTACATATAATATGGAGTGCAATTCAAGTTCAACTATAAAATCTAGCATTTTACTAATTTTGTAAATTTTTTACTCTTGGTTCCATAATATTGCCATATTATATATAGATTTCATAAAACCCAACAAGCTATACTCCCCAACAAGCTTTGAAAGCTCCATACAACCTACTCTTGGGAATTCTTGGGCATGCAAAATGAGAATTCTTTGGTAATGCCAACTAGCTATAATAGACTTGAAGAGGATAACATCATCGACATCATGGACACAGGTATCATTAAAGTTTCTATCACAGAAGAAAAACTTTAAAAAACCCGGGTTACTATCCTTGGTGTTTTTTCCTTTTGGTGGGCAAACATCCTTTCTATTTCAAGACACTCATGTGATCAGTTTTAATCCATTAATTTTATTATATAAAAACATTTTATAACTTATGCACAAGGCTTGTTGGAATTTCAGTGTAAAATATAAATCTGCTATATTTGGGGATCTTCCATGCCTTTACTCCCCTATTAGGCAGAGATTTGACATAAATTTTATTTGCCTGATGCTACAACTTGCTATATATTTAGAATCTTGAAGTTCTAAATTTTGAAGTTCGTCAAAGTACATCGCAAAGTCTACAACAACTTTATTTTAGTTCCCCTTTTCATCCTTTTTACCCTCCAACAACAACCTTATCGATGTATTATTGCACTTTCTTGGGGCAATTGCTAGTTTATATTTGTTGTATGTTATTGAATATAAAGTTATTTCAATTTAAAGGTGTATAAATAACATTAAATGCTTTCAAAACTAAAGGTGTATAAAGAGCATTAAATGCTTTACAACTTGGTGCTTTTAAATACTTTCAAATTTAAAAGTGTATAAAAAACATTAAATGATTTACAACCTGTGCTTATTGCTCACCTTCACTTGTATTCGCTATTTTCCAATTACCAAATATTGAATATAAAGTTATTTCAAATTTTATTTTCACTTATATTTGCTATTTTCCAATGATCTAATATTGAATATAAAGTGACTTCAAATTTTTATTTTATGTTGGTTGTTATGTCCCCGTATGGAACTATATATTTTTCGGTCAAATTTTTATTTTAGGTTGGTTTTTATTTTATGTTGGTTGTTATGTATCCGTAGGGAACTATATATTTTCAGTCCATGGTATTAATATTGTATTAGTATACATATTTTTGCTTTGCCAAGTTTACGGTGAGGTTATACATTTTTATATTAAATGTTTTTATTTTTAAAACATTTATTTTGATTTTCATTGGTCTTGGATGGCTAACGCTTGCCTTGTTTTTTGGTGCCCGGGCCTCGGCAGCAGGCGAACGACAGTGAGGTGTGCAGAGTGTACCATTTTGATAAGAGGTTATTGTTTGTAATTTATTGAACATGGTAGATTGTGTGGTTATGAAGTGACTGGAATAAATGTGGATGTGTTGAATAAAAGGCTTAATATCAGACTTCTCGGGAGTTTGAAAGCATAAATGTTCTCACTCCACAACGTAACGTCCACGCCATCACCAATTCATCTCTTACAGGATTCCTTGAATAACTATGTACAAGAAATAGATAATACTGTGAAGTTCTACAACGTACTGGAGGGATTATGACCAGGGTTTAAAATTGAGCATGTAACAGCAGGTCAAAGGGATCCCAGGGTGGGTCTTAATTTCAGTTTGAAGGGTGTATATTCCTGTCGCACTTCTAGGAAAGAAAAGCTTAAAAAAAATCACATTTTATTTGACAATAATAAATTAATTACACTTTATAAAAAAATTTCTAAATAGAATATTATATTTTTAATCAAATTTATGTCACTAAATAAATCAATAAATCCATAATTATGACATCTACAAAAAAACATTGATTCAATAACAAACACACATCTACCTTGAATCCTTGCTTAAAAATAATTGGTGTCCAACTTAGGAATCTTTGTTTGTTAATAGTTTATGCTCAACTTAGGAATCTAGCGCAGCTGAACCCAATCATGTTTTCATTTCATTTCTTTTTAATTAACCAATACCAATTCAAAAACTCATTCTTTGTAACCCTTTCTGTGGTGGAACTAATTGTGAAAACCCCAAGTATGCTTAAACCCTATCTAGGAACCCATGCATCCATTTATCCAATATTTTTACTTCAAATTAAATGGAATTCCAGATTCGGGTTTCTAATATTTAGACTTGAACCTTTATAATATTGTATAAACACTCAGATATTTGGATGACCGCAACTTGTCCCAAACTCTGCAACCTGATTTTTTTTCAAAATCTCTTTTTCGATTACACATGGCTCCCTCTAAGCTCCCTCTTTGCACTCTCGAATCTGCCCACACATTCCTTCTAAGGCAAAGATATTCCTTCTTATATAACATTTACCATTTTCAATTTTTTAATTTGTGACATTTGGATTTATTGTTTTTTGGTGGGATGATTAAGTGTTGCTGAAATGTATTTATAGAAGTGGGGAAAGACTTATTATTAGTATTGGTGAGAAGCATGGACTATTCCCTATAAGAAACACCTACTACCAAAAATGCAACGAGTAATTGAAGAATAACCGGTTTGTTAAATGAATGCGTGTATAGTAAGTTGTGAAAATCTATCCTGGTGAGTAATTTTGTGGTTGATAAAGGAAATTATGACGCGACGCAACCATTCTTTTCTTGTAATGGTGGATGGGATAGAGACTAATCTTAATGGGTGAGCAGAGCATCGAGTCTTGACAAGACAGGCATCCTCGAAGAATTTCCTTGAAGTGATATGACACCCTTCATCAATACATTACATGTTCATAAATTAATAGAGAGAAAATAACTCATTCTATGGTATGATCAATAGAAAGTAACTGAGGTAGATATAAATACAATTAAAGAAGATTTTTATTCAGACTAACAAAATATCAAGTAGCCAAATGAATCATTTCAAACCCAAAGCTCGTTTGATCCTCTTCATGGCCATGCCATTTATACAAAGAATTGTAGTGGATGTAGGTACAATTGTTGAATTGACTAGAGTCGATACTACAACTAAAATTTTTCCATGCTCAAAATTGTCATGAAGATGATGAATTAAGCAATTTGATGTGAACAAAAGGAAACCCAGTTGTATCATGTATCACTATGATATGTTCAGTAATGGAGACTCATAAATTCAGATGTGAAGTTGAGTAAAATAAATTAAGCTCGCTCAGTCGCTAACCTATCAAGTTTGTCCTTTTGTTATTAAAGAAATCAAGAAACAAAAAAATCTCAAAACTTGTTGAGATTAGATATGAGAATAGTGGGAGAGAAGTTCGTGAGATTATATATGATAATAGTGGGAGAGAAGTTCGTAACAATGTATTTAATAGTCTTTATTTTTATTTTTTCAAGGGGCAGACTTGCAAATAGAGATGACGAATGGCCATCGTCCATCCAGATTTTTTTTCAAGGAGAAACAAATTGTACTTTTGCTATTATGTAAAATCAAAAAGTACTTTTCAAGATTACATAAACACTCTGGTCATGACCATAAATAACCATTTCATCGTAAAAGAATGATGCAGACAAAAAGCCTAACCCTCCATATAAACAAAGGATCAACAAAAGATGAGAGTCAAAGAAAGAACGAGAAACATAAAAATTGTTTCAACAAGGAAACCATATCAGCTTAGTCTTCAAAGAAAGGAGCACATCCATTAAAGAGTAGAGCACCATCAATCCACTCTTCCCAAACTAATTTTCCTTCTACCGGAATAGCATTGAATTAAAAATATTTGACTAGCACTTTGAAACTTAACACTTCTTATGTAATTTTAATATAATTATTGCACTTTTTCATAAAATATCAAACTTAAAAATTATAATTTTTTTTGACGTACAATTTTTGTATAACACTTTGACATTTTATGAAAAAGTACCATAATTATATTAAAATTACATAAGAAAGATTAAGTTTCAAACTGATAGTCAAATATTTTTAATTCAGTGTTCAATTCCTCATTGAATTGCATTGCATTGCTTATAATGAACATTGCATTGCTTATAAAGAAGGGCGATCTCTCCCATAAGAGCAGCGATCCCTCTCTACTGCTTACCTGCACCATGAATTTATTTTATTATTTACCTCAAGGCTCGGTTAACCATCTCTATGCACTCATAGGAACCTTCACTCATCCCTTCAATGCAACAGAATTTTGAACTCTCACTTTGGGAGCGCCACCGGAGCAGTGAGGACGAGACTTACCATGCCTTCCACCTAACATGCTGCTTACTTATTGTAGCGACTAAGGATTGGTGGAAGCCGACCTGTACTGCACGTTCAGTGCAGTTGGTGTGCAGGTTAGCTGGGCAAGTGGAGCTTAACAACCGCGAAACACCATGTTAGGCCAAGATGCGCGTGCGTCAAGGTGCATCGGGTAGCTCAGAGAGCTGTTAAGTATGGAAACATTTGTATATGTCACCACCGTTCTCAGGCAGTCTCGTTTCTGTGCTCTTACTTATCGAGGAAAAAAGAGTAGTTTGCTGAAGGTTGGTGACTTAAGTAGCTTACTTAGAGTGAAACTAATACAACAAACCTATAGAGACAACTTATACAGTCAAAGCTCATTAAATCCTATATCGAGATAAAGCCTATAGTAAAGCTAACTAATCAAGCCATAGACCGACTAACAGTGGAAAGAGCCTATACTAAAAGCAATAAGAGCTCACACCGATGCATACAATGTAAGTAAAAAATTCATAGACAAATCCACACTTTAGTTATGATCATGGTTAGTAAGATCATAGTTTAAAAAATAAATTATCATTATAAATATTATCAATCACATAAAAAAATTTAGAACGCTAAGTAATATAAAATTAGTTTGATTTCAATTAATCCAATATAACATGGTATAAATATCCTTAAAATAATGTATGTTTGGAATAGGTTAAGCATATTTTGTATCTTTTAACAAAATTATGATTTAAAAAAAAAAAAGTTTACAGGATATATCAATTATAACAAAATTTGAAGTTTCATCTCTCATCCAGTGCAGTAAACATGAGATAAACTAGAAGTTTGATGGCTAATTAGTTTTATGGCAAAATAACTTTTTTTTTTTTCTATTATAATTTTGTGATGAGATTATCATATTTTTATAACTTATTGCTGTTATTGATATTAACCACTACTGGAACATTGCCCCATGGTGGCTCTTGTTTTATTAAATATAAAGTTAAAAGGTGCATATGACAGCGTAAAAAACATTAAATACTTTACACCATGCAACTTGGTTATGTTATTGAATATAAAGTTAAAGGTGCATCCGACAGCATAAAAAGCTTTAAATACTTTTCAACATAGTGCTTATTACTCCACCTCCACTTATGCTCGTATTTTGGCATGATCAATATAGCAAGACTCTCAGAAAAACACGTCTAGCCATATTCAATGGAAAGGAATCTTAGGCCAATCATTCTCAGAGTGATGTGAATAACCTTTCTTGTGGCACCGAAAGAAAGGAATCATTGTGCCATGAACGCTTTAAACAGTTTGATGTGTACTAAACGGCCATGAAAATGCCCAACGCGTGAGAAACAGTTTCAACGCGTAATACGTTGTCGTTGTCGGTGGCAACACACTAGCTTCCAATGCACACTTCCAAAGCAGCAAGATTACACACAAGGAAATTGCCAGCACTTTTGGCTTTTTCTAATTGGGGATTTTGTTCACATTCAATCTATCCCTTCCGGCATTTTTATTAGCGTTTTCATTCTATCCGTCGAGAGATAATTAAATAATAACAAAGTAAACTAATAAATACGTTATCTCTATCTATATAAAAGGAAATCTGAAATGAACAAGCTGATCCTATTGCAGTTTTGGTTTTCACCGATTCGCATGTATTGAGATTGAGAAAGAGTAGCAAAGACCTATTGGTCGCTTGTATTCCTGTAGCCACTTTGCACTTGTGAGACCAACCAGACGAGAAGGCTGAAAACCTTGATCTTGAGCGCACATTCCCGATCTCCCGTAAATTACTTTCTTGTATCTCATGGAAACCTTTAATCTTGACCTTAACTCGACACCCTCTCCTGTCGATACATCCTTGGCATCGGCCTCCTTCTCTCCATCCACCTCAGATGGCCACAGCAACAACTATGAGTATGATGTCTTTATAAATCACCATGACGATGTCAAGAAAACCTTAGCCAGTCATCTTTACCATAGCCTTATTTCACACGGATTGCGAGTGTTTCAGGAAACTGAGGAATCGCACAGGGGAGACGGGATAACTTCTCAAATAGATGGAGCTATTCCAAAAGCGTCCATCCATATGACAATTTTCTCTAAAACCTATCCGAAATCAGTTAAGTGCCTAAATGAACTCCTATTTGTGTTGGAGTCCCAGTCAACGTCCGGGTCAACCATTGTTCCCGTCTTCTACCATGTGCGTCCTTCAGAACTTCGGACATGGAACAAGAAAGGATGCTATGCTCTGTGCAGTCTGGAAAACGAGAAAATATTTGACTCTCGGACTCGTCAAGAAAACCCGAAATACGACCGTCACACTATTGGAAAATGGAGGAACGCTCTTTCTGAAGTTGCCGATATAAATGGTTTTGTTTTGAAGGACTGTAACGGGTTAGATCTCCAACTCTTTCTATCCGTTTTGTCTTCAGTTTTTTTGTCGTTATTAATTAAAATGACATTCTATAGAGCCCATGTTTTCATTAGTAATTTTATTGTGTTAATATGATTCAGTGACGAAGGTAAGATGGTCAATAATATCGTGGAAAGAGTGTTGAAAAAGTTAAAGAACCACCGGTACTACGATGTGTTTATTAACCATCGTGGTCCGGATGTTAAAAAAAACTTGGCCAGCCATCTGTACTATAGCCTTACAGCACACGGATTGCGAGTCTTTCTGGATATTGAGGAAATGCAACAGGGCGACGGTTTAAATTCTCAAATAGAACGTTCTATTCAAAAAGCCTTTGTCCATATAGCAATTTTCTCTCCTGGATATGCAGAATCGAAATGGTGTCTAGAGGAGCTCGTACTCATGTTGAAGTCCGGAAAAACTATTATTCCAATCTTATACGGTGTGCAGCCTTCAGATCTGAGGTCGGAAAATGGGAAGTATGCTCAAGACCTGTGCATGCTGAAAGGTAAGAAAGCGTTGGACACTCAAACCAAACAAGAAAAGCAGCGATTCGACAATGAAACTGTTGAAAAATGGAGAAGCTCTCTTTCTCATGTTGCTAAAGTCGCTGAGAGGAGCGGTTTTGATTTGGAAGAATGTGATGGGTGAGACCTTGACCTCCAAACTGTCAATTTCTCTGTTCGTTATAGCCTTAAATAATTTGTTGTATTGATTACTTTGTGGCCTTTCGAGGGTCTTGATCAATTTTTATATTAGTTAACTTGAGGCGTTGCTTAATCGAATTTTATTATGAGTATTATTCAGGGACGAAGAGAAAGTGATAAGCGGTTTTGATTTAGAAAAGTGTCAACTCTCTTGTTCTTTTTCGTCTTAATTAATTTTCATCTTAATAAATTTGTTGTATTAATTAAATTGAGCGGCTTCTTACTGGAAATTTTATTATGGATATTATTCAGCGACGAGGGGCAACTTGTCGATCAAGTGGTGAAGCAGGTATTATTAGAAGAGGTGAAAATATTAGAAGAGGTGAAGCAGTTATGTCAACAGCATCGACGATGTAGATCAAAAAAGCGGGTTTGATTCGGAAGATTGTAAAAGGTTCGAGTGTCTAAAGACCGTCAGTTCAGAAGGCAGAGGGACTATGGCTGCCTTTTCTTCCGTAGCTCTGTTATTGGAAAAATAGACCAAATGTGAAAAGAAAAGTTATTCTTCCTCGCTGTAATAAAAATTAATTGATTTTGCCGAGGGGTAACTTTTAGCCTTAGATTCCAGATCATGTTTAAGCCGGGTTTGAGCATGAATCTTATGAAAATATCATTTTATGATAAGAGTATTTAACAGAGCTGGATATAACTTTTACCGTTTACTCTTAACCATTTCTATCTCCTGGCAATGTCTACTTTTTATTTGGATACTATTTTAATGTGTTTAGATAACTTTTGAACCTATTTCTAATGTCATTACCTTTTCGCTATTTCTAATGTCATTACCTTTTCGCTTAATTTTGTAACATAAGTTTTATACACTACTACAAGTTGGGGTTGTTTGAGACGAATTTTAAAGACAATATTAAGATATTGTCTTAAATATCTATTTTTATTTTTTTCTTAAATTTTTAAAAATAATTAAGACAATATTTAAGACAAAATCAATATCTAATTTTAAATATCTATTTTAAACTGTTTTTTTTCGAGCTTTTATTTTTCAATTTTGAAAGTTACTATTTTGAAACTGAAACTGATTTTTATGAAAGAGGGATTTTGCATGAAGCTTTTCATTTGCTCAGCCATGATCAGTAGCCGCAAACATGATACACTGGGAAGGAGAAAGGAAACGACTGCACTTGGATTATTGGATTGTTGAAGCCTGAAGGATAGAGCTAGGCCGACCGGGATGCACAGGTATGCTAATTTTATTTTATTTTACATTTTAGTCAGTAATGGTTAGATTACTGTTAGTTGGATCTTTATAGATATATGTATTTGTTTTGCAAGCTCCTGAATCCATGATAGTCTGCACGCTCCTGAATCCATGATATCCTTCGTGTAATCTCCCATATACGCAACTGCATCAGGCCCAACCCAATTCCAGAAATCATAAAACCCTTTTTCCATCAAATACAGAGTGATTCTGTAGTTTCAATATGGAGCGAATTCATGGATCATGCTCTCGTAGCGGAGCAGACTGAACAATCTCATTATAGATGCGAGGATGTAGACCAGAGCCATAATCCCCACCAGCAGGAGCAAAGCTAGCACCAAGAGCAAAGGCAGGGGAAGCACCGGTTGAACCCGTTTTAGAAGAACCCGTTATAGTCCCCATTTCAGAGCTAGATGATGCACTTTTATACTTTTCCCGTTTCCTAGCCACTTTGCTAGTTTTGTGAAGCTATTTATAGTGCCCTATATCATGAAAATGATCCCTGCTGGTAGGAAACCAGCAGTTTACCAAACCTTAAGTATATTCTGTTGATTAAGCAGTTTACCCATTAGCTTCTTCAGCAGTTTATAAAGTCTATTCTGAACCTTTCTCAGACCTTAATTTGTTCATATATTAGATCCGAGCCTTCCCAAAGACAGTTATGGTTACAACTTTCACAACTTTTCGTCTGGTTGAAGCTGCATATATTTGGAGACAATTGTTGAAGCTGCTTATACTGTCTAGGGAGACAGTATTTGCTCTGCGTCTGGACTGCTCCACAGATTTATTAATTGATAGGAATTGCAGTTAAAGATGTTGTTGCAGTGCTCTCTGGTTATAGTTAATACTGGGTTGTTGTCCTGAGAATGTTTGGATCTCTGGTGGAGTTACTATAACGAAAAGGAAGTTGCAGTTATTGATATTATGGCTCCAGCTAAAAGACCATCTACACTGCAAAAGGTAAAGACGAGCTGGGATTCTGTCAATCCAGAGGGAGATTCATTCCATGTAACGGGAAGCACGCCTGCTGTGACACCAGTAATGTTGAAGTTGGCCACTAACATTGGTTTTACAGAAAAATGAGTGGATTCGTTGGTATATAATGCAGAAGAAGAAGCATAATGCCAGACTCCTAAGTCAGAGGAGCACAAGTTACCTCCGGTGCTCTGCTGTCCTCCTGCGCCCCTCAAACCCAAATCGAGTCTGATAAAGAGAAGGTTATCTACAAGTCCTCTTCAAGGACTTTATGTTCTCTCTGATTCTGATATACACTCCCTGTTCGTTTCAGATCTTGCAAAGATCAGTCGCAGAAAATTTCTCCCAGAATGTCTAACATAGAAGGTAAGGTCAGATGTTATGAAATCTTTGTATAGTGCATTACATTAACAATGAGTATTGGTGCTTAAGACTATTGTTACTCTCCGAAATTTACAAGTGGTTTCTCTTATAACATGCGATTGCTTGTTACAGAAGATTGGTTTCTGATAATTGCATTTGAAATTTTTTAGTCTTCTCTGTATTATTGGTTGCAGTAGAAAAATGGTTTCCTCTAAGGTAAGGTTAGATGTTATGTATTCTTTGTATAGTGCGTTACATAAACAATGAGTATTGGTGCTTAAGACTATTGTTACTATCTGAAATTTACAATTGGTTGTTCTTCTAACATGCGATTGCTTGTTACAGACGATTGGTTGGTTTCTTATAAAAATAGATGTTTTTTTTGGTCAGGCTCTGAGTTTAGGATTGTGCAGAAAAGGATAGGATGTGGGATGCAGCCCAATTGCATTTGAAAATTTTTAGTCTTCTCTGTTTTACTGAGCTGGTTGCAATGAAAAAGATGGTTTTCTGAAAGACCTTTGAAGATCATGTATTGCAGGGAATATGTTACAGTTTGCACTTTCCTTGATTTGATTTCTTATTATTATGGCACGTACCTCTTAATGACTTATGGTTATATGTAATCCATAATTTGCAGACCTCTGTGAAGGAAAGCACAGATGCATGCAAATATAAGTATGTCCATGCCTTTCCTGGCCTTCTGTCTTCTGCCCGTTTCATGCAGTGGACGTGACGTGCAGGTCTGCTAAATGTATCACCATATGGATACTTAAAGCATAGCAAGTATTACCGGAAGCATTAATGAGAAACAAAATCCCAATATATGTAAAAGGGTGTTTGAATACATTACTTAATTTCCATTGTAAAACTCTCGGAATGGAGAACCGAAAAAGGCGAATTTGCTGCAAATTTGTTACATGGCACTCTCTTTTGATCTATTAATGAATTATGTGGATTATATGTCCCTCAATTGCTAATTTCTTTACTTGATCAGATTCCCAATTGAATCTGAAGAGGCAATGGGGGATTCAAGTGAGGATGAGATGATTTCCCTTGAAAATGTGGAGATAAGGCAGAAGCTGCAGGAATCGGGAGTTATCGGGCACATTCTCAATGATTTCATGCCATGTTTGCTGTTAGAAGATAATCTACCATAGTTGAATTTAATCCATAGCTGAACCATAGTTGAATTTAATTCAAGCTGAACGAATTTATCTTGCTCGCTCAAGTGCAAACCGAACCTATTATTTCTTGTTGTTTTGTATCGAACCTTATGGCCAACACGTAATAGCTAATACCAAGGTCCTGAAATCAACACACACTAGAGGGACCACTTAGATGAGTAATTCTAGGATAGAGACTCGACTATTGCTATCCACTCATCCCATGTATATCTTAACTATGTACTTTTATGCTTTTCTACAATCTAAGTCTTATTCAATTTTGTTAAGGTGAGTGAAATCTATGCTTTCTTGTATATGAAGCTGCAGGGTATTAGCTCAATGGTAGAGCATCTGCATTATAATACAGAAAATTGTATTATAATGCAGAAGATTGGTGGTTCGATTCCACCGTGCCCTATCATAAATATTTGCATTCTCTCACAGGTATTAAGACAATATTTATGTAAATTGTCTCAACTTAAGACAAAAAAAAATTGTGTATTGTCTTAAATATCGTCTTTAAGCGAGTGTCTTAAACTATTGTCTTAAATTATTGTCTTAACTATTGTCTTAAATTTAAGACAATAGTTAAGACAATAATTTAAGACAATAGTTTAAGACACTCGCTTAAAGACGATATTTAAGACAATACACATTTTTTTTTTGTCTTAAGTTGAGACAATTTACACAAATATTGTCTCAAATATTGTCTTAATACCCCTCTCTGTGTAGTAGTGATAGCATGGCACTTCTATAAAGTAATTAGTCATTACTTTTTTTGTTGGGTCTTTGTCCTCATACTTCTATCATACAGGGTTCTGATCAGCCCTGGTTTGGTCACTGAAATATTTTTTCTTTCTAGTTCTCATCTACTTCCTTTTTTAATAGTACTTTTTTTGTGGGGCATCTACTTGTCCTAGGCGGTTTTATTTGTTATATTTTGGTTCTTTTCTCTGTAGATTCTATTCTTTTGGACACTTCTTCTGGATTATTTGGTTTATTTTGGGATTGGTATATAACGTGATATATTTTGGTTTTTTAATAGTACTTTTTTTGTGGGGCATCTACTTGTGCTAGGCGGTTTTATTTGTTATATTTTGGTTCTTTTCTCTGTAGATTCTATTCTTTTGGACACTTCTTCTGGATTATTTGGTTTATTTTGGGATTGGTATATAACGTGATATAGCTAGCTCTTTGGCTCTTCCGTGGCTGATCCACTGTTTTATGGTTTTTTTTTGAGGATTGGCATTTGGCATTATGGGTTGATTATTTGGATATTTCTGCAACGGATTTATAGTGATGATATAAAGTATAGCATTTTTTTTTTGAAAAAAAATAAAGTTTTAAGTTATAATATCTTAATTTCGGAACATAAGTTTTGTAACATGACACTTCTTTAAAGTAAAGTTATAAGTTATAATATTATTATAAAAATGATGTATCTTAATTTGTCGCTATCTTTTAAGTAAAGTTATAAGTTGTAATATTATTATAAAAATGATGTATGTTAATTTGTCGCTATCGTTATTAAACAAATATAAATTAAGGTCACAATAATTGAACGGCAAGGTTCTAGTACTAGTTGCTGGTCTGCTTCCCCGAAGCAAGCAGAGTGGGCGCCTTCCCAGAATAACCTAATTGCAATCTCTTTCTTTCCCAGAAATCTATTGAACTGTATGCATAAAGCAGAATTTTAGCTTTCTGCTTTCTCCAATTGTATTCCCGGAATAACCTAAACGGTCGCAATGTCTTTATTTCCTAGAAATCTATTGCAACCGGATGTAGAAAGCTGAATTTTAGCTTTCTGCTTTATCCAATTGAATTGGAATTTACCTGGCCTGTGAAACCCACGGGCCACAGGCAGCAACAAAACCAGAACGTGGAAGCCTAACGAGGGGAGTTAAAAATTATGTATGTTAATTTCAAATTAGTATGGGAGATGTCATTCATTTAAATGTAAGCCTGTGCAACAAAAGATAATTAAGTAGTAAACAATGTATTAAAATGTAATATTTATTATGTATGTTTAATATAATTAATGAGCGGGATTTTTACAGTTGTAATTTTTATAATTTGACTTAAAACAAAAAATATTGAATAATTTCTATTATTATAAGATTAAGTATTGAAATAATAAATCATAATTGTTATAATGTATATTAAATAGATAAAAATATCTATAAAGATTCATTGTAAATATTAAGTATTAATCATAAATTTTAGTGAAATGACCTTAACATAATATCTAATGGAGTTGATCTCTACAATTGAGCATATGTCACAATTTTTTTTCATAAATTCTAGTTAAAGCAAACTTTGAAAGTTAGGCTTAGCATAATTTTTAATGGATTTTATATTTGAGTGTTATAATGATTGTATGGCCAGCCATAACTAAATTTTTAAGTTTGAAATTAAAGAAGACAATGCAATGCCTAAACTATAACATTTTCCTAGTGGAATAAGAATATTTTAACATTGTAACAACAATTATAAAGTTGTTTTATCGATGTTCAAAGTCTTCGTTAAATATTTTTCTATAGATTAATAATGTGAAAACAACTATCGACTATTTATACAAAAATAAGACAAAACCAGATTTTAGTGTAAACCATGTAACAACAAATCACATATAGTCATTTTATTGATACTCAAAGCTTTAACATAGAAAATTGTATTGAATATTTTTCTATAGGTTGATAATGTGAAACAAGTATCATTTGTTCATAAAAAACTTGTGATAAAACAAACTCCCAAAACACTCTCCCTTCAAATTTTTTGGATGGGGTGATATAAATTTGAAATGTTCCAAAAGAGACGCTGCATTAATTAGATAAATGAGAAACTAAGGAAACCTCAGTGAATGACATAGAAGCCTAGGATTCACTTTTTGGTCTTAATAAACATGATAAATTACGATCTTAATATTGTACTCGGTTTTAAAAATATTGATTGAAAAGCATATATCTCTTGCAATTCTCCCCATTCATCTCGTGAGGAAGGAAGAAGGATATCTTGGGATGCTCATCATGTTTCTTTAATATAATGAGTGCAATATCCTTTCCAGAATATCTTTTCAAATCCAAAAGTCGCATAAAGAAGATTTTCTCATGAATATATTA
>BSBM01000467.1:0-322500 GCA_027924585.1 Larix kaempferi
AAATTCATCAAAGATATTGTAGCAGAAGAAATTCAAAATCATTTTTGTTCCATGTATTGTAGATAGCCATACTTTTTCAATATGCAAAAGAAACAATGTCTATTTATAAATTTAAG
The DNA here is from genome assembly GCA_027924585.1 of Larix kaempferi. NCBI lineage: Eukaryota > Viridiplantae > Streptophyta > Pinopsida > Pinales > Pinaceae > Larix > Larix kaempferi. Next base: position 117 of record BSBM01000467.1, read on the forward strand.
ATAAACGAAAAAAGGAAAAAATAAGAATATTTGTCATACTTGAACTAAATTTTTTCTCTGGTAAGAGGATAACAATTCTTTAACCTAACAAAAGCAAAGAGTGAAAAATACCTGTAAAGAAAATTGGTGAAATAAGTTCCCTCTATCCATTGAAAGAAGCATCCTGCAAGCAGTTATTACAGGTCCTTTGAAGAGTAGAATAGGTAGGGTTACAGAGATCTCACATCCTCATTCTCTCCGCTTATGGGCCTCTGTTCGAAGGTGATCCTGTACCTTCTTCCGAGGGTTCTGGAAACTAGTTGTCATAATATCCTGAGAGACAGATCCAAACACCTGAGAGACATGACGTTGGAGAGAAATGCTTCAACCTTTTATCGGAGGCCAACACCAAGCTCACCAGATTTGGACATTGGGGATCCGTTGGCAGATCATCAAATAAGCAGTGCAGCTGTTGATTTGGGGCAAATAACCACTGCTCCTCGCTTTCCACCTATATGAATTGCAAACTTTTATGAACTTTAATGGTCTTCACATATTCATAGCACCTTTCAAAGAAATCCATTACATATTCACCTGGAACAACATACTCGATCAAGCACCATTTAGCGGCAGATCCAAGTAATGATGCTCAACATCCATTAAATTAGTTTAGTTGTCCTTCTGCCGGTGACCAAGCCTTCTGTGATCCAAATTTCCACCAGTGCCTTCGGAAAGAGGCTGTATTTTCAAGGAGCACTTATTTGCCCCCATTTCTGCAATGACCTCTGCTCTGCGAGTGGAGATCAAGAGTTTATCATTGCCAAATGGGATGCCTACTTCATGAAAATGAATTTGATCCCAAATGTCGTCGAAGAAACCTCTTCTTTTCAAGAGATGCATATAATTGTCAAAACTTTGATGGAATTCTACAAGCCTTCAACATTAAAGTTCTTAGAAACAGTAACCCAAACGACAACCTCAAAGGTACCGCTCACCTTCTTGAAATGGTTGTGGATGACTTGGAGGAGGGACGTTTTTCCAAGAGGAGAAATGATGTCCACGCCCAGGGAATGGAAACAAACTTTATAAAGGAGTAGCTACAATGGCGGTTTTGGCAGCAACGGCTACAATTTTGAATAGCCTTTTAGGTCACCTTCCACTTTGAAAACTCGTTGTTAACGTCACTGAGTGGGTTTTTTTGGTTTTTGTGATGACATGTCAGAGAGTGGCGCTATTGATGTCAGAAGTAGTCTTTTTCTTTTGTGTGTGATGGCAGGTTAGAAAGTGGCTGTTTTCGTCTTTGGGATGGCAGCCGGCAGGTTAGAGTATATTCTTTTACTAGCAATTTGAAATGCTTTTGAACTGCTATTGTTTTTATAATGGTATGTTTTCGTGATGTCATGTTAGAGTATATATTATTTCATTGGTTTGTAATGGAGAATAGATTTTTAATTTTATGATGTTATTTTGAATAAAAATAGGATTAATTTTATTATATATATATATATATATATATAGCTTTGTACATTTTTTTAGGCCATTGTGATAATGAAGCTTATTTTTAGAAGTTTTTGTAATTTTTTTTTAATTAAATATTTTAATTATTTATTCAAATGTAATTCTGTTTGCAAAAATAAATATTAGGATTAATTTTATTTTATATATATATATATAGCTTTGTACATTTTTTGGGCCATTGTGATAATGAAGATTATTTTTAGAAGTTTTTGTAATTTTTTTTTAATTAAATATTTTAATTATTCGTTCAAATGTAATTCTGTTTGAAAAATAAATATTAACATTATTTAGATTTTGGGTCAAACAATAGTTTATATATACATATATATATATATAAATAAGAGGTTATTTAATGAGAAATTGATTAATGTATGATATCTTTGAGATGAGAATCATTTTTTTATCTTAATTTATGTATATGTATTTTAATACTATAATCAAAATTCTTTACATTATATCTAATCAAAATTTAAGTCATGGAATGTGACCATTGTTGGTTATTCTCATAATACTCCTCCATAATATCTTGACAATATTCTACAAAACATAAGCCACACATTATAGATGCTACAATATGTACGCATTAGTAGATTTAAGTAGTAAAAAATTTGAATCAAGATCATAAAAAAGAAAGTAGAAAATAGAGCACAAATATTGATCATAAAAAATAAAGTAGAAAATAGAGCATGTTATATGTGTACTAGACTCTAGTTATCTAAATAAAACACTCATATGTAATTAAATTAATTTATAATGAAAACATTAAATTTTATTTTTTTATATTAATATTAATAAAATTAAAAAATATAATAAAGTTGAAGGAAAGTTATAATATAATAGGATTTATGTAAACTAACAAAAATATATATTTTATATTTTAAATGAATTATTGTTTTTTATTATCAATTAAGAATGAATAATTTAATCTTTCATATATATATAAATAATTTTATTAATAATTAAAAAAAATAAAATAATATAAATTAATTTTAAATTTTGATTAAATAATTATTTATGATTTAATATGTTATTTTTTAAAAATTTAACTTTATAATTTATATTTCTTTTAATAATAATTCAATTAATTTTTTTTAATAAAAGTCATAAAATATTTTAAAACTTATCTAACATAAATTACTTATATTAAAAATAAAAACATCAAACCACTAAAATAAAAAAAATATATTAATTTAAAACTAAAAAGAATAGATATTTAAAGTAATATATCCTTTTGAGCATACAAAAAGTTAGATGAAATGTTCAACAATATTTTTCTAAAAAAAATGATATCCCTTGGAATTTTGCCAAAATAAATGGTTTGGGGTTTAGGGGTAATGGGTGAGGAGTGGGGTGGTTGCAAGTAGAGAGAGGGAGAGAGATAGAGAGAGGGAGGGGTTGGGGGATTAGGAGAGCTAGGGAGAAAGAGGGGAGGTTATCAAGGAAAATTTCAAGGATAAATTTCCAACCATAAAATGATGGTTGATATTTTTATAAAAAGATTGAAATTTATAAGGTTTTATATATTTTCTAGACAATTTTGGCAAGTTTTAGAGTAAAAAAAATTATCCCATGAAAATTGAGCGAATTAATTTAGAAAAAGTGGAAATTGGTAAACCTTCTTTTTGGAAATGAGGGTAAAAAATTATCCAATGGGATAAATTTCACCCAGTAAAATTTTCCCTAGAGGTTAGGATTAGAGAGAGAGAGAGAGAGAGAGAGAGAGAGAGAGGTGGGGGAAAGGGTATGTAAGGTAGGAGGTGAGGAATCCCGGCAAGATCAACCTAGATATTGGAAGCTCCACCTGGTCTCAAGCCTTGGACTATGAAAACACGGCCTTCAAGTGTCGGATTTGCAGACAAAGGGGACACCTCCATAATGCTTGTCCACAAAGGAAGCCCCAACACTGAAGGCTCACAAAGCCAAATGTTGGCAACCCGAGACACCCTTGCAGGATGATGATGACCAAAGTGACCAACTGGAGGAAGAAACACTTGTAGCCAACCAGGAGCAGAGTTCCACTCCACCTCCACCCGAGGTGAACATGCCTCTTCAAGAAGACCAAAGCACAAAAGGCGGCCCTCCACAAGAGCAAAAAAGATATCATGATTTTTCCTCTTCAGACTCTAATAAGGAACTCCACCGTGAGACCAATGACGCGATGGAATTGGCCTTAGTGCCCCTAGCTTCAGGGGGCTGGATACAAGTCAAGAAAAAACAAGGAAAAAAGGATAAATCTGAGAATCAACCCATCTCAGGGCATTGATTTTCTTCTTTGTTATTTCTTTGTCATAGCTTTTTTGTTTCTCCTCGCCAATTTGGCTGTGCTTGGCTCTTAGCCTCTCTTTCCACCTCACCTGGCCTTTGGGCAGGTAGTGGTGTATAGTATTGTATCTTTATTCTCTTTTAAGGCAATTCAAGGTTCCTATTTGTAACATCCCTCAATTTCACCCCTATTGTTATTATTTTGTAAATGTAATTATGTAAATAGGCCATGGTGAGGAGCTCAAGGCCAAGGCCCCACCAGTGGACCTCGAGTTAGTGTCATAATTATAAGTCTTAGTTAAGACTACAAAATTAAGAATAGTAAATGCCACTAAACGATAAACGACCAAACCCATCCAAAAGAAAATATGAGATGGCAGAAAAGCCATGAGAATCAAGTTTTCTAATGACTAGGGTACATGAAGATGATAATATGTTTTTCCTTAAATGACTTAAATAATTAGGGCGCCATCTGAATAAAGTTTAGCCCTAAGTAGAAGACCTAAACTACTATAGTTAAATAGTAAACGTATGCGGCTTTGACCTAATTCTACACATTAACCTACCATCCTAAAAGGAAAATCTAAGGGTTGTTATAAATAGCTTAAAACAATTGGGTGACATGCGACAAATATCTAAGTAACAAGTGTTATGATAAGGAAAATTATCTTACTTCATATTAAGATATCCATTTAAGTATCTCAAAATGGTCATTTTTGAGATTATAAGCATTTCCGAGAGAAAATGCTAAAAGAGTCCATTAGATTTGCTAAAGAGAATTTAGCTTATTATAGATAATATGGTTTAATATGTTAGTGATTTGGTGATTTCTGAGTGATCGGCTGCCAGTCATAAATGAATATGAGTTAATATTTTCTTCACTGGTTAGTTCTATAGTTATATTACCTCTGCCATGAAGTAAAATACCATGGAGTTTTACCTCTGCCCAGATCGAAGTATTCGATCGGCTGTCCGCCTAATCAAATACGATTTAGTATTTTCACTGGCTAGTTCTTATACCTTACCTCTGCGATGAAGTGATCCATTGCAGGGTTCACCTCTGATCTAGATTGAATGTTCGATCAACGGGTTGCTTAAATGAATCCATTGTATTATCTCATTTATTGGCTAATTCTTATTTATATTACCTCTGCAAGAAGATAATACCCCACAGCGTTTTCATCTCTGCTCCAGATCGAAGGAATCAATAGCCGTCTGCTTATATGAATACGATCCATTTTCCACCGACTATTTTAATATATATATTACTTCTGCGATGAAACCATAATTGTCCTTATTTTCACAATTATAAATATTCATTTCTACGCTGTGGAAGTTGCAAAGAGATCATGGGGTGAATGGCGTAAATGCTAGTTCTGGTTTTGTGCTCAATATATATATATATATATTTATTGATGTATGCTAATTACATAGGGCTTCCTTTTAAGAAAAGAAAATTGTGTGAACTACATTTACATCCTACTAGGGGATCCGCGCAGGTCGGCTCTTAGAACTCAATCCCTGCCTATACCTTGTTTCAAGATTCTGTTTTTTTACAGAGAAATCATGTCGGTCGGCTCATGAAGCTAAGTCTTTCTTTTAGGATAACTTGTGTGAACAACCCTACCCGATGTAAGTAGTTTAAATATTTTCGTTAAAAGATGGAGTAAAATTTATGATCTGAATTAGGAAGACCAATTGTTTTTTTTGGCAAAGCTGTATACCTAGATAACGATATACCTGCTTTGTAAAGGCTTGGGAAGGGCACAGCCTTGAACCCTGTTTTTGTTGGGCTATTATAATTACTATGTTTTCTTATTATTACTTATATATGTTTTAATAAAGACCTCAGCTTGGGTGCTAGTGTATAAATCGTTCCAATGCTTTAGACCTGGAAATTGTTTTCTTTCTACCTACTCTTTCTAGAGACAGACGTTGTTTGTGAACGATCACTTTCGTTGCTATATTCAATACTGCAAGCAGTTTTTACAACGCTTTCCCTCATTTAAAATGAGATAGGTTTTTGGTTCATGGACATATGAACATATAACACTTTAGTCATACTCTATTGTAATCTAAGTATAGAGGTTAGAATTGAATGCATCTTGCAGTAGTTTATTTATATGAGGGATTTATTTATATATATTCTTTTTTGGGATAGTTGTCATTACTTAAGGAATTGTTCTTACTACAACTCACCAAATATCGTAACGATCAAATGGGGTTAAATGTTGTTAAATGGATGTTGTTCGACCCACGCTCACTGCATATGTATGATGTGGATCCCATGAAGGCTAATTGAGGAGAAATAGGGTGTAATAACATCTTATTATTTACATATGTTTGTGGTATGAATTACCGTAATAATTTTCCATGCTTAGTATGATCCTTAAGAGAAAGGGCGTTGTAACAAGTTGCATAAACTTGTATGTCGAAAAGAAAACTCTCTAGGAGAGATGCCTTGAGAAAGAATGAAATTGCAACGACTAAGTTGCAGGATGTAACATCTTCTTGAATATCTTAATACAAAAAAACTTGTTATGAATGTAGCCCAAGTTGCGGGTGAACCACCTTAAACATGCTGTACTTTATATGTGTTCCTCAATGTGTCTTATATGCATGTGTACTATCTCTTCTTAGTGAAATTATGATTACTTAGACTTGTTCACATGTTTGATTAATATAAATTGTTAGTGGTTGAATTGATGCATGTTGCTATTAAGTATTCCTTATGATTATAATAAGGTTTACTATTTCCTCTTTGTCTTTATATGATCAACTTATAAAAAGATATGCATGCAGTTGAATTGATGCCACATAGGTTTTATTGCAAGTTCTATACATATTAGGAATATATTAAACTTTATGCAAGTTTCATTAAATAAAGAAAATCAATGGTAATTTCCTCACATGAAAAAGTTAGAAAATAACGTTGGAGTGAATTTATGTATGTACTGCATTCAAGTTAATTGCAAACATCATGATGATTATGATCTTTGTGGCATCCTATGACTGGACTATTATTTAAAGCTTCCGCAACAATTAATATTTGCATTTATAAAAGAAAATTTAAAATTTTGGGTTCGTGACATTTCCTTTAATTTTGAGATTATATGTTATTAAGTGTGTTTTTATTTGCTCTATCATTCTCCATTATTCTCTAGAGATACCACAACCCCAAACTTCACATCCATATAAAATAACAAGAGTGGAAAGACTCTTAAAGATAATTTTCTTCTTATCCAAAAGATAAAAGTTTGTTGATTTACAATTATTTTCAAGTCCATTATAAGATTTGCAGCCTCTATTAATTATTTTCTCAATGCAATAATTCTAGTTGAGTTTGTGATAAAGACCAATTCCAAGATATCTGTGTTTCAAAGTTACTTACTCCAAGTTGTTGTTTTTATATATAATTAGCATAAGTGATATTTTTGGATTTCATTACCATTTAACCTTTTTTTTTTTTGTAAATGTTAAGTCCTACTCATACTAAAGAAAAAATCTTTGAGAATTTTAGTTGCTTGTTAAGATCATCGGGACTCCTTACCATAAGAACAATATCATTAACATAGAGAAAAATGATAATGACTATAGCAACCAAAGTCATACCATCACAACTCGAGTCTCTCAAACAACCTTTTAGCTTGTATATTTTTTGTTATTGTTGTATATTGAAAATATTGGTTTAAAGTTGGCATTTATACAAAATTCTTCACTAAGGATATTTATATTTTTTACATTAGATGATTAATATTATTTAAATAAATAAAGAATTTTAAATATAAAATTTGATTATAGCATTAGTTATGTTTCTTGCGTTATTTTACTGAATTAAGGTGAAAATATTTCAATTTCATAAATGGCCATCTCAAATTAAAAAACCAAAAAATCAAAGAATAGCACTATCCAAGAACGAGAACGGAAAACCATGCATTCGAGAAAAACTTTTCTAAGTTTTATCCAAAGACAAGAAAATTATTCAGTATCCACAGATGCCAGCTTATATCATATGTACAAAAACAAATAGACAAATATATTAAAATCAACTATATTTACAGACAAATATATTCTTCGGTATCTACAGTTGCTATACAATCAACTGTACTTCATCGAAAATTACTAACAAAATCTAAATTTGCTTTGGAATCATCTGTACGACATCGAAAATTAGTTACAGTATGACATTTAACTCTAACATTGACCTAAAGATGTAAAGAAAATTGCTAGCTAAGAACACGCTGTTTTTATCTATGTAGGGTGGTGGCTGTAAAAGGCGAATAATACTATAGGTTAAAAAAGCAGAAGACGAGCTCGAATCACACAGAGGGGGAGGCAGGTGGTTGTTCCGTTGAAGGAGCTGGGATCCTATTGAGGGGTATGGCTGTAAGTGGAGTTGCCATTTCGCATGATAGTTTAAGCATCTCTGTGAGGTCCACCGGGTCGTTAGGAGAAGGCAGCCATGTGAAATGATGAACTAATTTAGCTACCCACAGGTGAACCGTCTGCAGGCCGAGAGCCTTGCCCGGGCAGACTCTGCGACCGGCACCAAAAGGCGCAAGCCGCAGGTCGTTTCCTCGCACGTCCACATGCTGTCCACCTTCTGAGGGAACAAACCTCTCCGGACGGAATTGATGAGGCCCTTCCCAGATCTCCGGGTCGTGGGTAATGGACCACATGTTCACCATGGACGTCGTGCCAGCCGGAACACACATCCCGTTTGGCGTGTGCCAGTCCTCCGTGCAGAGGCGAGCCCATGATAGAAGAGGCCCCGGCGGATGCATCCTCAGAGACTCTTTCACCACAGCTTGTAGATACAAGAGCTTCTCGATATCGTCCTCTCTTATGTCTCTGTTGCGCCCGACAACCGCGTCCAGCTCTGCCTGAACTTTGCCTTGCACTTGTGGATTCAGCAACAGTTCTGCCATTGTCCATTCTACAACCAAAGCTGTTGTGTCTGTGCCGCGGAAGATCATTTCCTGCAACGATGTCCAATGTAAATAAGAGATTAAAACTTTTAATTCTAAAACTAAAACTGTCCGCGTTTATCAAAAGAAACGTATCATGTTTAGTTATGTTACCCATAGAACTGCTATCATATCGTCGTCGTGGAGCTTGTCTTCTCCTTGGAGCGAAAGCAGGACGTCCACAAAGTCTGAGTCGGTCGTGTCGTGTCTCTGTCGGTGCTCGTCGATGATGTCTTTGACAAACGATCTGACACGTGGGACAAGCCGAGCGCAGCGGCTGTGGATTCTGAGTGGATCGAGAGCTCGTAGCCATGGCAGATGATCAGCCCAGTTGAATGATCCCAGTAGCTCAAATCCCTCCGCCACCATCTCACGGAGATTCTTCTCAGTCTCGGAATCGATGGGCCGTTGACCGAAAACAGTTCCCATTATATTATTAAGCGCCGCTTTCTGGAGGTGTCGTCGGAGCTTGACGGGACCACCGTTGATAATGACCACGTCCCGTATGTCGGAGAGCATTACCGTGCAGTCAGCTTGACGGCCGATTTCGTGGGCCGCAATTCGCCGTGGAGCGAAGAGATGTGTAGCAGAAATTCTTCGCAGGAGTCGCCAATAATTGCCATTGGGCGCAAATCCCATCGCTCTTCCGAACATCAACTGTTGAGCGGATTGTTTAAGCGGCCGGTCTGCAAAGTGAGGGGAACTGAGCAACTGTCTGGCCACCTCAGGATCCGATGTAATCACGGCTGGAGTTGAACCCAAGCTAAACGCCATAAGCTTCTTGGCGCCATGAAGACGAGCCAGACAATCGAGCTTCCGGTGAGCAAGACCGACGCTCATGTCCATTAGGCTTCCGATTATCGGCCATCCTCTGGGGCCAGGAATAGTGACGCCTTTTTTATGTATTCTAGCCCATGCACAGCCTCCAGGGCTGAACCAAGAGACCATAGCAGCACAAACAGCAGCGGTAAGCAGTGCTAGATAGAGAGGCCACTGCCCCCATGCAGAAATATGGTCAGGGCAATGTAAGAAGCAGTCACGTACTCCATTCCTTTTAAGAAGAGGAATGACATATACCCACCACCCCTCTGTTGCAGATGCTCCAAGATTCTCCATTGCATAAGATATAGAGAAGGATGGAATGATGGAAAGAGTGGAAGGAAGGCAACATTAAATAGGAGAATGGTCTGTTATAGCTAGCTGGACGAATGTCTGAGGAAATTGCCGGGTTATCAATGGCGGCGTTCCTTGTAGGGCCAGCCCGTCACGCTGAGGGACTCGACATGAAATAAGACGAAATGACACGGTGGCGATAATTTTATAGGCTGGCAGGCACTTCGTCCGGCGTTATCTGGTTCGTTTACCCAGAAAGGGTAACTCCATTGCATGCGGTACACCTCAGCTGAGATGGTTCCAGGAAAATTGATGTTTTCTAAGTTGGAAATACATTCTATTCCGATGGATCTCATTGATATTGTCGGCCTTTATATAGCTATCAATGAAAGAGATTTCTAAATATTACCTCTATTAAATTAGCCACGGAATGACACAGCCTTGAAAGGTCAAGTGACACATATGGTTGAGTGTTGGGATTAAAGTGTTTAGCAACATAAAATTAATATCTGCATAAAGTGTTTAGTAACATAAAATTAATATCTGCATGGCAGACAGCTATATCTACAAAAAAAATAATGAAATGAAGATGTTTAAACACCACGTGTAAATTTCATGGAACATGTTTAGCCACTACGTTGTAAATTTCATGGAACATGTTTATGATGTTGAAAATTGTCACGCCTTTTGGCGTTAACATAAAGTTGAGTATTAAACCTCTTTGTGATCACATTATGTCATTGGTGGTATCATAGTATCGTCACTCCTCCATGTGTGGAGTTTTCAAATTGCAATAAACAAACTTAAAGGCTGAGTGGACTTTTCAAATTGCATTAACCAGGGTAAATTGTATCTGAAAGTCTGAATATTAGTTTTTGAAAAGTAAAATTTGCAATTTCATAACATTAATTTTGATTGAGATTGGGTTTAAATTTAATAAAATGATTATATTAAATTAAAAGATATATTTGTATTTTATATTTATTTTTTTAATATATATATTTTTAATACTTGGTAATGATATTTAAAAAATAAAAATGATTTTATTTATTGTTGAGACAAGGAGTTAATATGGTCGGCATTATCATGGCATTGATATAGTGCAATTTTATTTTTTTTAAAGATATTTTTTAAAATTCATAATATTGTTAGGACAAGGAATGTGGCCATCATTATAACTTTTATTAGGGTTAAATATGGCAACATGCTAATGTAATTAATTAAGAGTTTGCATTTTTTTATGAGATTTTTATATTTATATTTTATATTATTATTTATATCTAAAACACATAAATACTTACTATAAGTTATTTATATTATTTAGCATTATCTTAGTATGTGTTATGTCTACTATACAGCTAAAGAGATGTTATTGATTCCAAGGATCATTATAATTTATTTATATTATTTAGCATTATCTTAATGTGTGTTATTTCTATTACATAGCGAAATAGATGTTATTGATTCTAAGGAGTGAGGATACATTATTTGGGGAGCTTTTATTAATATGAATTAAATTATTTAAAAAGTATATTTATGAAAATAATAATATACAAGTTTATATGATTATAAATTTGTATATAAATTTTGGTGAGCAACTTTACAAATTTTTAATAATATTAATTAATACTTTTAATCTATATATAAAAATATTATTAAAAATGAAATAAAACAAAATAAAATAATAAATTAAAAAGATTCTCATAAACCAAGTAAACAAAAAAATACTGGACTAATTACTTGTATGTTTATTTTTTTCTTAAAATAACAATATATAATTAATAAAAGAAAAATATCACTATATAATTTACATCATAATGTTTGTTTTTAATTTAAACATGTGTATAAAAAAATTATTTTTCAATATTTAAAATTTTATGTGAAACTTATTTGAATCTTTAGTTTATAGCTTATAAAAAATGTTGTTATATATTAAAATAAAATATAAACTTAAAAGATTTCAACAATCCAACATAAAGAGCTCAAGGAAGCAACATTTTGCAGTTTTCAACATCTTCCATGATTATTGAGTTTTATTTTTCCATTAACAGAAGTATAATATTTTGCATATCATTGTACATACTTAGCTTGTTATTCTAACACTATTTCCATATGGGCTTGTTATTCTAACATTATTTCCATATGCTCTTGATTATTTCTTTGGCTTCTTACATTGTTCTCTTCATTTTTGTTATTGTTTTTGTATATAAACTTTTAGTTTAATTATTTTTATAAAAATGAGGAAATATAAAATTTTCATAAAAATATATGTATACAAACTCATTTAAATTAAATTTGGAATTAAGAAAAAACATGTACTTTATAGAGCTTTTATAATGCATAACTTAAAGGAAATTAACAGAATACTAATTACAAAATTAGTTCATATTCAAATATGAACGTAACTTATAATGTAAAGAGACTTGATTCAACTAAGTAATGACTATAAATTAAATATTACATCAATACCCTTCTTCAACGGTTATATTGGAACACACAACAAGATTATTTGTGGACATTATTAACAGAGATGAGGGCATACAATTGAGTGATACATGAACGTCGTTACTACATACTCTTCAAAAAGAATTCTGCAAAAAGCCTTCCTGAATTTGGATGATTTCAGGCATTGCATTATTATCTATAAGTGTGGTTAAAAAACTTCAAAGTTTGGGCTTAAATGCCTCCTAGAGATGATCCCATAGTAGGGATTGAAACCTTAGATCTCATAATTATTTCTTGTGCATGGAAATTTTATAATCATGTTTGGTGAGAATATCTACAATTTTCTTTTGTGTACAATATTACAGTTCAATTTTCACATCCTCTACAAGTTACCAAATATAATGGAAATATACTTTTACATGCGTTGTGTCCTTATGGGAGAAATTATTATTCCAGGTTGAGAACACTCTAATTGTCACAATGAATTTTATTTTATTAGCTTCAAATTGCAAATCAGTAAGCATTTTTTATCCAAATGACCTCAAAGACTCATTTCAGTACTACCATGTACAATACTTTAATGGATGAAAGTGAAAATACATGTTACTTGCTCAACCAAAGTTTGCCTCTGTAGAAAGGATTAAAACATATCCTATCATGGACTTCCAATCATTCACTAATCCTAGCCATTCCAAACCTAATGTCCTACTAACTGAGACATTTTTCCCCTCCCATGTAAAATGCCAAAACCTAATGTACCCTCTACATGCCTCAAGATTCCTTTGGTTGTTTGTCAAGTGCTTATCCTTAGGGGATGGCATGAATTTGGAGATTCAAAAAGTTGAAAAACTTAGATTTTCCTGGGTGGATGTGAGATATATTAAAACCTCCTCTACCTATCTATATATTGACTTAATGTTTGGTTTCTAATCAAATGTGGGTGTCATAGTTTTAGCTCAATCTCCCTAGTCATAGTTGTTATTTTATAATCACCATTTTGGACTTTTCTAAAAAAATATTGACATGCTTAGTTGGAAAAGGAAACATGCACATATTAGTCATACAAATCTCTACACCTAAGAAATAGTGTAGTAGGCTTGAATCAATTATTTCCAATGAAAAATACAAGTTAAACTTTAGCTTTTGAATTGTTCTAACCTTCATACCTTTGATCATGACATCATAAACATAGACAACTATAATTTAACCACTTCATGATTTTTTCTTTCGACATGGAGATTATAATAAGAAGGATTTTTCTGAGTCCATTCTTTATGAGATGTTTGTCAATTTTAATTTATCAATCTCTTGTATAATGCTCCAAGCTATAAAGAGATTTGATCAACCTAAATACCAAATTCTCTTTTTTGACTACTTGAGGTTGATACATATAAAATTCTTCTAGATATCTATTGATGAAGGCACCTTATAATTCCATCTAATAAATTTTAAATCTAAGATATGATGCCATGACTATAACCAATCTAAGTTGTCATTTTTCACTATTGGGATAATGTCTTATCATAGTATACCTCTTGTTGTTGTACAAATCCCCTGCAACCAACCTTGTTCTATTCCTATCAAGTGACCCATCCATCATTGTGGAAATCCTTGCCACCATGCTTGATTTATTGTAGACCAACTTGCACTGTATGGATTTCATATCACAAGACATTTAATCCAACATCCATGCATTATATTTCCTTGAACTATATAGTACTCAATTGGAAAATATTTCTCATATTCTGGATGCCCCTTGGCCACATGGATTTCCCAAGGTCCAGATGAATTATTGACAAAAGTCATTATAGAAAAATTCACATTTTGAAGTTGCTTACCTCTCGTAATGATATTTCTAGTTGCAATGTCTGCTCTCAAGAAATCTCTTTATTGAGGTATCTCATCGACTAGATGCATATTTTAGTGCATAATAATACCATTTTCGCCTCTTCTTTTCCCCAAAACCACCGCTACTATTTTGTTGATCTAAGTCATTTTCAAACACTTCGATATTAAATTTTCTTGTATAATAGCTTAGATTGGCCTTTGAAATTCACATATTTTCCATGATGTGGTGGTTTTGTCCCTATAAATTAGAGAAATAGAAAGACAAACAATGCATGAAACACAAGATTATATTGTATAATTGATCAAAGGAATGTGCAAGATAAATGTTACATAAATAGATATTGTATTACAATAATCACTTTTGGAAGCAATGTTCGGTTGATTCCTAATGTCGGTGACCTTTCTTTGGAGTAGAGATTTGATACAAAATTTCTTGACAAAATGATACATAGGCTATTATCTCTTTAAATAGGCTTTCACTATCATGTTGACGCTTGGAAAGGTCCTTGCATTGATAGTATGGGTTCTCCCTGGTTGAAAGTCCCAATCAAACATTAAACTGTTTTGGTATAGGGAACCAATCCAGATTCTAGCCCAACTACCATTCACTAGTTTGGGGTTTCATTGGTTACATCTCATTCTATCGTTTAGGGTTTTATTTTTAGGGGATCAAATGCCATATTCTATAACCTATAGTAACCTATAGTGCAGTCCTATATTACTCTAAGCTATCCCAACTATGGATGAGAAATTTAAAGGAATAAGCAATAAATAGTATTGAGATACATATTCTGGAACAGATAACTTTATCTGCAATACTAGAAATGTATAACAATCATATAATGATACGAGCACATTAGAATAATCACAATATTAAAACATTCTACATTTACAACTCGTAGGAAGCAAAGGTAATATGAAAATAAATATATAGCATAACATAGAAAACTGTAAGAATAATCCCATAAAAATCAAAATAATCTTAATGCATAGGGGAAAAAGATAAAACATGAAGTAATTATATGACATTCCTCCACACCATAATCATAGTTTCTATCCAAAAATTGAGTCCAAAAACTTTTGCATTCATTTAACTCGAGTCACCACATCATACTAAATGGTTTTAGTTTTGGATTTCCTTAGAGTTGGCTTCCTTGGAACGTTTGACCAAAATGCCAATTAGAAGGAGCGGTGTTATGCGAAACAATTTTCCTGCCATCACTGGTGAATCCGTGATGACCTTGAAGGAGAGGATTTTCCTATTAAGTAGGAATTATTTTGGTAGTTCTGGCCCCAATTGCATTACATGGACTACCAACCGGTGATTGACCTTTTCATCCAAACTGTCTAGACATCTTGAGTACACTCACCATTAGAGATGAGTATGAGTTGCCGTTGAAGGTGAAGCAAAACCCTATACTTAAAAACAATTGGCATGCAAATCTGTTCTGTGTTATAGACCGACGGGAAAATGATGTAACGTGGTAACATTAAATCTGTTCAAATAACCCTGAATTTTCATCCCACCGCATACCTGGTCTGAAATGCATCGAGATAAACGGTATGCAGAACGATCCTCCTCCTTGTACAATGATTGATCTAAGTCAACTACCAATAGATGGGATCAATTTATGTAAATGCTATAGGGTAATGGTAGTAATCAAGATAAATGTTGTATAGTAAATGTGAGTAATCCAAGTAAATTTTTTAATCTAGATTTTGAAAATACAATGATGTTAATTCTTCACATTATATTTATAGATTTTTTTTAAATAACCAAGAATATGCTTGTATCAATAAATCTATATAATTTAATGTAATATAGCACCTTCCACCCAATATATTCAAATAAAGAGGTATATGAGTGCAACAAAGTATTGAATTAAAGAAGTCTACGGGCTTAAAAATTCCACCAATAGTGCAACATCACTCTTTCCTTGTGTGCTCTACATTACATCACACAATAACAAACGATGTTTGACTTATTCTTCCTAATGACAATTATACAAGGTACATGAAAGAATATACTTGGTACGTTAACCTAAACATTCTTTGACTTATTCTTCATAATGACAATTATACAAGGTACTTGAATATACCTGGTACACTAACATCAACTTATGATTTTGGTTTAGAAAGTTGGAACAATTAACATCCTAATGGAGCTAGTTGAGTGACTAGGCTTGGACCTACCATAATGATGTTCACACTACTAGATAAGGCAATAGACAAATGCTAACCACTTCTACTGGTAACATTTAGACTAATAACATATCATTGTAGGTACACTCCAATTAATAACTAAGCATATCAATAACACCAATGATTTAACAAAGAAGAAAAGGTGGATAGGGTGGCACAAACATGAAATGACATCACTATTACATTGATTAACGTCCTCCTTAGTTGCATGGTGAGGTGTAAACCCAAGGAACCAACTAAACATATATTTGAATGAATGTTGACCCTTACTTTGAATTTTAATGACTTGAGTAATACTTTTTGGTTTCATAATCCCTACAAAAGTTTATACACCTCCAATCTATGTAATCATGTCACATATTGCAACACTTGTTTTCCAACTTAATGCTATCAAAGCGTCCTTCAACTTCACCAACTTAATGATATCAATGATCATGTACATATAAATACAAAATCTGGAGCATAATCCTTAAGGATAGACAACACTTCTTTCTATCATTATCATGTCCTTTGCACCCTCCCACACTTTTGACGTAACCCATTATCATACTTTCTCATAGGGAGTCTTCAATGGTGCAAACCCTTTCCATTTTGTCCCACCACTGACTTTATGTAACATATGCACACTTTTGATATTGTTTCTTATGTTTACTAGCAAATTTTTCTACATACCAATATGGCTCTAGGTAAATTTTAAGTATGTGAGATATATCATTAATTCCTCCCACGGATCCATCCTAGATCTTAGAGGTTACATTTCCGTGTTAGTGAGGTTGATCCACATTGAAATTTTGCTGATCAATATTCCTCAAGTTCCTCTAGTTAAATATTCATATCATTATGCAGCAACTACAAATAGGGTCCTTCTATGACACCTTTGAAATATTAGTTCAATGTTATGGTCATATCATGGTCATACAATAGATTCTTTAACATGTTCTTAACATTCTATGTGATTAAGTGATTCTTCAATGGGGTTTCTTACCTAGGTTTTACCATAAATTATTGCGTCGAAGAGGCGCATTCTACAATCTAGTAGGGGGATGTGTAACTCCTTCCGTGTTCAACCTAGAGTTGACTTATATTCTTTTTTAAAAATAATAAAATATTATAAAAAATAACATGTCGACTCAAATTATATTTAAAACATTTACAAAGACATATATACATATAACTACACAAATTAAATAAATAAATAAGTTTTCTCAACATTTGCACTCTAAAAACGGTTTGCATCTCAAGAGATTTGATCCCTCTCGGCACTTGATAAATCCCTTTTAAGATGGATCTATACTGATTTAAAGAAATTCATATTAGATTATTTAAAAATCAAACCAAGATATGTCATCCATGCTCTTAAAAAATACTTATCTTTGAATATTTCAACCTTTTCATCCACATATACAAATTTGTAAAAAAGAAATGCATGGATTTGTTCATTAAACATATATAATCTTAAATCTTTCGTTAAAAAAACATTCCCCTAATTTACATGTGTTAAGGTCAAGATCTCAACACATTTTTTGCCCTCTACATTTATTAATGTCGTGATCTCAACACATTTTCGCCACTCTACAGTTGTTAAGGTCATGATAAAAAACCATTTGATTGCCTCTATTCAAGAAGTAGGGTTTCCAAATATTATCCAATAAAGATATAATGTAATCTAGTATGAGAGAATATTCAACCTTTATGAAAACAAGTGTCACTGTAGGTGGCGATGTCCTTGCCGTAGTAGTAGACTTTGGATCAGCTTTGGTAGGTTGCTTGTGGTCATACTCGATTTGTACGTTGACATTATTTGTTGCAAAGTTAATAAATGTTATATTAGGTAGTTGTTACCCACACACTTAATCTAATAAAAATATACGTGAGCATGAAGCCTGGAAAATTGTCCACAATTCATTAAAACAAGAATTAAGTTCAACAATTTCTTATATAAATAGAATTGAAAGGACGTTTGAGATTTACATATAGAAATAGTATTTATCAGTTTTCCAAAATGATTTTTTTTAAAGCCCCATGTCGTTAGTGAAAGAACAAAAGGGTCTGTCGTGACACCGAAAATATTAAAAGAAATTTATTCTAAATATGCACGATGGATGAAGAAGCATCTACAACAACAACACGATGCTACATGGTTCAACATTAATTTTTTCTACATCAAAATCGTGGATTCGATCTCGCGCTTGGTTCTTTGACGGTTCACTATATGCATCTCAGTATGAATGCATGTGTTTGTTTATGTCTCTGTTTTTTAATGTATGCATTTTACATTATTAAAATTGTCTGGTTTACTCGACCCCACAAATGTATGCCTAGCTAAGATGATCGATCTAAGACAATATAATTACATATACATGTCCTTCCATTTTAGAATGGTTTGATTATGTAACCTTATCCATAACATGTTTACAAGAATATAATTGTTAATTTGTAGTAGAGACACTCTAATGAAAGTAAGTTTTATAGCATGCAACTCTTTACCTTAAAATTGATTATATTATAGGATTTCATATCAACCTTGTTCAAAATATGCATAGCATTATAGTAAAATTAAATATGATTAATACATAATAAAATACGCAATTTATCCATCCCTGGTTAAGGTAATCCTTATTTTAATTTAAAGCATTTTTATTTTACAATTCTTACACATAAGATTGCTTTTTATTGTTCTTGCATATGATATAGTCATAATAATGATTTTTTTTTTTTTTTCACTTTATACACAAGTTGGTAACTGGCTTAGATATACATATATATCCTCTGATAATATGAATATCTCATCAATAGGATGTGCTATACATGAATGAATACACACACATAGTGTAGAATGAAAAACATAATTAATCTCAAGTCTCCCAAATATACTTAAAGGTTTTTTTTTATTATGTCAAGCATTGGTATTTTTCCATAGTTGCACAAAACGATTGTTTTCAATTGTTCTTAGATATGTCATAGACATAGTAATGGTTGTTATTTTTGTTTTATACGAAATTTTCTAACATGAGTTTCAGATACATATACTCCGCCATCACAAGGCTCATACAACCATTAAATAATTTCATAATAAGAGTACTAATTGATTTATCAAGGTATCATGGTTGTGTTTCAAATTCACACGCAATGTTAACTGGGATGAATATATTTTGTTTCTTTGTGCTGCAATGTTAAATTTATCATGAGAGAAGCTTGTTTCCTATGAACCTCCAAGAGAGGGTGCCCGCATGATAGTTTTGACATTGTTCAAGGTGGAGGAATATAAGCCTATCGCCACCATGTTCATGCCAAAAGAATACATAGTTTGTAGTTACTAATGCACATGAACAGCCTCTCGGTGCCCTTTTTTTCAGCATCACGTATGAAAAACGAGGAGAATTCAAAGCGTGAATCACCCACATGCAACAATGATGGGCCACATAGAAAGTTGAATGAAAATACAGAATCAACTAGTAAACATCATGAGGTTTCTAAATCAACTAAGCAGTGGTAAAAGTTCAAGAAATTTGTGGATTTATATTAAGCTTGTAAGATGGGCACATTATATGATAGTGTGCATTTCTAATATATGAAAATATGCTACACCATTCTATTTGTCTCATACGCATGACATTTTACTGTCCTTTGTGTCGTTTAATATTGTCATGTTGAAAATGACGCAGGCGCGTGGATATCTAAAAAAGACTATGCTCGCCAGGTTGAAGAGATTGAAAAGAGGGCAAAAGATACAAACCTGAAATACTTTGAAAACCAATAATAATCAACGAGTGAATAAATGAGTGGTAAAAGAAATGCAAGGGAGACGCGTATACTTTCATGATCAAAGACGTAAAAGATGCATCATGTTTCAAAGGCCATGAGAAATGCCAAGTGTAGTTGGTTTCCTTTTTATGGCCAAGTGGCACATGGCATGAGATATCTGGTATTTTCCCTCATTGCTTGGGTTTTGACATGAAACATCTGACATGCACATTTGCAAGAGACCCAGAACCAAAGCAGCTACACTCAGACCATGCACAACAAGAAAATCCATCTTTTAGCACCACAAGTGAGCACCACTTATAGTTTGTGGTGTAAATGTGGTGGTATTGGCACCACTTACATTTATGTGGTGTTAAAGTGGTGTTATTAGCACCATTTATATTTTATGGTGTTAAAGTGGTGGTATTAGCACCACTTATATTTTGTGGTGTTAACATGGTGTTATCTTAGTTAATATTATTGGAAATTGAGTTTTACCTTTATGAGAAATGCCATGTTGGCAAGTACCATAAAGTGGTGCTAAGCTATTATTTTCCACATGGACATGTACACGTAGGATTTAATTATGTGTATTTGCACCATAAACCAATTCACAAATAATTATTTTGAAAATAACTCGATTCAATATTTATTTATTTTTTCATGAATTAAAATAAATGATCAAAGATTAATTTATGAGTTTTTGCACCATACCTACAAGAAGTTCAAATATTTATATTTAGAATATTTAAGCAAATAAATTCACGTGATTCATTTATGAGGTTTACACCACAAACACAACAAGTTCAAAAAAATATTTGGAAAATAGCTCAATTCGTTTATTCATTTTTTATATTATTTAAACATATGAATACAATTGACAAATAAATAAAACAACTATTTTTAATTTATTACTATTATAAAGTAGTAATAAAAATATTTGAATTTAAATGTGATTATTCATTTGAGATATTTTTATCTTCTTAAATTTATTTGATCGAAATTAGTATTAGTATTAGGTTTTTAACACAAGACATGGGCCTTAGATTGATCTATATGATCCATGGAGAAAACCTCTAGCTAAGGCCCTAAAAGAAGCTTTTAGGAATCTAGGACCAAGAAATACACCACAAAGGTCCCCACACGTATTCCTAAGAGTATTCTTAGCCTCTAAGTATGGGCATTCACACTATTATAAGTTTTTAATCACTAGGGATAGGTCCAATGGCCTTCAACATTGTTGAGTGAACAATCATAGGCCTTAGCCTAACGGACTCCTAAGCATAAATAAATGTCATGTTGTCAAGTACCATATAGTGGGGCTAAGCTCATATTTGTCACATGGACATGTAAAAAAATGATTTAATTATAATGATTTGCACCATAAACACAACAACATCACAAATAATTATTTTGTAATAACTTAATTCAATTTTTTTCATTCAAATAAATGTCCATGATTAATTTATGAGGTTTTAAACCACAATCACAACAAATTCAATTATTTCTTTTTATCACTATTTAAACCAACAAGCTCACATGATTCATTTATGAGGTGTTGCACCACAAACACAACAAGTTCACAAATAATTATTTTCTAAATAGATCAAGTCGACTATTCATTTTCAATATTATTCAAGCAAATAAATACCCACGATTCTTAAATTTGACAAATAATTAAATACCACTATTTTTAATTTATTACTATTATAAAATATTGATAAAAATGATTTGAATTGAGATTTCATTATTTGATAGGGCATATTTTTATTGATATTATTAAATTTTCTAATGGATATTAATATCATTACTAGGCTTTGTGCACAAGGAATGGGTCTTGAATGTTCAAGGGAGGAAACCTCTTCCTTGGGCCCTAAATCAATCTTTTAGGAATCTAGGACCAAGAAATATGGTCAACACACATATATTCCCTAAGAATATTCTTAACATCTATGTATGAATATTGATTTCATTATAAGGTTTTGATCACTAGTGATAGGTCTATTGGCCCTTGACCTAGTTAAGAGAAGAAACCTAGGCCTTAGCCTAAATTAAACTTCTAGGCATGTTGGGATAATAAAGATTTGTCACACTAACAAAAATGACATTTTGAGAAGATCTATGGCCCTGTAATAGGGATAATGGAGGGAGTTGGAGGAACTAAAACTAGGTATAAGTATTTAGGGCATAGAGATGATTAAGGAAGGAACTCCATGCCTTGGACCTTAGAGGAAACCTTTAGGTATATAATTTAACAAGTATACCTTGAAACACCACATAAGGCCTCCTAAGGGTATCCTTGGCTTGATATTGGGGGTATTAATATAAGTAAGAGGTTGTTTTTAAGCACCATATATGGGTGCTTAGGCCCTTAACATATTTGAGAGAGGAAACCTAGGGCTTATTCCCTAGTAAAATATTTTGTGCATCCAAGGAAAAATACAACGGCTCAAAGCACTACACATGACATATTGGGGTTATTATTTACCTCTAAGTAAGGAAATCAACACCATTATGATTTCTTTTCTAGTATGCATGAGTCTTAGGTTTTTGTATAATGTCATAGGAGGAAACTTGGGCCTTAAACCCTAAGGGAAGCTTTAAACCGGGCCCATAAACTCCAAACACTATCCTTGGCATCTGACCATTCATATAAGTGACACTAGGTATGCAAACCTTAGACATAGTCATGAGAGGAATCACATGAACTAGGCCCTAAAGGTCGTTTTAGGCATATTGGGATAATAGCAATGACTCAAACTATCACTTAGCATATCATGCAATGTATAAGATATCATTATTCTCAAAGTGGGATATGGGTGGAAATATGTGGTTTTGCATACTAGCGATGGGTTTGAGCAAATAATTGGGGAAGAAATTGAAAGAATTATACCCTAACATAATATTATTGAGGTAATGGGCAATGATCAAGACCATGAACCATAACATACACCATTAAAGTTGATATTTGACATAATAGTTGGATATGAGCATAATCAAGATTCTATATCGACCACTAAAGGAATCTTCTAGCCATCCAGGGCTAAGAAGGTTTCTTCCACCAAGAAGGTTTCCTCCAACAACAACACATGGTTAGTGGAGGATACCTTAACCTTTTCCCCTAAAGGAAGCTTGTAACTATCTAGGGGTAAGAAGTTTTCCTCCACCAACCATACACAACCTCTTGGATGTATAATTGGCCTATGATTGAGAATGTTGTTATAGTTAAGTGGTGTTAAGTAGCATGCACATGTCTTAATCCCTTGATAATTATGTTTCATGGAAGAAGACCATGTTTTTGTTCCTAAACAAATGATTGACACATCTAGATCCATGAATACTACCTAAAATCAACATTGATTACTTTAGAGGGGTATCTATGGCACTATGTATCTATGTATTGTGGCATTGAGGCCTTACACATGGTTAGTGGACGAGACCTAAATATTGAGCTCTAAATGATTCTTCCATCCATCTAAGGCTAAGGGGATTGCCTCCACTAAAAATGCATGGCCTTTTAAGGGTATCATTGGCCTATGATTGATTATGTCATTTCCATTAGGTGGTTTTGAGTAGTATCTACATGTCTTAGGGCCTTGGGAATGATGTTATATGAAAAAAAAACCATGCCTTTGGCCTTAAAGAAACAATTGGGGCATTTAGAGTGATGAACAATGCCTAGAGCATCATGCATGACCTTGCATAGATATCCATGTCACTATGTATCCATTTCTTGGGGCCTTGGGGACTTGGACATGGTCAAAGGAGGAGACTTGAACCTCTAGCCATAAAGGAATATTTTAGCCATCCAAGGCTAAGAAGATCACCTCAACCAACCACACATGACCTCTTGAGGGTATCATTGTCATATGATTGAGGATATTAACACCATTATGTGATTTTGAGAAGTATGTAGGTGTCTTAGGACCCCAGGAATGATGTTATATAGAAGAATACCATGCCTTTGTCCCTAAATAGACCACTAAGGAATCTAGAGCCCTGAACAATGCCTCAAAGCACCATGCATGACTTTGCAAGGGTATCCATTGAGCTTTGTCTCTAGGTCTTAGGAACTTCAGGTCTTGGACATGGTCAGTGGAATAAATTTGAACCTTGGGCCTTAAAGAAATATTTTATCCATCCAAGGCTAAGAGGTTTCCTCAACCAACCAAACATGGCCTCCTGAGGGTATCATTGGCCTATGATTAAGGATAACAATTCTAGTAGGTGGGTTTGAAAATATGTATGTGTCCCAATTCCCTGGGAATGACATTCTAGGGGAAAGATCATTCATTTGGCCATAAAGAAACCATTAAGGCATCCAAAACCATGAACAATGCCTTAAAGCACCATGCGCGACTTTGCAAGGGTATCCATGGCACTATGTATCCAAGTATTGGGGACTTGGGGGATTGTAAATGGTCATGGGAGGAGGCATGAATCTCAAGCTCTAATGGAATCTTCTATCCATATAGAGATAAGAAGGTTCTATCCACCAACAACACATCGCCTTTCAACGGTCATTAGCCTATGATTGAGGATGTTAGTGACATTAGGGTGTTTTGAGGAGTATGTACATGTATCAGGGTGTTGGGAATGAATTTCTAGGGAGGAATAACATGCTTTTATCCCTAAAGAAATCATTGAGGATTCCATAGGCATGAACAACGCCTCGAAGAACCACACATGACTTTGTAGGGATATCCATGGAATTATGTATCTAGGTCTTGTGGCCTTAGGGAATTCAACATGGTCAATGAAAGAGACTTAAAAATAGGGCCCTAAAGGAAGATTCTAGCCATCTGTGTCAAAGAAGGATGCCTTCAACAACCACAGATGGCCTCTTGAGGGTATCATTGGTCTATGATTAGTGATTTTAATGCCAATAGTTGGTTTTGATCTTTAGACACATGTCTCGGGGCCTTGGGAATGCCACTCTATAGAAGAGGACTATGCCGTTGGCCCTAAAGAAACCATTTAGGAATACAAAGCCATAAATAATGCCAGAAAACACCACACATGGCTTGAGAAGGTATCCATGGCACTATGCATCCATATCATTAGGACTTGGGGCATTGGGCATGGTCAAGGGAGGGAACTTGAAACTCAAGATCTAAATGAATCTTCTATCCATCCAAGGATAAGAAGGATACCTCAAAGGTAGCATTGGATTATGACTGAGGATCTTAGTACAATTAGATATTTTGAGCAATATCTACATGTTTCAAGGCCTTGTGAATGATATTCTAAGGAAGAAGACTATGTGTTTGGCCATAAATTAATCCAATGCTACCTCTTAAAGGTAGCATTGGATTATGACTAAGGATCTTAGTACAATTAGATATTTTGAGCAATATCTACATGTTTCAAGGCCTTGGGAATGATATTCTAAGGAAGAAGACTATGTGTTTGTCCATAAATTAATTCTTATGGCATTTAGAGCCATGAACAATGTGTCAAGGCATCATGCATAACTTTGTAGGGTTATCCATGGCACTACATATCTAGGTTTTTTTCATTTGGGCATTGGACATGGTTAGTAGAGGACACTTGATCCTCAATCCCTAAAGAAACATTTTAGCCATCTAAGGTTAAGGAGGTGGTCTCCACCAACCACACATGGCCACTTGAGTGTATTATTATCCTACGATTTATGATGTTGGTGACAACAAGTTGTTTTGAGTAGTATATAGTGTGTTAGGGCCTTGGGAATGATGTTCTAAGGAAAAATACCATGCCTTTGGCCCGAAAGAAAATTTTGAGGCATTCAAAGCCACGAACATTGCCTCAAGCCACCTTGCACAAATTTGGGGTGGTATCTATAGTGCTTTGTATTTGGATCTTATGGCCGTAGGGCCTTGGACATGGTTAGTGGAGGAGACCTAAACCTTAGGCACTAAAGTAATTTTCTAGGCATCTAGAACTAAGTAGGTTTCCTCCACCGACCACACATGGCTTATTGAAGGTACATTGGCCTATGATTCAGGATGTTGGTTCCATTAGGTGGTTTAAGAATTATGAAGGTGTCCTAGAGCCTTTGGAATGGAATTATAGGGACCTACAACTCAAGCCCTAAAGGAATCTTCTAACCATCTAGGGCTAAGAAGGTTTCCTCCACCAATAACAAGTTGTCTCCTGAGGTCTTGTATCCATAGAGCAATGCCTCTAAGCACCATGCATGAATTCATAGAGATATTCGTGGCACAATGTACATCCATGCCTTGGGGCCTTGGACATGGTAGGGGGAGGAGACTTGAATCTTTGGCCCAAAAATAATCTTTTAGACATCCAAGGCTAAGAATATTGCCTCCACCAACCACACATGGCCTCTTGAGGTATCATTGGCCCATGATTAAGAATATTAATGATTTTAGGTGGCTTTGAGCAGAAAATATGTGTCTCAGGGCTTTGGGAATGATTTTCTAGGAAATAAGACAACGAATGTTTCCCTAAAAAAACCATTGAGGCATCTAGATCCATGAATAATGTCTCAAATCACCATGCATAACTTTGCAACCATATCTATGGTGATATGTATCTAGGTACTGGGGCCTTGGTGTCTTGGACATGGTCAATGGAAGAGACCTAAACCTTGGGCCCTAAAGAAATTTTCTATCCATCCAAGGCTAAGAATGTTTCCTACACCAACCACACATGGCCTCCTTAGGATTTCATTGGCGTATGGATGATTATATCGGTGCCATTAGGTGGTTTTAAAAAATGTGTATGTGTCTCAAGGCCTTGGGAATGGCATTCTAGGGAAAAATACCATGCCTTGGGCCCTAAAGAAACCATTGAGGCACTAAGAGCCATGAAACAATATTCAAATCACCATGCATGAATTTGGAAAATTATGCAAGTACCATTAGGTGGTTTTGAGCAATATGTATGTGTCTCAATGCCTTGAGAATGGCATTCCATGGAAGAATACCATGGATTTGTCCCTAAAAAAACCATTTAGGCATCCAAACCCATTAATAATTCCACAAATCACCACACATGACTTCAAAGGGTATCCATGGCACTATGCATCCAAGCTTTGTGAATTGGGGCATTGGACATGGTAAAGTGAAGAGACCTGGAACTCGAGCCCTAAAGGAATCTTCTAACCATCTAGGGCTAAGAATGTTTCCTCCACCAACCACACATGGCCTAATGAGAAGATGAGAATGAAAAGGGTATTAGGGGTCTATATACAAGAGGCATGAATGCATGAATATCAATGTCACATGCCTCCTATCTTAGTTTCTTGGAAAAAGTAACTGCTAGAAATAACAGTCCTAGACTTTGTTAATTGCTTTGGAAAGAACTTTGATCAATGAGTATATCTGGATCAACATACAATATAACCATCCTAATGAAATCTTCTCAGAGATTCACCTTCTCATAGTGCAATCACAACTAGGTGTTAACAAACCTTAACATGGTGCAAAGGTTTTTTCCACTTAAGCTTTTTATAAGGACCCCACATGTGCAACTTGTGTTCTCATAATAATCCTCCATATTCCTCTACTTATTAACATATGTTCTATGTAAGACTTGTAAAAGAATTAGTTTTAGTTAAGTGGATTTCATTAAAACTAGATTTAATATAATTAAAAGAAATTAAATGATTATAAACATAAAAAATGAATAGAATCAAAAAGTAATAAACCAAAGTGAAATACCCATTCATGAAATACAATATGAAAATATAAATTATAAGTACGAAAGGCATATCCAATAGAAAAGAACGTTACAGATGCAATGAAAGGCTAAAATTTTAGCCATTGTACATATCTTTTAAATATAACAATAATATTATATGTTGAAGAGTTAAGAGCGGGACCTGTACGGTTATTATTTCATAATTGAAAGAAAGTTTATGAAACTCTCCAAATACTTAAAATAGCTACCTCGATCTTTTCACAAAAATATGGAGTTAAGAAAAAAAACATAGTAGACATCCTATGCCATGGACTTGGATGGTTTAACAGTTCTTTTTTCTAATTTAGTATGCAGTGCTTTAATGCTGAACGCAATGCTTTAAATAAAGCTTACGTCAAACGTCATGTCGTGGCTTGCAAATAAAATGTTGTATAAATTTATAATTTAAAAAATAAGTAATTTTTTTCTACCAATGTCGAACATTGGAATAGGAAAATGTTTGCACCAATATGGATAAACTAATCGCCGCGACTGATTCCTATGCCTATGCTACGCTGACACATAAAAAGCAACCATAATATTTTAAAATATTCATCATTGACAATTTTGAGCTCGTTACGATTCATTGCTTATGATATGGAGAATAAGATGTATTCATGCATTATGATCTAACATTCATCTACATCGGTTTCTTCTTTTTCCTCTGCTTCCGATGCCTTAGATACAGGTTCAATAGGTTTGGTTTTATTTGGCGGGTTCCATATACATAATAGATCAATCTGCAAGGGGTTCTGCTTTTTCCTCTGCCTCCGATGCCTTAGCTACAGGATCAATAGGTTTGGTTTTATTTGGCGGGTTCTACATACAGAAAGATCAATCTGCAAGGGGGGGGTAGTAGGCTTTGGTTCTGATCTTATTCGATCTGTAGTCTCTAAACCATATTTAGGACACAAGCAATCATCCATTCAATTTGAATAAATACCACCCACACCTGGTCCTTTTCATATGCTTGTGAATATCTTACCTCATAGTGTGTGAATATCTTACCTCATAGATTTCCTGCACCTCGCCGTTTCGTAGGTTCTTTTAGCTGTATTTTGAGAGTTATTTTGCCCTTCTAAATATTTCAGAATGATGCAGCCCACTCTGGTGGCCACCCCCGCGATCGATCCCTAGAAGCAACAGAAGTTGATTATGATGCAGTCGCCTCCTCAAGTTAGGTTTTGTCCCCAGCAACTCAAACCCCAATTCCAACAACCCCAGCTTCAACAAACCCCAGTTGGGTTTTGTCCCCAATTCCAACAACCCCAGCATCAACAAACCCCAGTTGGGTTTTGTCCCCAATTCCAACAACCCCAGCTTATGGTGCAGCAATAGCCGCAACAAGTGATCTCTGCTGACGAGATTAAGACCCTCTGGATTGGAGGTTTACAGCATTGGATGTATGAGACTTATCTCCATAACTGTTTTGCTTCTACCGAAGGCTTTCTTTCTCTTAATATTAATCGCAATAAGCAGACAGGAGTACCAGAGGATTATGGTTTCCTGGAGTTTGTAAGCCATGTAGCAGCTCAGATGGATGATGCACACCAACTGTTTGATAAAATGTCTGAAAGATATGTGGCTTCATGGAATTCCATGATTGTTGGGTATCTTCATAATAGATTTGCAGAGGAGGCATTTGAGATATTAAGTCAAATGCAGCGGAAAAATGTCAAGGCCAACCGAGTCACCATGGTGAGCGTGCTTCCCGTATGTGTTGAGTTACAGTTATAAGACCAACCTGGTCTCCAGTCGACCGAATACAAGGCCAACCTAGTCTTACCAAAGAATAAAATGCTTGAGGTTATAGTTGAGAAGGGAATGAAAAATGCTCAAAGGATCACTTTCAAGGGGAAGAAGACGAGGTGGTAAATACTTGTCTTTGAAAATTTTGTTAGCTATTTTTTGGGGGATTTTATTCATTTCTTTTTCAATCAATAGTTAGTTTTTATTCTTTTACCACCATTCAGTAGTTGGCCCTTATTCTTTTACTGTCATTTAGCACTTGGCTTGATTTTGTTCTTTTGTTTATGATGTGCATCATTTGCAACTTTCGATGATGCGGCCCGACACAATCACTAGTGACATTGTCTTTGTGGTTCAACAAAAGGAGCATCCCAATTTCAAGAGAAAGGGAGATGATCTTTTCGTTGAGCATACTTTATCATTGAAGTAATTATTGTGCAGATTCCAGTTTATATCAAACCATCTATATGGTCAACAATTGCTTTTTGTATGCTTAGAAGCAAATTAAGGTTCCCAAGTAATATAGTTTGAATATTCAAGGTTGTAGGGCTTCTAATCTGAAAAAATATTGTTCTGTGTTTTGGATGTTGGAATGTGTTTTTGATGGATGTTGTTCTGAAGATGCTAATTCTCATCAGGATCTTTCAACATCACAGAGAACTCCAGTGTTGATAATGAACAACAACTGACACATACTTTCAAGGAAGATTATTCCAAAGATGTTGGTTGTGACGAAGATATTCCAAAACATGAAACGAGTGCAATTGTTGTTACAAATAAGGTATGTAACATTTATGGTGAGTTGAAAGATGATGCATGCCAATTCATTCAATTCATGCCTAAAAACTATAAGAAGCATATGAGTTTAAGGAAGAAAAGGAGATATGTGGCACTCCTAGAGAAAATATTTGAGGCCTTTACAATTAAGAGAGGTGGGAGCCATGCTTTCTGCAGATCCAAATGCAATGTTGAAAGCTAAAGAAAATGAAGAGTCCCCTTCCCCAACTAGTAACCTCTTGGTTAGTGTGCCTTACTCTCCAAATAGGGACGTCCCAATATGGATATAGTAATAGCAGGATGTTGCACAACATACTCCATAATTTTTTATTATAGGAAAGAACCTGCAAATAATTTAGAAAATAATTCTCTGCCATTACAGGATAATGTCAAAAACTAGGAAAATTCACTGTGCGATGTGTGTAGTACATGAAAGCATTAAAGCTCTCAAAAATCATTAAATCTTTGAAATTGACATAATGCTTCAACATCCAAATCCACTATGAAATCTTCATCATATTTATCATCAGCTTTGTGAAATCATGAGCTAACTTGGCTACTCCATATACCATATATAGAAAGAACTAAGGAGTCATTAATGAGGATCATGAGCTAACTTGGCTACTATTATAGAGGAGGGTCATTGATTTTCTTCATAAAAAACCCAAATGCTGTACAATCTACAAATAATAGTTTCTATACAATGTCAATGGCATTGGTACCCTTGACTGCTTTAGGGATAATCAAGAAAAAACTATTAAGTTTCTTAAGATAAATCCCCAATTTTGCAAAATGTACAAACTCTAGAAAACTTGTGTATAATGTCAGTGAGATTGGTACCCTCAAGGGATGATCAATTGGACCTCTCTTACTGCTTAATATATCTAGGTTTAAGATGGATATATGCAGTTATAATTTCTCTAGGATCTTTTTGTACTGACATACATGTTTTTATGTATTAATAAGAAACAATTTACTAATATGCCCAAAGAAAAGATCCTAAAGTTATTTAAACTATAATAATGGGAAATTGACAATTTTCAGAGGAAAATAAAGTTTAGGCAATGAATTTATTAGTGATGAATGCATTTGAAAGATAATGTTACTGGAGAAATTGTTGCATTCAGAGAGACTTCTCAAAAACTTTTTTATTATTATATTTTCTCAGAGAGAACATTAAGCAAATTTAACTTCAACTGTAATGTCAAACGTCGGTAATAATTGGTTGTAAATATAAGCACACTTGCCTTCATTTTCTCATACCAAACAGTATATTGTCATATTGATAAAGATTGGCAGATTGTCAAATTGTTAAAGATTGTCAGATTGTTATTATCAGACTTCTCAAAGACTTGTTTTTCTTATATTTTCTCATAGAGAACATTAAGAAAATTTAAATTCAACTGCAATGTCAAATGCCAATCATATTTGGTTGTAAATATAAGCACACCGGCCTTTATTTTCTCATACCAAACATTATAAGCACACCGGCTTGTAACTTTTACATGAAGTATGTTGTTTATTTATTTTATTACATTCTTTGTAGTTTTCTGTTTTAGGTGAATATAGAATGAGACACAAATTCTATTTATTTTCAAAAAAGGAATGCCAAACTGTCAAAAATACTAGTGTTCCATAGACCAAGCAAAGCACCCTCTCAAAATCATCAAAATATCAACTAGGGAGTTAATTCATCAATGAAAAGTATGCAACATGAGGGGTGTACTGATAAATGAGCTCATTTACTGATTATTCTTTCATGATTCTAGATCTAGGGCTTGTCATGTTGTACTGCCTACTTGTATGTAGGAAAGAGCATAGAAATTTGGGCATATCATCTATTCATTATTTATAAAAGCTATGAGTGTGTTTCTACTTGTATGTAGGCAAGAACATAGAAACTTGGGCATATAATGTATTCATTATTTATAAAATCTGTGATGCCGGTATAGTCTTGAAGCTATTTAACGTTATAGTATTAATTTTTGTGGGGAAACATTGCAAATTGGATACTGTTGTTTGATGTGAATGATATGAATTAGTGATGTAATTATGTTTGTAGAAGCACACCACAGTGTGTTCATTCATTTGACTCTTTAGCAAAATATTGTTTTATAGGGCCTACAACTAGTTTATGTTTATCAGGGAAATGCTGGATGTATTTCTGTTGGCTTAATATCTCTTTTCTGTATTAGTCTACATCATCTCGCTTTAGTAGTGTTAACAGGACTTACCTCTTGCATTCCTAAATCCCATGGAAATTTCATTTTCTGATATCTATCTGTGAGGGATAATGATATCCATTGTAAAATAGTCTAAGTTGGTTTGATCTCTCCCATATGAAATCCAAAGGGGCATGTTTTTGTTGATGTTTATATGAAAAAATATGTTTGTATACTTTTATTCTTATATATTTGTATGCAAATGGAAAGTTCATCTCTTTTAATAGTGTTCTTTATTCCATGCTTGATGAACACTTTGTTCTTTCAAAGAGTTGCCATGCTAACATTTTACCTATCTTGATCTTATCGGCACAGATAAGTTGAAAGGAAAAGTGGATTGTTCCAGCAAGAACAAAGACAATGATGTTTTAGAAGAGGTGTTAACCTGTGTCTTTCACCATTTTCTTAGTCTACTCTTACTTCATTTAGTAAACAATAAGTAGAATGTCCTCTCTTACAACAAATGATTCAGAGGTTTTTCATTTGTAATTTATCGAGTATGCTACTAGCAAGTTACTAATGTATATATTATTGGGTGTGATTTTAGGTGGTCAGTATCGTTATCTATGGTCATGGTTGTCCTGTGCAGGTGCCCCTACAAGCTGATAAGTGGTGGGAGGAAATTATTCTAGATAAAGCTTGTGAGAAAACTGGTTGTAGTGGTAAGATGGTCTTGTTGTTGGATCTTCTCACCATGAGCTCTGAGCAAGGTGACAAGGCACTAGTTTTCAACTAAAGCTTGAGTACATTAGATCTCATCGATTCATTCTTGACGAAATTACCTTGAAATCTAAAGAAATATGAATACTGGAGGCATGGGAAAGAATGGTACAGATAAGGTAAACTTAGAATCATTCATGCTGTCTTCATTTTTTTTGTGCCTTGGTATGGGCATTTTTGTTTATTTTCAATTTTCTTCTTTCCAGACTAAGTAACACAGTCACTCAAGATTGATGTTCTCACCTCTATTTCTACAGAAGCATAATAATGAGAGTAAGATCCAGACACCTAAAACATGCACACACATAGCAACCCATTGGAAATAATTGCCTTGATAATCTAGATGGCATGTGAACAATATGGAGGGGCGGGTGTGTAGTCTGTAAGGAGTTAGTGTGGGCGGAAAACGTGTTATGCCAAGATTGATTGGTTGTTGGTGGTAAAGTTTAATAAAATGGGAAATGATTATAATACAGGACCCTTTGGTTTTCATGACTTCATGGGTTGTCTAAGTGGTTGCAATAACCATGAAAGTAAAGAATTAGGGACTCAGAAGTACTAGCTTTAATTATTTCATATTTGATGTTATGTGTGGATTTAAGTATGGTACTGCCTTATAATAAATCCAATTTGTAAAGCCATGAGGTTTGTAAATAATATGTATGAATCAGAGTTACTGCATTTGGTTGAGTCTACCTGGACTTGCAGAGTTTCAATGACCTGCCAACCTAGCAAGTTGACTCAACCCAATGGGTCGAGTCTTTGAAAGATTGGTTAAACTCAGTATGACTTGGTCAACGCTCAATGCCTACCCAGCTCGATAAAACTCATCGAATTAACTCTGACTTGGTATGCCACTTGAGACTCACTCAAACAAATGAATAGACTTTCCAACATGTATATAATGGCAGATTGTAGGGTTGCTTTGCTCATTTTGCTCATTCTTTGCTTAGATTGGAAGGGTTTGATAGCTATGGGTTACAATAGATGTTAAGCACTTTCATCAACAACTCCTTTAGTGACCGTGAAGTCCTCATTCTTCTAGTATTGAATGGGTTTTCGCTTGCTTCATTGAATATTTCTTTCATGGCTCTGTTTTTGTTTTCCACGCTGGAAGTTCACCAATGTCAATCAACTTGTTCTTCGTTTGCATGATTTTGCGAATTTATTATTGTCTCTCAAATGAAAACTCATCAGAGTCTATCAATTTCATGTTTTTCATTTTTTTTGTTTGCAAACTTTTATGGATCTTCTATTGTTTATCACAGTGGAATATCACATGTCCCATTCCTTATGTTTACAAGCTTAATGCATATTCTGTTATTTTTTCTCATTGTTGGTTTCCTTATAAGCTCATGGGTGTCTGATTGGATGAGAAAGAGAACCCTTTCTCATATCCTCTGTCTGGAAATGAAGGTGGATGTGCGGATAAGAGAAGGGAAGTCACTAAACATCCACATGTTCTGTTCCAGAAAGGTCGACTTACTTCTATCCACAATCAGCTCTCTGGATGGACTTGGTCTTGAGATTAAGCACGCGGCCATAAGCTGCCAAGATGGATTTGCACTAGATGTATTTCAAGCAGAGGTAATGAAATATTTCAATTGATTATTCATTACACTTGATTAGGTAATGGTCTAACTTTGTTGTTTTGCAAATGTCATCATCAATCCACAGGGGTAGATGTTACAACCGAGGATATCAAAGCGTTGTTGTTGCATACTGGAGGATATGCCACTAGAATGTAGCTAAAGAATCTATCTCCTATTTGGAAAGAAGACCGTGGCAAACTCCCTGGCCAGATGTTTGGCTATTCAGATTGTCATGGCTTCATGTTTTGATTGTAATCTTAGGTTTTGCTAATTTTGAAACAAGGCTGTGCAAACTTATGACAACATCTTTGGCAAATTACATTGTTATGACTTCATTGTATGATTCACTTTTGCTATTTTAAATGCCCACTGAAGGCAATAGCGATTTTCTGTTCCAACAACATGCTTAATGACATGCAAAAGCTATAACTCCTTGCTGAGAAATTGCCATTCTATGGCTCTTCACTTGTGTCTATTTAATGTACTGAATTATTGATTTTGTTAATGATGGATTAAAACAAAATAAGTTTTAAGAAAATGTTTTAATATACATTTTTTAACCTTGTTAAGAAGTATATATATGTGTGTGGGGCAAAAAATTATAAATCACATATTATATATAAATATATATAATATGTGATTTATATTCTTTTGCACCATTTATTATTTTATGGTGCTTCGCACCACTTGTTATTTTATGGTGTTTTGCACCATATACAAGTTTGAGTATATTAAATATAATAATAATAATTTTGGTGTTTTGCACCAAAAAGTTTCAATCCATGTTGGATTGGTTTTGGTGTTTTGCACCACAAAACTTCAATCCACTTAAGATTGTTTTTGGTGGTTTGCACCATACACCATGGAATGCCACATATTCATTTAACACCAAAAACAACTTTTTTACAAACACCACTTTTACACCATAAATCTTAGCACCACTTGCGTATCCCCACATTATCACCACTTTTGCACCACTATTTGAAAATTGAGGATTTCCCAAATCCTTTACAAATAGTGGTGTTAATGTGAGGCTAAAATGCCCTTTTTCTTGTAGTGATGCCAGATCGATCTCTGAAGCTATACATGTTTTCAATACCAACACGGAGCAGAGGTAACTTGTGGACAGCTTTGTAGCAGCCAGTTGATACAATGTGATTACACCTATCTCAAGGAATTCATGCTTCATTTACTCCCAACGCCTAAGCCACTACGGTTCAGCTGCTTAAGCCACTGCGATTCAATTGCTCAACTGATATAGAGAAAATGTTCGACTAGCAGGTAAGCGTATTTAGTCCCAAAGTTTGTGTTATTTGAGCAGTGAAATAACGAGAGAGGGTTCATTTGAAATGAAAAGAATGGAGCTCTTCATAAATCCTGACACGGACGAGATGACAAAAGAGGTTATGGCGGCCATGAGAGGCTCAGCCTATGAGAAGGAAGGATATGGGAAAAAGACTGCAAATCGAGTGAGAGAAGTGACATAAAGTTTGTTGAAATACCATTTCGGAGAAGAAATAATGGATGCGTTGTTCTAGAGATGCGGAGAAACAATGGCGAATATAGTCAGTAAACTTCAGATTTTGTGTTATTTGAGCAGTCAAATAGAGAGAGAGGGTTCATTTGAAATGAAAATACTAGAGCTCCAGAAATCCTGACACAAATGAGATGACGAAAGAGGTGATGGTGGCCATGAGAGGCTCAACCTATAACAAGGAAGAGTATGGGAAAAATATTGCAAATCGAGTGAGACTGAGAGCAGTGACGAAAGGTCTGTTGAAATACCATTTCGGAGAAGAAATAATGGATGCGTTGTTCGAGAGATGTGGAGAAACAATGGCAAACACAGTGAGTAAAATTCGGGAAGGCTTCATTTTCTCCCATTTCGGAGAAGAAATAATGGATGCATTATTCTAGAGATGCGGAGAAATAATGGCAAACACAGTCAGTAAACTTCTGGAAGGCTTCATTTGCTACCAATACAGTATATTTTTTGTTTTGCAAAGGCCTGAGTAGGTTCCTATTTGATACAAGGGATTTGAACTATAGTTAGCTTGGGTAAGCTCAGCTGCAATTTATGCAATTTGCTTTTAGCATGTGCATCAATTATGCAACATGTAATTGACAAAAATATTTGGCTTATAAGAAATCCCTTAATTTTTATGTGTCTCTACAGTAGAAAAAATCATTTTTGTTTAGAAAAGGGCTTGCTTTCTATTGAAGAATGAATGATCCATCCCGTGCTTCATCCATCCCATGCATAGCAGGAAGATAGATAAATTCATCATCAGTGCCATTGCCAAGGGCCCTGGATCTCCTGCATAAGGTATGGATCTCCTGCATAAGAGCAAAGACAATAGCTCACTAATTTCAATATCTCTTGCAAGTATTCCAATTGCAAATTATTGATAGCTTGTCATCTATTGCAGATTGAGCAATTGAGCCAAAGAAAGATACCTCGCGTATGCAAGTAAGTGGCGAATAGCCTGCATATCCTGCATAAGGTAGATAGCCTATCAACTATTCATATTGAGCAATGAAGGAACCAAAGATACTTGGAGTATGTGAGTAAGTCGTGAATCACCTACGTCTCTTGCATAAGATAGAGCAAAGATAATAGGAAGGTGGTGAACAAAGTTTCTGGGTGAGTAGGCTATATTTACACCCACAAAGCTCCACTTGTAGACAAGAGGCGGCAGGACGATGGAGGCTGTGGGGTGGTGGTAGTGAAGTTATGGTGCAGTGAATGTGGTCAATACCATTAATGGTATCATTATAATGGAAAGACAAATATTTTCCTATGTTAAAACATTGTAACATAGTCTTAGAAAGCAGGAAATATGTTTATGTTAAAACATCGTAACATAGTTTTAGAAAGAAAAGTAGGAAATTTCTTTGTTCTCACAATAGAACAATTTCGCTTTTGTCCTAGAAATAACACTTCAAGTCCGTGGCCAATAGCACTTCAATAAAATAATTTAAGTTTATTATTTAATTAGAAAAATAAGAACTATATACCAAAAGTTTAGGTAAAAAGAAAAATGTTTCAAAGTCAAAGGATAATTAATTGAAGTAAATGGCCAATCGATATAGCCGCCTTTGGCAAGGACTAATAAGAAAGTCCTACTTAAAAAATTGTGACAGTAGTCAACCTTCCATAAAATTAAGATGTCTTATTAAAATATGTAAGATTGTTATTATTAAATATAATGCATTGGCTAAAATGAAAATGTTTCAAGGTCAAAGGATAATTAATTGAAGTCCATGGCCAATCAATTACAATAGTTTTCCATGCCGAAGCTAAGGACTAATAAGAAAGTCTTACTTAAAACTAGCAAGGCATAATAATTAATTAATATGACTCATATACGTTGATCAATGTATATCAACCATGGCCACAAATTTAAATAGGGTTGATATACGTCGAACGACGTATATAAGTCATTAATTAATTAATATGTCTTGCTAGTTGGCGGTCAACCTGCACGGAATATTTCGTTCATTTTAATATTAATATTATGGTTCTGAAAATATTAACAATAATAAGTATTACTATTTTCAATTAATAATTATTTTTAAATATTTTATAAAACTAGTTATTTTATAATTGTAATTAATAAATTATAAATAATTTAGAGTACTAATTGATTATTTATTAACAAATATTATTTTAATTATTTTATAAAAATAATTAATTTATAATTATGTTTAATAAAACATAAATAATTATTATAAATATTTTTGAGTAAGAATTAAATATTTTGTAATAATAATTATTTAATTATAATAAAAATAACAATTATTATTATTATTTTATAAAATAATAAATTTTCAAATATTTTATAATAATAAAAAAAATTAAAAAAAAAAATATTTATAATAATCATAAATGAAAATAAGAAATTAAGTAAAATAATAATAATAATAAAATAATAAAAATTATAAATGAATTACTTAATTATTAATTAAAATAATTGTAAACAAAAATAAGAAAATATAATTATAACAATAATAAATGAAAATAATTTATAATGAGGATTGAGAAATTTAATAATAATAATAATTTTTTATAATAATAATAATAATGATAAGAATAATTTATAAATAAATTTAATCTTTACGTGAAAATAAAAATAATTACGAATACACATACATTGGTGAGTTTTTATTATTAATATTATTACAAGAACAACAACAATAACAAAAATGATAGATGAGTTTTTACCCAAAATAACAATAAGGATTCATAAATTCTAATTAATAAAATAATAATACTAATAATAATATATGTGTTTAAAATATTTTCGTGTTCAAAATATTTTCATATTATAAAATGAGTAAAAAACGATATATATTAGTTTGAAGTAATTTATTAGTATGAAAAAATTCATTAGGGTTAATATTAGTATTAAATAATTTAATATAGTATATGTAGTATCTTTAACCCTGGTTGACAGGTTTTGTCACATTCTGACATATTACTTACGGTGGACATCTTTTGTCACATTGCGACACAATAGTAATGGCCAAAATATTTTCTAAAATTGTGATTTTAAAATTAGTGGACGAGTTATGTCACATTGCGACATGATGGGTATGTGGCATTGCAACATCACATAATTGATAGGATATTTCACAGTGTGTTGCGAATTTGTGATGTCGCGGGTTTTGTCACAATGCAATGTGGGAGGTTCTGCCACAGTGTGATGTGATAAGTTCTGTCAGAATGCAACATTGGAGGTTTTTTCCACAATGCAACATCGCAGGTTCTATAAATTCCACATCCTCCTCTGCAACACTATTTGAAATAGATATTTGCTCCCAATCAAAACATAAATCAAAGTCCCTTCTACCAAGAGTTTGAAGATCAAAAAACTCAACATTGTTTGTAGGAACTAAACAAGATAAAAGCTTCCATTCTTCTAAATCTTCTTCATCATTGACTGCTTGTTCATGGGAATATCCATCTTCTTCAACATGATGAGATGGAAAAGGCGCCCGATCAACATGCCATGGTTGATATCGAAAATTCCTCCAATTTTCAATGACCACTTCACTTGAAAGGCCTATATATGTGGATATGTTCCAAAATGGCTTGTACAAAAGTAACTCATTCCAACAAAAGGTTTCAAATTCATCGGAATCCTCATTGGGAGTAGAGTAAAATCTTGGCCAAACTTTAAAAATGGCATGCACATCTCTAAGTTTCCATTGATCATTCTTATGTTTGGCATCAAATGTCCAAGATCTTGCAGTTTCTATCATATACACATGATCAAGACAATCTGGTTGTTGTTGATATATATGAACAAATGTGTTTTGAGATGAGCATTGAAGACCATCTATAGACATCTTATGGAAAACATTTTTCCCAACACTCAAGGAAAAAAAATCGACTGCAAAGTACAAGAGGTAGCTTTAGCAACATATGGCATGTTTCTTGAGCTCCAATGTCATGATCTACAATTGTTTCTGCAAGGAATATTCTGTATGCACACAAAGCTGAGCCTTCAGAGGCACCTAAATTTGTAATTCTTGTCAACATGGCTTGATAACTTTCAAACCTCTTTTCTAATTTTGAAGCACTTTTAGAAATATACTTTAACACAGCATGTGTTGAAAGAATGGGTTGAAAATCAACATTAGCATGCCACATTGAAAGAAGATCAACATTATGAACACTAACCCTATCATCATTACATGCAGGCCCATGTTTCATTCGACCTTTTACATCTATGAATAATGTAGAATCATTATGAACCTCCCACGGGGCATTGCAGCGACATGTGAGAATGGATGGACCTTTTTTCTCAAACATGAATCTAAACTGCACTTAGTATGTCTTTGGACATGATTCAATAGGTGCTCATAATCGTCTGAAGGATTGGAAGAGAAAATTTCTGTCGTATTCAACAAACAAGGATCACCATTTCTACTTCGAGGAACAAATATGTTCCTTCGATGAATTTCACATGGATTCCATGCAGTTACATATCTATCGAAGAAATCATTTGCACCATTCACAACATAATTATTAGACCAATCTAACTAATCCATGTTAGGTTCCCCTTCCAACCATAGGAAACCATGGACGTGGGGAAACCCTCTATGTTTCCATTCATACCTAAAGAAAGCAAATATATAGTCAATATATTTCAAACTTCCCATGGAACATTAGAATTTGAAGTTAATTCATATAACATAAAGTAAACAACACAAACCTGTACCAGAAATATTTTTCCCCAAAATTTTTTTCGATGACTTCTTCACAAAATATAGTA
Source organism: Larix kaempferi (assembly GCA_027924585.1). Classification (NCBI taxonomy): domain Eukaryota; kingdom Viridiplantae; phylum Streptophyta; class Pinopsida; order Pinales; family Pinaceae; genus Larix; species Larix kaempferi. The sequence goes on from BSBM01000467.1 coordinate 41,222, forward strand.
AACCTTTGGTGCATAAACATGGAAACAATATGGGGGTACTAGATAACATTTTGAATTTTTCTATGATGTTCATTTAATGAATAATAGTGTGCATTTCTTGGCATTAGATTATGTAATTCAAGCCACTTTGTGTCAGTTTCACTCAGAGTAAAAAACAATGTTGGACAACCCAGTTGAGTAATCATGTCAGTGAGTTCAGAATGACACTTTGTCCTATAGGACCTTGTACCTCTGAGGGATGAACCAAAACAAATAAGATTCTCATCCAACTTATTGTTAGGAAAATCATTTAGTTGTCAATGCAATTCTTCAATTGTTGTAGGTTCACTGTCATTTATATTCTTCTGTACAAATACTGTAGCAGTTGCTTGGCTACGATGATGCATAATCATGTATAACAAGAAATAAAGAAAACATGGATGGCTTCCAAATCTTTGATCAAAGTATCTAAGTAGATGTGATCCATATTAATGGAGGTGAATGTCACAAATACCATATCAACATCGCTAGTTGGGAATAAATTAGGGAATACCATATCAAATAAACCCTCTGTATTGTATTCATTGATGGGAGACAAACCAATGTCTGGCCACTCTAATGGCTGCAAAGGCACAAAATTTGCATTTTCTAGAAATACTCTTATTTCCTCAAATTCTATTCATGCATTTGGTTTTCGAAAAGAAAAATAAGAAGGGTGTGAAGGTAAACTAACAGTTTCAAACCCTTCAATGTATGCATCATTATTACCCATTTATTCAATTTCATAGTTAATAAATTGAAGCTTGCTTGACACATCAGTTGGTGATTCAGGAAGAGAAGCAGCTGAATCCATGTTGATTTCAACATCCCTATAGTATTAGTCCATTTCAATTTTGTACCTAAATGCATCCATCATCTGTGATATTTTCACATAACAATCATAATAGTTAGATTGCGCATTATGTCTCCTCACAATTAGGATGTCAAGGTATTCGAGACGTCATGGAAGGATTTTTGCAATAATTGAAATATCTTGTGGAAAGCTAATGGTGTGGCCACTATATTTATATTTCCCACCACAAGCATGTGTCACTTGCAATATTGGATTAACCTGTGCTATTAACATCTCGTCTACTTGGGTAAGTACTTCTAGAACATGAGGTTGTTCACCAGGATCCATGTTATTCAAATGAGAGAAACGATGGGAACCTTGTTCATTCTTACACCTTTTACAGAATCTAGGACCATCATATTTTCTGATAACTTGTATTCCATGAAAATATTCATGACAAACACAGCACATTTGTACAATAGACAAGGAATCAATCCTGCCCTAAATATCTTATGAACTGCAATCATGCTACTATAAAAATGTTGCATAACATGCTCATTTTGTCTATGAAAGTGATATATTGGAATAGGGCCCCGCTAAGAAGGAATGGTCACAGTACTACCATTGAATAGATGGAATTTGTCGAAGTTGATTGCATTGAATGGTCTCCGGGCAAGGGGAAATATTAGAGTGATTAATGTCAAACTTTAAAATGTAGAAGAAAAATATGTAGAAATATAAAAATAAATAAGAAATAGTGTAAATAAAAGATTTACATTTTCTTGCCAATTTGATGGTCCAGGTTGAATTGGAGGATGGTAATTAGATGGTCCTTCTTTAGTTGGAACGTTGGTTGTTGGAATATGTTGGATTCGCTCTTAAACTAGATTAGAATGAACACTTCCCTGCTAGTAAGGAGCAATAAAAAAAGGATTAAACTTGTAGGAAATCATTAAGAATTATCAAGTATTTCAACAAGATTCAATATGGGTGTTGCTTCTACTACCTTTGTTGTTCCAAGTGATATCGTATGAGGGATAGGTGATTCACTTTGACGAATAACCAATTGTCGAACTGCATCATGTTCATTTAGAGGTTGCAAATTATCAATCAAATTTGCAAGCATATTACTATCACCCACAACTTCAAATGCAACTACTTGTTGAGGAACATCAATATATCCAATATGCGTGTTTTTCACCATTGGTACATGCTCCAATGCTCAATTTGCATGGATAGAAGACTCTGTATTTTGGTTTGTATCCATGTTATGTGTATGACCATCTTTCATAACATGAGATGTTTCACTGATAAGAATATTGTTGTTAGGATAGTGTGGAAGAATAGGAATATTTTGGGAGGACAAATATTCAGGGAAGGAAACATGAATAGGTAATGTTACTTGCATTATATCATCCAAGCTCTGATACTTACAACTATTGGGAAATTCATTTTCAATTTTGTAATACCATCTCTACTTCTATGATACTGAGCCCTTCGATGTTCATTTATTGCATCTTTATTTCATTGATACCGCAAACGACGAAGTTCATTTGTTCTTTCATGAGATGCTGGAGAGAGAGTGCGTTTCCTAATATGATTACTTGTCCTTTCAGACGACATTTATACATATACATAGAGAAAAATATTATATGATAATGTCAACATGGCATATTTATGTAACTGTATGAACGTATTTGATAGTAATTTGTATGAAATCCAATTAGACAATCATTAAAATTGGAAATAGAAAGACACATTTTAGAAAAGGATAGATTATATGCCTTTCAAACACATTTAAAAATATTTAATAAAGCGACAAGAGAAGAAGAATGTAAATATTTTCAACCACACGGTGAAAGGAGAAGAATGTAAAAATTGAAGATATTTTATTCCAATAAGTTTATTACATGTCAATAATTGACAACTTGAAAGTGTTCAAGTGGCCTAAGTTATGATATATTCACTCAATGGTGGAAGGCTATCAATAGAATCCGTGTTCAAAACAAGTGGGAAAATACATATATTTTCAATGAAATCATTGAAATTTTCAAGCAACAGGAAGGAGGAGCCAAAAATATCTGACACAGATACATTATAAATACTTGTTGGGATACATATTTCATTCTTCAAATGATATAACATGAAGGGAAGTTGTGGATTCTTCTAGAAAAGAACTATCATTGTTTGTAATGGAAGATATCATGGGAATTTATTATTGATATCCATAGAAATTTCATGCAACAGGTTCCATTTGAATCCCCAATCATATTCAAAATAATCTTCTCTCCATTTAGAACAGGGCTGACCAAATTGAAAGTTTTCTACTTCTTCAATAGACAAAACTAATGTGGAACCATTATTGATAAGATAGATGAGCTAGTTGTTGTATGAGGAAAGTGAAATACAATGTATATCAGTGATTGGAACAAATGAGAAACCCCAATGATGCAGGAGCATTAGCTCTCATTCCAAAGTTCTTGAGTCCGGTTAGACTCTAAGGTCTTGACATTACCCCAAGGAGGCGTCAATTGTAAAACCATTGTAAATTTCACGTAAGGGTTTTATTTCTAGATAGCAATCATAGGCATAAAAGATGCTCAGTCTGATAGGTGTCATTCAATGTTGAGTCATGTAATAGATCCCTAAAGAAATGGGATGACTCGACAGATATTTTAGTGGTAGTTACAAGTTTTAGGAGTTTGTTAAAAGAAAGAGGAAAATCTCTATTTTGGGGGGAATCAAGAGTCTTGAGGGAGGGGAGAGAAGAGTAGTTAAGGGTAGATGAAAAATCTTCTTGGTAGCTCATTTTGAGAGGGGTTTTAGCTCGAGAGCTTGGAATATAGCTCAAGAAACGGGAATAGCTCGGAGGGGGTTTTGGGAAGGATTCGTAAAGCTTTTGTTTAGTTCATTTTAGGTTGGAATTTAGGTCAGAGGAGGCTCAGGACCTAGTTTCTTGAGCATACACATAGATATCCTTTCTCTAGTTATAATGATCTAATTGTATTTCAAGTTTGAAAAGGGATCGATTACAATTTACATTCCATTGCATGATTGATGAAATTGTATGTTCTACAAGCATGAATTTGTTATAGACTTTGCTTATGCATTTAGTGCGCACAGGGTAACTGTTTATTTGAATTCATTGAATGAATCGAAGACAATTTCCTGCTTGAATTCATATTTAATGAATGTACTAATCGATTGAAGAAAACTGGTAATCGTATGATAAGAAATTTCAGGCCAGAAATCTGTTCCTGTTTCGCAGAGGTTTTTTGGAAGTTTTATACAATCTTTCAACGGCCCCTGAGTGCCTTTGGAAAGGATCGACGGTCACTGAGCGTTGATTTGTAAAATTGACGGTTGCTGTGTAGTTTTGATCGACGACATATGGTTGATATCGCAAATTGGAGATGGTAATTGGTTAAGAGCCTTTTGTCATTGTGTTGGCACTTGATTACAGCATGTAGTTCCGTGCATCGAGAAGAGGAATGTTTTGTGGGGTGCTGAGCACTCTTTCATATTGTTAGAACGAGTGCATGAGCCCATGTTTTTGTGAGTGGTCACATGTTTTGATAATAAGTTGGGGAAGCCCTTGTGTGTGAATCTAACGAGCCCTAAATCAATAGGGTATGCACATGTAAAGTGAAGTGTGTAGTTAAGATGCACTTCTTTTTATGAAACAAATGGGTAACTGCCTAAGTGACATGAATGGGACAGACTTTAAGTCTAAGAAGGAGAGGTCCTATGTATGTTATATTAAAGAAAGTAAGAAGGAGAGCCTAGAAGTGGTTTTATAAGGATTTAATAAGTTTTAAACTAGTCGAGTGTGTTTCAAGACAAGAGCATACTAGGAAGTTGATTGGTCCTCGGGTTTGGGTAGGCCATAGACCTGGACCTGCCATCAATTTGGTATCAGAGCTGGAAAGATAATTGCTTGGAGATGTTTGCAAATGATGATTGTAGGTGATTGGTTATTGCTGGGTTCAGTTGCAAATTGCAATTGAGTAGTTTCAAATTGCAGATGGTGTGGATATTACATATGAAATTGCAGATTGAAAATTCATGTTACAATTAGCAGCAATTGTTTTCTTTTGGAGAGCACTAGAACATGAGTAAATGTTCAAAATTGAATATATTAGAAGGTGCAAGGTATTAATACATTCCCATATCTCTCAATGTTTTATTTAATTCAACCATCGAAGGTGTAGATCCTGTACGCATTAAGACATGACACATAGAGAAAATTGTTAAGTTGGATCATTGGTACAAGGTTAATCACTTTGAAAACAGAGCAGTAATAGAAACTGTGATAGAATCAGGTTTGGTACAATCTGATAGGAGGAATTTTTTATATGTTCATTCAAGCAAGGGATTGAAGCTCGCAGGTTAACCTCTTGAAGTGTCATAGGTGTCAAAAAATTTTAAAATTATAGAATTTATAACGAAAAGATCAAGTTCAGTGGAGAACTGATATGTGAAAGAGGACTGAATTTTGCAAGAGCAGTGATGATTGAGAGCAGTATAAGAGCCTTCAAAGGATTGATTTTGGCAGGTTAAGCTCTGAAGACAAGGAAGGAACCCTGATGTTATTTGAGAACACTGAGGAAGGAAATTTTATACTTTGGGAGTAGAAATAGTTGAGGGATAGTGAAGACAGTGATTCTGCAACAAGGAATTGCAGACAGTTAGTGAACAATTCCAGTAAGAGAAGTTGGAGAACTCTGAGAAGTGCCAATCAGAGTTAGTTTGAAATTAGATTTTTGTGTTTAATTAACAATATCAATGTTAATTTGTAGGTAACAATGGTTCAAAAGAGGTTTGTGGCAGAGGAACCTTACAGCAAGAAGTTGTAACAATTCTATCTGAGGTTGGAAAAGAGAACAAAGGGAGTTCTCAGAGAAAAAAGGTAGAAGCCTAATGAGTAGAGGAAGCTCAGAGAGAAGGTTCTAGAGGAAAAGGACCTTATAGTTACCAAAAGTCTAGGTTCATAGAGGAAACTTGGTGAGGTACTATAGAAGGGTGAAACAGACTTGCTATTGCAGAGGCTTAGTGAACAAGGAAAAGTTCACCATAGAGAGGAAAGATGACTATTAAGAGTCATAGAAGAGGTTCAGGAGGCAGCCACAAATGAAGACAGGAGATGCTAAGGCAAATGGCATGAGGACAAGAATGATAGATGAAGAGTATGAGAGGGACAGGGCTGAGATAGAAGTCCATTTGGAAGTTATGATGGATCTGTTACAGGAGAAGGAAGAAGACTAGAGGTGTGGTTTTCTTGTGAAAAGAAAGTTGAAGTGGCATAAGCTACAAGTGAAAAGAGAGCAACTAATAAATGCTCAATGGAAAGAAGAGATACTCAAAGCAAGAGAGTGTTTGAGGGAAGTCTTGAAGACTGAAGCTTCAAGTGAGATCAAGAGGTATTAATGTTTTGCAACTGATATTTTGTGTGTGTCTACAGGTACAAAGAATGAGGAAAGACAATTTGCTAACATTGTCATAAAGGATGAAGGAGAGGGACAAAATCTGAATTCTGTTTTGGAAGAAGATGGGACAGCTGAGTCTCATGTACATACACATACACAACTGAGTGAAAGTAATGGTTTCCATCCTATAGTGCAAGCCAAAAACAAGGATGACTTGGCATATGATGATGGCCAGGAACTGAAAGAGAAGGATGTCAGGCATTCATATGTTATGCTTGAGGAATCCAAAAGGAAGACTATTGAGGACTTTCTGAGTCTCGTAGTAGACTTGGAACAGCAAGAGGAAGGTTTTGCAGAAGGTAATCCATCATTTGGTGTTGTCTTAAGTGAAGCTAAAAGTTGCCAAGTAAGGCATGAGAAGAAATGTCATTCAGATAAAGATAAAGATGAATTATTGGAGCAGAAGGGGTTTGTAAATTCCTTGGTTAATGATGAAAGTAACCCTACTGGAGATGAAGTAGTTATGCTTCTTGTGATAGAATCTAATACTGATGAAGACTAGGAAGAACTAGCTCACTTGAGTGGCCAAAGGAAGACTGTTGGACAGACATCTAGTGCTATTGCAGTGCTAGAGGATCACAATTCTATTCTGATCAAGGATGCTAAAGTATTGTCACAGGAGAATTGGCTTGGGGACAAGGAAGGAGATAGGGAAGATTGTATAGAGTTTTCAGAAGAAATTCCATGTGAAATGGCAGATTTGTGGCATGAGCTCAGTCTTTTGGATAATAGACTAGCAAGCCAGAGAATGAATATTCTAAGTGTACAATTGAAATTGGAGGAAAGTGAGGTAGATGTATTTCAAGCTAAAGGAGAATCAGTCTTAGAATTGAATGAGGCTAAAAACTGTCTGACAAAGTATGAAGATGCAATGGTTGAATATGTTGAATTGACTATCAGAATCATTCAAGGAGTGGAAGGACAATTACTAAGGATTTTCAAGGAAAGAGAAGAGAGTTATGTTGAAGTTAATGATCAGCATCCCTATGATGTGTTTACTAGTATACAAAGAGGGCTAATTGATTATGTTGCTGCAATCAAAAAATGGAAGACAAAGTAATTTTTGAAGGTGAATTTGCAGGAAGAAGGCATGAGGAGGATATTTAAAAGGGAGATGCTTACAACAACATCAAGGAGGTAAGGATGGCAACAATATCTACAACAGTATCTGGAGTAATATCAAGATCAAAAGTGGAAGAAAAGGTAAGGAAGGCTGAAGAAGATAATCAGCAATGTGAACATGAATGTGCAAAGGGAAGCAAAGTATAGTGGCTAAGATATGAGAAAAAAATTAGTTTGCAGCAACAGACTGAATTAGAAGGTGCCATAGGTGAACTAAGGGAGCTAATGCAAATTCCTAAGAAGAGCTACAACAGAATGATAAAGGTAGTCCACTGTGAAGTTAATTGGGAAGTGAAGAATAGAGAAGATAGAGACAGTGGAGCATTACGAGACAAAGTATGGAAGCATGTAAGGTTGCAGCTGAAGAAAGATGAAGGAAATGCCTCTTATGGATAGCAACAAACCAAGATTTGGGATCCAGGACAGATGAATATTGAAGGTACATGATCAAGTGATCATGTCTTCTTTCTACTTTCAGAGTCTGATGCAAGAGCATTAGCTCTCATTCCAAATTTCTTGAGTCCGGTTAGATTCTAAGGTCTTAACATTACCCCAAGGAGGGGTCAATTGTAAAACCATTGTAAATTTCACATAAGGGTTTTATTTCTAGATATCAATCATAGGCATAAAATATACTTAGTTTGATAGGTGTAATTCGATGTTGAGTCATGTAACAGATCCCTAAAGAAATGGGATAACTCGAGAGAGATTTTAGTAGTAGTTACAAGTTTTAGGAGTTTGTTAAAAGAAAGAGGAAAAGCTCTATTTTGGGGGGAATCAAGAGTCTCGAGGGAGGGGAGAGAAGAGTGTAACTCTCTCTCGAGAGAAGAGTAGTTAAGGGTAGATGAAAAAGCTTCTTGGTAGCTCATTTTGAGAGGGGTTTTAGCTCGAGAGCTTGGCAGATACCTCAAGAAACAGGAGTAACTCGAAGGGGGTTTTGGGAAGGATTCACAAAGATTTTGTTTAATTCATTTTAGGTTGGAATTTAGGTAAGAGGAGGATCGGGACCTAGTTTCTTGAGCATACATAGAGATATCCTTTATCTAGTTGTAATGATCTAATTGTATTTCAAGTTTGAAAAGGGATCGATTATAATTTACATTCCATTACATGATTGATGAAATTGTATGTTCTACAAGCATGAATTTGTTATAGACTGTACTTATACATTTAGTGCGCACAGGGTAAATGTTTATTTGAATTCATTGAATGAATCGAAGACAATTTCTTTCTTGAATTCATATTTAATGAATGTACTAATCGATTGAAGAAAAATGGTAATCGTATGATAAGAAATTTTAGGCAGAAATCTGTTCCTGTTTCGCAGAGGTTTTTTGGAAGTTTTATACAGTCTTTTGACGGACCCTGAGTGCCTTTGGAAAGGATCGACAATCACTGAGTGTTGATTTGGAAAATAGACGGTTGCTGTGTAGTTTTGATCGACAACATATGGTTGATATCTCAAATTGGAGATGGTAATTGGTTAAGAGCCTTTTGTCATTGTGTTGGCACTTGATTACAGCGTGTGGTTCTATGCGTCGAGAAGAGGAACATTTTGTGGAGTACTGAGCACTCTTTCATATTGTTAGAACGAGTGCATAAGCCCAGGTTTTTGTGAGTGTTCACACGTTTTGATAATAAGTTGGGGAATCCCTTTTGTGTGAATCTAATGAGCCCTAAATCGATAGGGTATGCACATGTAAAGTGAAATGTGTAGTTACGATGCACTTCTTTTTATGAAACGAATGGGTACTTCCTAAGTGACATGAATGGGACAAACTTTAAGTCTAGGAAGGAGAGGTCCTATGTATGTTATATTAAAGAAAGTAAGAAGGAGATCCTAGAAGTGGTTTTATAAGGATTTAATAAGTTTTAAACTAGTCGAGTGTGTTTCAAGACAAGAGCATACTAGGAAGTTGATTGGTCCTCGGGTTTGGGCAGACCATAGACCTAGACCTGCCATCACCCAGTCATTTTGAAAAACATCAAACCAATAGATAATGTAGCCATATTTAGGGTAGTCATCATATTCTGTGTCTAAATACAACCAATAGAATTTACTTTCATAGAACACTGCATCCTTAGGTGGTGTAATTCCATCATAAGGTATTTTTGTCTTCTTCCAGCAGATATCGAGGTTGCTACAAATGTAAAATTTTGGTTGCACTCTATCAGAAATATGTAAAGAACAATACAATCATATTTTTGAGAACCTACATTTTCCACCAATGTGAAGAAACCTCCATTACCAACCCATATAGATCCTATATTCTTAAATTCCCTTGTGAATGGATTCATAAGAAAATATCTTTTTGAAACTGAGGATCCAATTGGTGAAGATAACAAAATGAATGATCCAACTGTACACTCAATTTTGCATCTCCAATTTATAAAGAGAAGAAGAAGGTGAGATATGTGACCTTTGTCGCTAAGGTATGTAGCATTGAACTCGATTCCCTTAGAATGGAATACATGAACCACAAATCAAAATTTATCTTCTGACAATCGATTGCATATAGACAGAGAAGAAGGGTTTCGAAGAACAACATCCCAATGTTTACATACGAGTCTAAATCAAACCAAAATAGAGAAAGGAATCCATTGGAATAAAATATCAATTATTTCAAATGGCAGGTTAGACCAAATAGTTGGATCCATACTGACGAGGAGAAATGCCTAGCAACAAAAAGACAAGAATAATTAATTTCACAATAATTAAAATAAACTTTCACAAAATTGTGTTCATAATAATTTCTAATTTATAATATTGAAACTATTTTATGAATGTTGATTTAATAATCTTCAAACCCTCTTAATGTTTAATTTCTAAAAATAACGTCTTAACGTACAATGTTTTAATGTTTAATATGGTTCTTGTGAATAAAAAATACTATTATACAATTATTATTAATAAAAATACTTGCATTAATCATCCATAGCTTTATAATTATTATTATTTAACCATATCATTGTACAAATACACATTATTATTTATACTTATATCCAATGTTTTCTAATGGCAATGTCTAATGTGTAATAATGGTAATGTTTAATGTGTAATCTTTAATGTTTAAAAATGTACAATCCTTTCTAATGTCAAATGTCTATTATGTTTAATGTCTAAAGTTTATTATGTTTAATAATGATAATAATGTTAATAATGTCTAAGAATGCTAATGTCTAATAATGTCTAATAATGCTAATAATGTTCAATAATGTCTAATCTTACTAATGTTTAGCATTGCATAACATAAATACATAGTTTCAATTATTTTTTCAATATTGATTAATGTTTCTCAATGTTTAAATGTTTATTAATGTGTAATATGTAAATATTAATGTTTATTAATATTTAATGTCTAATGTCTAGTTTTATTAATGTTTATAATGCTAATAATGTCAATTTAATGTCTTAACTAATGTTTTCTAATGTTTAATGTTTTCTAATGTGTAATAATGCTAATGCATTTATTAATGTTCTTCTAATATTTAATTATGCTTAATATTAATAGTATTTAATAATGTCCAGTGTCTAAATGTCTAATGTCTAACTTTAATGTTTAATGTGTGATGTTTAATAATCTCTAATGTTTATTAATGTGTAGTGGCTACTTTTATTAATGCTTATAATGCTAATAATGTCAATGCTAAAGTATTTATTAATATTTTATGATGTTTAATGTTTAATGTTTTATAATGTTTAATATTTTATAATGTTTATTGTAAACTAATGTGTAATGCCTAATGTAAACTATTGTTACTAATGTTTAGCATTGCATAACATAAATACTAGGGATTATTTTAAGAATACCCCCGAAATTTATATGTATAATAAATGGGCGAATCTCCCTAATACATAAAGGAAAATTTGAAGGCTCTTTATCAATAATATAATATGTATAAATAATTTTTTGGCTAATATTTCATTCTATTATAGAATCTTGTAAAATCTTGGTGAATCTTTCACTATATTATAAGATATTGTATAATCTTGGCAACAATTCATTGAATTATAAAATATGGTAAAACGTTGGCAAATTTTTCATCAAATTATAAAACCTTGTAACATCTTGGTGAATCTTTTGCTAAGAAGACTCATCTTTTAATTATGCAGATTACTAAGGTAGTGCAATAGAAGAGCATATACCAGAGATCGGCTCTCTTGACTCCTAGACCCTCAAATGAACAAATGCATGAATGAGGAGATGAGGGATTTATTTATACATTTCACAAGCAGTATTGGGTCACTCACAACAGGAGGTGTTGGCGAAACACAACTACACTAACTAGATTCAAGGAAAGTGGGGAATCCACTTTTTCTCTCGTCCCTTAGTTTTCCAATGGACATGTGGGAACCCAAATCTTGACATACCCACAAACTGATAGAATTGAACACTTTACATCGTTGAGTGATTATGGCACCCAGGAACCATTATTTCAATGTGGAGTATTATCGAGACCCACGACATTAATATAGTGTATAAATTCCCAATTAGCTTATTTTTCAAATCTCTCATTTTTAAGCTACCCTCTAAGAAAGAAATAACCTACTTATCTATTTATAGATACGAATGCCACTTTTTCCTTTCTTTTGTTGACAATCAAAATATGAATTATGTCATTTGATTTAGAATTTTTAGAGTTAGTTAGAAACTTGCAATGGTTATTAGAAATAAGAACATACACTAACAAGAATAGAAATCACATTAATGCATCATCACACATATCATTAGAACTACTCTTTTAAAGACTAATTTTTCTCATATAAACTAAGCTGGTGTTTGTATCCATGTCCTTGAAATTTTTGAAAGCATGCCAAATGTGGTAAAATTGTTTTAGAATCCTCATTGAATGCAAAATACTTGATGTCAAATAATATAATGTCTATATCTCAGGTCAAATATGCCGTGTACATATTACATACAATCATGATGGACATGAAGTATCGTGCTCCAACTAAATCATATATTTATCATACATAACTAGATCCACTTTTGGATGATGATAGCAATTACACATCAAAACAAATCACCAAATTTTTTTTACTTTTGAATGACCCTTACAAAAAATAAAATATCGTAAACAGGTACCGAACCCAACAAATTTATGTCACAAATAAAATTGATGAACTTGGCAATATGAATAAAAAAATATACCAGTCATGAACTTCTCAATACAAATAAAAGAATCTACCTGAACACTTTGGACAACTCTACAAGACGATGGCCAAAATAATGACCATTCCACTATAACCCCACCATTATAATCAGTGTGCATTCATTTATATTACAAACATCCCAAACATCAACAATAACAGACATAAAATATGAACATATACACTCTCATTAGCGCCTTAGATCCAATAATAATTGCAAATAAAGATCCTAATAAAAGTATATTTTAAACAACTGGGTCAAATTCAATTTGAATATATAAAAACCATGCCGCGTCTCTCCATCAAGAGTAGCGTCCACTAACAACATATAAATGTCATTTGATAGTTTAAACATGATAAGGCATACAATAAATGTTAAATTTTCAGAATTTACTTCAATCTGATCTAGGATCTTAACTGAGAGAACAACATGTACAGCATATCTACAGCATATCAATCATGGAGACAATAATGCAAGCACACAAGAGACACAAAGATTTACTTGGGGAAAACCATAAAGGTGAAAAACCCCAATAACTTCCTCAGAGATAGATAGAGCAATGATACAACCAACCAAGAGAGATAGCCATAACCTAGCAGCAGATCCTCCTCCTCCATAAGTGCGCCACTCCTCCTTGAGTGCATGTGTGAGAAGTGAGTGAGCAAATAGAGTGCCTCCCGCACTCTATTTATACTTGACTTGACTTGCCTTTTTGCCTAACTCATGTAGGCTCGAACTTAACCACATAACATAATGCTGAGTGGGCCGACCCCCAATATGGTGGTCTAATAACCCTTTGACCCACATGGCCAACCCCCAATAGGGTGGTCTAATAACCCTTTGACCCACATGACTTATACAGGGCCAACCCCAAATAAGGTGGTCTAATAACCCATCAAGTATAAGTTACGACACTTACAATATAAATGACGACACTTCCTTATAGAGGAATAATACCATCTCTATAGGAATACAATATACATATACATGTGAAATACATTACGAAGTTACATATACATCAACACTCCCTCTTAACTAGGAAGGTATTTCTCAGCACAGTTCTTCTAGCACAAGTCATCTTCTCTGGATCATCGTCACTGGATAATCGTCATCGAGTCATCATCATCGTCACTGCTGCTGCTATCTCAATCAATCTCTGAATCTACTCGTCATAGGAAGTTCTACAGAGCCAGTCCTTTTTCATACTGGATGTAGGCCCACCACCTGCAGGTCTTCATCATCACTGGCCATACTGTGGAATCCTCAGGACTTATTACGTGCATCACAAAACCTCGAAAGAGCATCCCAGGATGTTACGGGTACACAACTCCAACCTGTAGGATCTCCCAGGGCGCTATTACATGTGACCCCACCACAAAACCTCGAAAGAGCATCTCAGGATGTTACGGGTACACAACTCCAACCTGAAATCTCCCAGGGCACAAATTACATGTGGTCCACCACAAAACCTCGCAAGAGCATCTCAGGATGTTACGGGTACACAACTCCGACCTGAAATCTCCCAGGGCGCTATTACATGTGGTCATGGCAAAACCTCGAAAGAGCATCTCAGGATGTTACGGGTACACAACTCCGACCTGAAATCTCCCAGGGCCCAAATTACATGCCATAGTACAAAACCTCGCAAGAGCATCTCAGGATGTTACGGGTACACAACTCCGACCTGAGATCTCCCAGGGCACAAATTACATGTCCTCCCAGAGCAATGTCTCGAAAGAGCATCCCAGGCTGTTACGGGTACACAACTCCGACCTATAGGATCTCCCAGACATGCTCATCTGCACAACCTGATCCACGGCCACAGAGTATCAACCTGATACTCACCATACATCATCCTGATGTACTCATGATCGTCCTGATCATCATCATTGCAACGTCCTGCTGCATGTCATCTGGAGCAACATCCTGAAGCTCACCATCCATGATCATCCTGATCATCATCACTGCAACGTACTGCTGCATGTCATATGGAGAAACATCCTGAAGCTCACCATCCATGATCATCCTGATCATCACTGCAACATCCTGCTGCATGATCTACCTGATCATCAATGCATCCACCTGATGCATACCAAGTATCTACCTGATACATATCATCATACATGATCCTCCTGATCATACAATGTATCCACCTGATACATGATACGTATCACCATACATGATCCACCTGATCATACTATGTATCCACCTGATACATATACAGATACATGGTCCAAGCATCCAACATGATGCATATACAAAATACATACACATGATCCAACTGATCATATCCAGCATCCAACATGATGCATCCATAAATGATCCACCTGATCATATCCAGCGTCCAACATGATGCGTACATACATACATAAAAATGATCCAACTGATCCAACTGATCATATCCAGCAGAAACCAGAACATCATCCTAATGCTCATCAACCAGCGCTTACATCCACAGCCATGTGAAGGATCCTCCTTCCACATGCTTGAAATGGCTTCAGCAAATGTGTCCATCACTTCTTCCTCGAAGTGTCCTGGATCTGAAGAATGCCAAGCCTCTCTCTGAAGTACTCGAACTTCACCCTGGCTAGTGGCTTCGTCAGCACATCTGCAATCTGCTCGTCTGTCGCAACATATAGGAGCTTCACAGCTCCTCTCTGCACCATATCCCTGATATAGTGATATTTGATCTTTATGTGTTTCGACCTGTCATGAAACACTGGGTTCTCGGACAGCTTCACACAACTCTGGTTATCACAGAAGATACCAGTAGCTTCCAATGGAAGATCAAGTAGCTCAGACAGTAGCTTCCGTAGCCATACTGCCTCACAACTAGCTGAACAGGCTGCAACATACTCTGCCTCAGCTGTACTCAGTGCTACACAGGACCGCTTCCTACTAAACCAAGAGATCACACCTGATCCCATACTGAAGCAACACCCAGATGTTCTCTTCCTATCTGCAGCACTGCCATCCCAATCTGAATCAACATAACCCTGCAGGTTAAACTTTTGATTCGCCTCATACTTGAGCCCATAATCCACTGTACCCTTCAGGTACCTCAGAACATGCTTTACAGCAACCAGGTGAACACTCCTCGGATCCGTCAGGAACTGGCTCAATGTGTTCATAGCAAAGAAAATGTGTGGTCTCGTGTTCGTCAAGTACATCAAGGACCCAATCATCTGACGATACATAGTGATATCAACCGGCTCAGATGAAGCATCACATAGAAGCTTCAGATTCGATGCCATAGGTGTGGCCATAGCTTTGCAGTCCATCATCCCGAACCTCTTCAGGATCTCTACTGCATACTTCCCTTGTCCAAGGAAGATTCCATCACTCTGCCACACCTCCATGCCAAAAATAAATAGTGTATCATACCCAAGTTCTTCATCTCGAACTTGGCAGTAAGCTTCCGCTGCATGTCGGCAATCAATCTATCTTCACCTGATACAAACAGGTTATTCGCATACAAAAGTAGTATCACTGGATTTCCTTCCTCAACCTTGTAGTAAAGGTTGGAATCCGCTTTACTCTTGGTAAAGCCCAAACTGGATAGAAAGCTGTCTATCCTACCATACCAAGTTCTGCACACATATCTGACTACACCATGCTGTCTTGAAATCCATCTGGTGTATCTACTATTTCATCACTTTTATATTTCTCGATGCTGTCATCTGCAATATGCTTGATTTGATAGTTCCATTTGGAAGTCATAACAAACTTCCCTTCATGTCTTGGGATTACATCCCAAACATCATTCTTCATGATCGACGGATCATGGCATTCTATTTCTTCATCCCAGATCCTGGGAACTTCAATATCTTCAATAAATATCTTTGTTGCTGGAACAAATGTTGTAGTCCTTTTGTAGGAGATGGCATACGATCTTTCCTACACAACAAGTTAAATTGCATGATTAGAAAACATCTCATAGTTTTCAGAACAAATTCTTACACATAAAGAAATATGTCATACAGTCATGCAATTATCTTAGCCAATGCTTCAATACAACATTTATCCATATCCCATAACTTTCTAGATGCCTTCCAATCTCTACCAGAACATTGTTAAGAGTGTGCACAACTCCCAACATGTCAGCAAAGAGGTTTCATTCTAGATAAGTAGCAATGGAATGTTGTACAGTGCCATAGGCCACTTACCCATGTATATTAGGATTATACTGTTCATCAATGCAATTATTCTAATATGCATAATACACAACCTAATTCTAGGAACATTAGTATATACATTATTGAACAGTATTATTTAAGAAATGATGATTAAAATACTTATCTTTCTTTGTTCGTTGGGTGGACTCCCTCTGAGTCTTTGCTTCCTTGCAGGAGCTGTTGGAGTCCTAATCTGAAGTAGCTTCTTCTACACCTTTCTGTTGTGGAATGTAGAAAGATGGTCAACTCCCTCTGAATATCTGCATCCTTGCAGAAACTACTAAAGTGTGCTCCTTTGCTTTCTTGCAGGAGCAACTGGAGTGTGCTCCTTTGCTTTCTTGCAGCAGCAACTAAAGTGTGCTCCCTCTTGATCTTTGCTTCCTGAATTACCTGTTCTTGAACTCATATTCATCCTTGGTCCCTATGCATGCTTATTAGTATCATGAATGTGTTATCCTTGTGATCTCATATAAAATCATACATTCATTAGTATACTATTAAAACACAATAATCTCAAGCATGTATAGTCATGATCATTTCAAACAGAAAATAATAAGCATTAGCATTCAAGGTTTATGTAGGATTCTTAAGGTTAGTCAAATCATAAGAAACATAACATGTCTAAACTTGTAATTACTCAAACCTATGACTCTTCAGATTAGTTGAATCATCAATCAAGATAAGAGATATAAAATGCATAAAAACTGTGATTATTCAAACCTATACCATCATGATTCTTCTGGTTAGTCATATCATCAATTATGGTAAGAAACATAATATGCATACAATCATGATTATTCGAACCTATGACTTCATGAATAATCATTATCAACAACACAACAGTATAAGATCCTAACACAAGGTAGGATTCTAGCTTGATATAGGAAAAACATACCTGGATTAGCATGCTAGCTATTTATGTCTAACATACTCACATGATGTCTTCTTGTTCTTCTTCAATGACTTGTGCTAGTAACCTGTATATCTCATAGGTTAACTATTACAAAACCAAGTTATACATACCTCGTAAATGGATCTTCTATGAGATCCATGACAATGGATGAATCTTTGTCCTCATGTTATCATGGTCATATGTTCTTGGATCAGAACATGGTTTGACTTTCTTGGTGTACCTTTCATGTTAGTAGACAACATAAACCTCACACAACACCATAATGCATTAGTACAATCATAAGTGTCAACACCCTAATCAATGAATATTTTCCATCATGCATTCATAATTTTGTTAAGGTGATACGACAAATCTAAAATCTAAATTGTACATACCATAAACTTAATCATGAACAAATCTCAAAACATACCTCGATGATTCATACCTGTCGAGATCGCTTGTAAACTTCTTATGTAAGGCCTTAGCCTCATCTCCCTTTGAAACAGGAACTTCTTCACCTATGTAGGTGACCAATCCATCTTCTTCTAGGATTAACCCAATCCACTTGATGTGCAAGAACTGGACCTGGAGTTGGATATGGGTTTGTCATAGAAACCCCAAAAATTCAAACTTTGAATTTCAAACTTCCGAAAGGATAGAAATATGCGCCTTGATGAGCTGATCAAATTGGTATATTCATAATTTGAAAACTGCAAAGTTTCACTCCTCAATTTTTCCTTTGAAACTTCCGGATTCACTGGACATGACCCTGAACTGGGGTTTGATGAATCCCACTCTTTTTCTCGATCAAAAGGTTTGATCCAAAGCTCTAAGCTTCTATTTTTCTGAGGAGCTTTCAGCCGTGGTCTCAGATTTCAAAAATTCCCATTTTTACAGAAGCCCTAATTTTCCACTTTCCTGATCAAAGTCCCGAACTAGGGTCTGATCAAGCCCGACCTTCTGCCCAACCAAAAATTCTGATTTTGGTCTCTAAATTTTTATTTTGATGAGTAGCATTCAGCCGTGGTCTCCTATTACAAAAATTCCAACTTTCTCCAAAGCCCTAAATTCCGGAAGCCATGAATGAAGGTACCAAAAAATAATTCTGTTTTGACAGAAATATGTACCTGATTGTTTCTGGTGTAAATCCGAAATTTTTGATCCACAGGGTCTGAAAAATCCGATATCCTGACCTGTTATCTTTCCATCCTGACAGGTCTGACCTCATTTGGATTCTCTGAGAGAGAGTTATGCCAAATGTCGCAACGTGACCTGTTTTGGGATAAAACAGGAGAGCGAACTTGTACGGAGTGCCACGTGTCACTGTTTTAACTTCGGCCTCTGAAAACGTTTCCTGAGATAGCTCGGCCTGTTACCTTTCCATCCTGACAGGTCTGACCTCAATTGGACTCTCTGAGAGAGAGTTATGCCAAATGTCGCAACATGACCTGTTTATGGGATAATACAGTAGAGCGCACTTGTACGGCGTGCCACGTGTCACTGGTTCAACTTCGGCCTCTAAAAAAGTTTTCTGAGATAGTACAGTCTGTGTACTACCTGTCACTTTTCACGAAATTTCATTTGGAGTTTCCTAGCCCAAGTTATGACCTTTTTCCCAAGGTCACCTGATTTTGACTCATATCTGGAAGAGGCAGAAACCCTATATTGTACAGATCATAAATCACAAAGTACAACGAATTAGAGGTTGTACTTTGGACACAAGATACCTGGAGATCTTAGATTCGGCCTGTAACAATTTCAGATCCGAAAACTTCGCCAAAACGGATTTATAGCGAAAGTGCTACGATGACTGGTTTTTTCTATATCAAGCCCTAACATCGTAAGTGCAACAAGTGTCATACATGCCATATCATGCCTTCTTTCAGGCTAGCTCTGATACCATGATAAATTTTCAGAATTTACTTCAATCTGATCTAGGATCTTAACTGAGAGAACAACATGTACAGCATATCTACAGCATATCAATCATGGAGACAATAATGCAAGCACACAAGAGACACAAAGATTTACTTGGGGAAAACCATAAAGGTGAAAAACCCCAATAACTTCCTCAGAGATAGATAGAGCAATGATACAACCAACCAAGAGAGATAGCCATAACCTAGCAGCAGATCCTCCTCCTCCATAAGTGCGCCACTCCTCCTTGAGTGCATGTGTGAGAAGTGAGTGAGCAAATAGAGTGCCTCCCGCACTCTATTTATACTTGACTTGACTTCCCTTTTTGCCTAACTCATGTAGGCTCGAACTTAACCACATAACATAATGCTGAGTGGGCCGACCCCCAATATGGTGGTCTAATAACCCTTTGACCCACATGGCCAACCCCCAATAGGGTGGTCTAATAACCCTTTGACCCACATGACTTATACAGGGCCAACCCCAAATAAGGTGGTCTAATAACCCATCAAGTATAAGTTACGACACTTACAATATAAATGACGACACTTCCTTATAGAGGAATAATACCATCTCTATAGGAATACAATATACATATACATGTGAAATACATTACGAAGTTACATATACATCAACAATAAATCATATCTTTTAAGATATATAACACTTTCATGGAACCAATACTCCGAGGATAGAATAAAACCCTAATAACAGTGAATGAGACCTAAGAATCAAGAGTTCCCTAGAGTTCAACAGGCCTCAAAAACATCCATGATAAAAGGCATGATAAAAGGTAAATTTACAATATAATAATCTATTGTAACTATGGATGTTACAATAGACTATTATATTGTAAAACTAAGAATGAAAAGTGGAATCACATCATCTAGAACCTTCACCCTTCAAGACTAATATTTCCGCAATGGATATGTTATGAGAAGATTAAAATGTCGAGAAAATTGAGAATGAAAATTGGAATTGCATCAACCGGAACCTTCACCCTCTAAGCACAATCTGATGTGGGTGAACCATGAATCATTGTAGCCTTTATATAAAATAAAATAGCCCCTGATTTTCCCTCCAATACTGGAAATCAAGGGCTCAAAGAAGGTATCACATGAAATTCACTAAAAATACAAGTGAATGCAACCATATGCTTGAATTATAAGGAAAATGGAGGGAGATATAACCATTGAGAGCCTCCATTACTGAAAATTGGGGGCGAAGGAATGATTTCACTAAAATTTCTCTAGAAATTAGGGGTAAAAGATAGATTGGAGGGAGATTTTTCTAGGGCGAAAATATTTTTTTTCATTTTCGTCATTAATATATGGGAGACTATTAATTTTGGATTTTTTTTTTCTAATATATATTGGGAGAATATATTTTATTTGAAAAAACCCTTTCCATATAAGAAAATAGCCCACTAAATTTTTGCAACCCTCTTAATATAGCCTATGGGCTATATATAGCCCCTAAAATTATCCATGATAAATACATAGTTTCAATTATTTTGAAAATATAATGTTGACTAATGTTTATGAATGTTTAAATGTTTATTAATGGAAATTATAATGTTGAGTAATGTTTAAAATGTTTATTAATATTTAATGTTTAATGTGTCCTATTTAATAATCTAATGTCTATTAATGTGTAATGTCTACTTTTATTAATGTCTTTATTACATTAATGTTTATAATTGTAATGTCCCTCAAAAAATACCCTAAAAAAAAATTCTCAAGGGTTTCTACAACATCGTAATTTACGTGTTGGACATTAATTAACTTCAATCACTGAATAACTTCCTTATCTCCCATAAGATATATCAACTTCTTGTATACTAAGTACTCCCCTCATGCATAATAATAATTAATAATTAAATATGTACCAACACCATAAAAATACATGCCTCACCTATTTTAGTATAATTTTACTTTCTCCTATACGAATTAGGTAATTGGAATACCATCATTATAAACATAGAAACTGCTTTCTTTCCTTTCTTCAAACTTTTTAGGAAGAAAGGGATAACTATAACTTGAATATTTCTATCCATACATTCATAATTTAATATAAGTTTTAAGGGCATTTCCTTCAACAGCTACATGTACTGCATTTCTATAAATAATGATGTATGTAATTGTCTAAAAAATGTAAGGGGTAGAATTTCCTTTCTTCTATATTTTTAGAGGCATGCAATACTTCAACAAGTTTTAATTATAAGGATGTTAACCTATATTTCTAATGAGATCTTGAATGATCCCTTCAATTTCCAAGCTAACTTCAAGTCACAAGGATAAACATATAATAATTGTAATGCATATCACCACATAATCTTAGAACCTTTAAGTGTGCTATATAAAGCATATTATTTAACTTATATATCCCTAAGTCAATAAATCTAAATATGACCTCAATTAGTAACTATGTACCACCTTAAACTTTTATACATTCATATTAAAAATAATGCATATATTAGTATATTTCAAAACATATGCCAATTTCTTATATTAAAAATAATAGCTATACTTTAACTAGGAAATAGTCATCCAATCTTTATTTCTTCTTCTTCCTTTCTTTTAAACATCCCCATAATTTATTTTGAACCCAACACATACTTTTACAATTTATCAATCAAGTATTTCCCCTTCTCTTTTCTCAAACTGTAGTACTAATATTATAATTCATCCATTCCTATATGTAATACTTAAATATACTTCCCTTTAAAATAGTAATTATACTTCATATTAAACTATCCACTTGTAACCTCTCCCATTAACTATTATATAAAATAACGTCATTATCCTAATATCAAACTATATCTGAGTTCAAATATAAGCAACTATGAGTTCCAATAAAATATAGCCACAACTTTTGAATATATATATATATATATATAAGGTTCCATTTAAGGATACAATTTTAGACAAATCAATCATAAGATATTTCTATCAATAATTATGCTGTAGGCCTTCACCAATGAGAAGCGTGACCTTCCACCTAGGATAGATTCCTCGTCTATAAATCCAATGGAATCCTACTGTGTGTTTTGCCACTTTCGCGCAAGCCGAACAGATCACATCGATCTTATTTTCCTATCTACTTTGCCCCTTTCACACAAACCCCTGTCCATGTCGCAGCGATTTGCAAACTTCACGCCGACTAAAATGAAGTGTCCATCAATTCAACCACACAGTTAAGCCTCGACCAACTCGACTATCGACCATATTTTTTAAAAACTAAAGTTAACCGATCATTTTGACTTCCGACCCGTGTCCATCAATTCCACCACATAGTTAAGAGTCGACCAATTTTTAAAGGCTCGACCAACTCGACTATCGACCATATTTTTTTTAAAACTAAAGTTATCCGACCATTTTGACTTCCGACCCGTGTCCATCAATTCCACCACACAGTTAAGAGTCGACCAATTTTCAAAGGCTCGACCAACTTGACTATCGACCATATTTTTTTATAACTAAAGTGACCCTACCATTTTGACTTCCGACCATATGTTACAATTATTATCAAAAACAAAATTACACAGTTAACAGTCGACGCGTGTCCATCAATTCGACCACACAGTTAACAATCGACCAATTTTTAAAGGCTTGACCAACTCGACTATCGACCATATTTTTTTTAACTAAAGTGACCCGACCATTTTGAATCCCGACCATATCTTACGAATATTATCGAAAATAAAATTACAAATTCATATCAACTGTTTCATATGTTGATCATGTTTACACAGTGACAACTTCACGCTGACCAAAATGAAGTGTCCATCAAGCGACCAATTTTTTAAGGCTCGACCAACTTGACTATCGACCAAAGTCTCCAACATTTGGGTTGATACAGTCTAAACAAGCGGTGCAACTCTGCATGAAAAAAGCTTACGAGATCTATACTTTTTATTAGAAACTTGAGCATTCAATGACGGATTGGACATTGAACAACCTTCTATAAGGTTACCCACGTGAACATTGATTTCTATGGGTTTAATCCATCACGAAGTTATGAAATTTGCTTCAGTAGTACCGATATCTACCTATCGACGTATATCTGGATTTCACGGATTGGACCTACTAGATATTCGATCTTGTGGAGATAGGAGAACAGATTTTAATGCAACAATGGTTAAATGTAATTAGACACAAATGCACCTCCTTTACTCTTGATCATTTATAAAATTCGATCAGTAAAGCCTCTCTCATTCTTTTTTTCTTCGATACTGTTATTGTGACATAATCGCAGTTTTTTTCTTAGCATTCGAATTGCCATCAATTTGTTGCTCTTTTACAAACTAGCAACCCTCTTGCAGAGCCAAAGATTCTTGTTTTCTATTCAAAAAAAGGTTCCTCTCTCAAACCAAAACTCATTTCACTTGCTATAATTATCCTATTCTAAATCTTGTTCCTGTTTAATATATTCAGACAAGATTTTGCTGCCTTTTTTGTTGTTTTTTGTCGAAAACAAGAGTCTGTTTATGTCAATTATTTACTGGTTTCAGATGAAAGGTTACTTGACTGGTATATATTCTTTTTTTTTTCTCCTATAAAAGTTTCCCTTCCAGAAAAGTAATCTTTAATTTAGTCATCTGGTATATGGACAATCGTATCTGGTTCTCACTATTTCTATTTAATATTTAAAAACAAGGTTCTCAGAGCAAATTTACCCATAAAGTAGCTTATTTCTGTTTCTATTTCTGTGAATTTATTGTTTCTGTTTATTTATGTTTTTTGTTGGAAAGTAGCTTATGTTTCTTCTTTGTTTTTGGGTGTTTTTTGTTGAAAACTAGAGTCTGTTTTTGTCAATAGACTGTCATTTATTTAATCTTATTACTTGTATGTTCAATCTTGAGAGTAAGTATTTGATCATGTACCTTATTTATTCACTGGTTTCAGATGAAAGGTTACTTGATTGGTATATATTCATTTCGTTGTGATTACCAATATATGTTTCCTACTAACTTTGGCAGATAATTTGCACTAAAACAGTCTTTGTCTCCTAGAAAAGTTGCCCTTGCAGAAAAATAATCTTCATATTAGGCATTTGGTATATGCACAATGCTATCTTGTTGTCACTATTGTTGTTTAATATTTAAAAACAAGCTTCTAAGAGCAACTTTATCTAAAATTATGTTGCCTTTTTTGCTTTTTTTTGGTTGAAAAATACACTCTGTTTCTGATGTCTTTTTTGGTGTTTTTTGCTTGTTAAATCTTTAAAAACAAAGTTCTCAAAGCAAATTTACCCAGAATTATGTTCCCTTTTTTGTTGTTTTTTGTTGGAAAGTAGGTTATGTTTCCGCTGTCTTTTTGGGTGTTTTTTGTTGAAAGCTAGAGTCTATTTCTGTCAAGGGACTTCATTTATTTAATCTTATTACTTATATGTTCAATCTTGAGAGTAAGTATTTGATCATGTACCTGATTTATTCACTGGTTTCAGATGAAAGGTTACTTGACTGGTATATATTCATTTCCTTGTGATTACCGATATATGTTTCCTACTAAGTTTGGCAGATAATTTGCACTAAAACATTTTTTGTCTCCTAGATAAGTTTCCCTTGTAGAAAAATAATCTTTATATTAGGCATATGGTATATGCACAATGCTATCTTGTTGTCATTGTTGCTGTTTAATATTTAAAAACAAGGTTCTAATAGCAAATTTACCTAAAATTATGCTGCATTTTCTATTTTTTTTTTTTGAAAACTAGTGTCTGTTTCTACTATCTTTTTTGGTTTTTTTTGTTGGCAACTAGACTCTGTTTCTGTCAATGGACTATCATTTATTTACTCATATTACTTGTATGTTCAATCTTGAGAGTTAGTATTTGAGCATGTATGTGATTTATTTACTGGTTTCAGATGAAAAGTTACTTGACCGGTATATATTCATTTCATTGTGATTACCAATCTATGTTTCGTACTAACTTGGGCGGATAATTTGCACTGCAACAGTCTTTGTCTCCTAGAAAAGTTGCCCTCCTAGGAAAATAATCCCAAAATTGAAACCAATTTCAAGCTCTTCATTTATGTATTCTTTCCACTATTCATTTTTAATATTTAAAAACGAGGTTCTACTCTCTTTTTTGGTGTTTTTTTTTAGAAACTAGACTTTGTTTCTGTCAATGGACTGAAATTTATTTACTTGTCTTACTTGTATGTTCAATCTTGAGAGTTAGTATTTGAGCATGTATGTGATTTATTTACCGGTTTCAGACGAAAAGTTACGTGACTGGTATATATTCATTTCCTTGTGTTTACCAATATATGTTTCCTACTAACTTAGGCAAATAATTTGCACCGCAATAGTCTTTCTCTCCTAGAAAAGTTGGCGTTCTAGGAAAATAATCCCAAAATTGAAACCAATTTCAAGCCCTTCATTTTTGTATTCTTTCCACAAATATTGCTATGTATTGCATGAAATATCAAATGATCTTTTGTCAAGTTCTCCTACATCTTCTATCTTTATACTTAATATCAATATCGCACCTTTTTCTCCAGCTTACTTTTGTAGTCCAACTATTCACACTATCACACTATGGACACTCTGTTGACCGAAAACGCTATTTCACTTCTGATGCATGGCATTGTTGACCTATGCCCACTTGTACAAGTTGTTGCTCTTGATCGACTAAGCTCTCTTAACTCAACAACTATCCACTTTCGAATCTCTATCTCTAATGGAATTCATAAGCATGATACATTGCATCCAACTAGCTACAATAGCGTTGTGGAAAACCACCAACTCCAAAATGGTTAAATCATCAAAGTCAGCAAGTGTACATGCAACACTATACATGATGCAATGTACGATTTGCTTTCCACATTTTCCTTTTCACTTATTTTATTTTTCACTCCTCATAATTGTAACATATTTTTTACTTATATTTACTTACATTCATTCCTCTTGCCAGGACCATCGCATTGGGCACCTTCGAAATTGTCACCTTGGAAACAACAATTATTGGAGACCTATCCCCTTCAACTTCACACCTAGCTTTACATCACACAGCAGCTCATCTATTTTAGAAAACAATGCCCTTGAATCCCAAAACCTTTCATTTGCAATACCTTCTCCAACACCAAACCTTGTTGCACCTACTCTTGAATTCACATTGCTCAACCCTTTCAACAAAACTTGGACCATTCAAGGACAAGTTACTGCATAGACAAATATGAACACCTACACCAATCAAAAAGGCCCTCGTCAACTCTTTGGGTTTGACCTTCTTAGTGCTACCAAAGATGAGATTCATATATCTGCTTTCAATGAACTAGCTACCTCATTATATGATGAAATACAAGTTGGCATAGTCTACATAGTCTCAAATGGCACAATCAAACTGGTTAATCCAACATACAACCATTTGGAAAGTGCTTTCAAGATTTTCCTTAACTCCTCCTCAACAATTCAATGATGCTTGGAAGAGTGCCCACTCATTCCTTTTCATTGCTTCAACTATAAATCTATCCATGACATCAAAACCACACCGCTCAATTCAATGGTTGACCTTCTCGGAATTTTCATTTATGTTTCCCTTGAATCAACTATACACAAAAGGGATGGCTCTTAAACCATTCACCGAACAATTGGGTTGAGGGACATGTCCAGGTATAGCATAGATATAACATTTTGGTGGGAGCATTGCACAATTAAGGGTGCCCAACTTGGAAACCTTCGAGGTTTAGCTACTCCCTCTATCCTTGCAATAAAAGGTGGGCGTGTTACAGAATTCAATGGAAAAACCATTGGAACTATCTCAAACACCAACCTCATTATAAACCTAGATATCGAGGAAGCTCAAGTTCTCCAAGCATGGTTTGCTGACAATGGATTCCGGTCAGCATCCCCATCTTTGAGCAGAAAATCCAACTCGTCTTCTTCTACCTCCAGTAAATGCATTTCCATCTCTGTGCTACAATCTCTCCAACACTCTAAGAAGGCAACTTGGTATTCAATTATTGCTACAATCACCCATATTAACATCAATGACTTTCATTTCCTTGCATTCCCTCTATTTGTCGATGGAATACAATGCATGAAAAAAATTTCCCACAAAGTTGGCAATGTTTGGCATTGTGCAAAATGTGATGGGGAGTTTAAAGAGTGTGCTTACCGATACATTCTCAAAGTTGACATCACAGACGCTACTGGACAACTATACGGTATCATAGCTTTTGATGATGCTGCACAACAACTCATGGGGGTCTCTGCAAAATATTTTTGTCTTCTATCAAATGATCCAACGTCTCTCTTGGAAATTGTTCAACATGTTTGTGCTCGACAATACCTTCTAACCTTATCAGTAAAGGAAGATACTTTTAACTCAAATGCTAACTTGAAGGTGCTTCTTGTGATGTTAGAAGAGGTTTCTCCATCATCGATCCCTATCGATACACTTGATGAAAGTGAACACATTGTGGTTAATAAATGTCCAATTGCTCGCAAGCTTTGAACTCTATCTTTAAAAACACTTTCCCCAACATCATTCTACTCTTCACTTCTAACTTTTGTACTTTCTAGCTCGTACTTAGAAACTACACATTTTTGTATACACACTTATACATAGGTGGTACTTGAAACCATCAACGAGCAGTCTTGAATATTATATTATTTAGTTTTGTTGTACCATTGTGTTAAATCACATCTTTTTTGCAGCCTATTTGCAATTTTCAAATTTGTAGTTATAATTTAGATTGCTTTGTCAAGTCTATACTTTTTTCTTTATAAACACTGTTCAGGAGTGTCTTTATTTCTTTCTTGCAACAACTTCACAAAAATTATGCATGTTCCATTTATCTTTTACAATATACCTTTGTTTACTCTTCGAATTATTACATATATATTATTTTTCTCTTCCACCAAAGGAACCATAAATGCAACATGGATAAACGTTTATCTTATACAATATACCTTTGTTTACTCTTGCAATTACTACATATATAGTATTTTTCTCTTCCACCAAATGCACCACAAATTCCACGACCACTAAACACTTTTTTTGTAGGCATGTCAACCAATGATAACAATGATCAAAATAATGCACGCAGAAGACTTGTATATGCTCAAAAGAAAAATGCAAACAACAAACATCAACACCTTCTATATAGAGCTTCTCATCAACTTGTTCATATCCCTTCTCCGTTCAATGTTCCTCAACATCCCCTTACACCCTCCACACCATCCGCATCCACAACAATGCATCCAACAAACATCAACCTAGATGGTGCACAACAATGATTCCGCACAAGATTGGACAAACTATCTCCCATGAAAATATGCTCTATATGCATGGAGTCATATCCTAGAATTAAAATAAAACACTTTTCTGGTGCATATGCATGTTCTTAGTGCAATGTGGAACAAAATGGCCACCGCTATTCCATTGCAAACAATAGGGACCCTGGGATACAACAATGAGTGCTAGCAGCCCTTACTCAAGTTGAAGAAATTCTCATTGCTCAAGTTAACCCAATTTTACAAGTCACTCATTCTGGTGGGGGACAATATACATATTATGGCCACACTATAATCTTCCCACCAAACATTACTAGAGCATTGCCACTTTCCTCCCTCATTTACTCTCAGACAATGACATCCTTATTGTTCATAAATGTAGTCCTACGAAAAATCCTTATGACTTCTTTGTTAGACGAGCACGTTTTCTTGCTGCTCTCGAATACAAGCTTTCAAATGATCCACACTACAAAGATGTCCAAGTTAAATCAACTGTATTATCTTCTTTTCCTCTTGAACCAACTGAAATTTAAGCCCTCCTTGATCATGTCACACCCGCTGAAACCCCATTTGCTGAACATACCTCAAATTCTACTATTCAATCACCCAGCTTGCTTGAACCCCATGAACAACAATCATCCTCCTTTATATCTATGCAAACAAATTGTAGAACTGAGGTTGATGAAATCAAATGCTTCTTGGGCATAAGCGATGCACCAACTCTACCTTGCATTGACTACCCCCCAATAGACATTTTCCCTATCAATGAGTATAACACAATAGGCCTCCTCTCAATGGCGTTCCAAACCTTATTTCCCATAGGAGTCGCAATGCTTAAACAACCACACATTCAAGAGGTTGGTATGGACAATTATGCACTACACCTTCTTAGATACCATGACAATAGATTTGGCCAACATCCTCATTTTCATTATTACATATATAACCTCATGATGCACCATCATAGCCAATCTACTACTTCCATGTTTGTAAAACGTAACATCGAAGATACATTGCCTCCAACCATCTCAGAACTTGTACAACAATTACAAGACTTGCCTGATGCTAAAATCACTGAGCAAGTCATGTGCTTCGGCTCCACACTTCGTGGGACATGTTCCTATTGGAACAAAAGCAGGGGTGAGCTAACTGACATGATCACTCAACAAGGGACACCTACATTCTTCTTCACGATCAATGCAGCTGACACAAAGTGGCCAGATTTGCACTCTTTGATTCCTGGGCAAGCTCCATCCACTTCAAATCAATAACACCAATGGACAATTCGCAAACTTATATCCAATCCGAATGTTTCATCTCAATACATGGACAATAGATTCAAAATATTCTTGGAAGAGGTTCTTAAAAAAGGCCTTTCTACAAAAGACTACTGGTGTAGGTTGGTAACAACTGATAATCCCATGAAAGTTCAATGTATTTAAAACCTAAAATGTTTGTTCCTAATATTTATATTTTGCATGTAGGTATGAATGGAAACACAGGGGATCTACGCATATACATGGTTTCTTATGGCTAGAAAATGCACCCAATATGGACACGTTAGACTGGGCAGATGCTACCAAGGTTGAAGATGCCAAATTGTACTTTGAAAAGTTTGTTACATCATGGAATCCTCGTGTCAACCATTTTCAAACTCCAACCTTACAAGCCTCTACTATTAATGATCCATGCACCATTGGATCACATTCCATACTTGCAACTAATCACTTGGATGACTATGAAGACCTTGATAATTGTGTCCAAAGGCACACAAAATGTTTAGAATCTTCTTGCCTACGTACAAAAGGATTATCTCTTCAATGTCGTTATGGGTTCCCCTTTGATCTACAACATACCTCTTCCCTATTCATTGATGCAAAAGGCCAAAAAACATACAAGCCTATAAGGAATGATGCCCTTCTAAATATTCAAAACCCTACGATGCTCTCAATTTGGCAAGCTAATGTTGATTTCCAACCTGTTCTCTCTAGACATACTGTCCTCAAATATATTTCAAAATATGCAGCAAAGGAAGAGCCTAAATCAGAAAGCTACCATGCACTTCTTTCTCATCTTGCACATGCAACTCCACATGATGCCCCCATCCTTTTACCAATAAGACGTTTTCTATTAGAAACTATTGCAGAGCGAGACATTGGTGCACAAGAGACTTGCCACATGCTCCAAAAAATCCCTCTTTGTCTTTGCAATCGTTCCTTTCTATCCTTAAATGTTAGCGAAAGCATTTTCCACCGTATTTCCAATGACTCTCCTGACATCCCAACAACAACCACCATTTATGCATACATGCAACACCCACCTACATGTGAACAACTTACCCTTCTTGAATCTGCATGCTCTTGGTCATACTCACCTCGTAGAAAGAAATCGAAATGGAAACCAAACAAGCCTCCCAAAATTGTTCGTGTCTTTCCTCGCTTCACTACCATTCCACCCATTACTGCAGATTCCTTTGTTTCCTTTTGTTGGAGTGAGATCCTTCTATACAAACCTTTCTGCACCCTCCACAATGACATTGGATCCACAACATTGGCCATAACATCTAATTGGCTTCACATTAAATACACATATACTGCATGGCATGTTGATTGTTAGAATCCCATCATGTCATTCTGAACTATTATGAAAAACGTTTTACATGTTTAAATGATGAAGAAAAAACTATAGAAATAAAAGGTGTCCCAAGAAAGGTAACCCTTAGACAGATTTCAGCCATGAAAGTTAAGAGGGCAGTTAGGAAAGGATGTCAGTTGTTTGCAGTAGATGTAGTAAATGATGAGTTTATCTGTAAAGGGGACAAACTGAAATTAGAAGACATACTTGTCCTAAAGGATTTTAAGGATGTATTTCCTAAGGATATTCCAATATTACCTCCTAAAAGAGATTTATATTTTACCATCGAGTTAATACCAGGAGCAGTACCAAATTCTAAAGCTCCATACAGAATGAATATATTGGAATTAAATGAATTGAAATCGCAGTTGAAGGAACTGATTGATAAGAATTATATAAGACCCAACATGTCTCCTTGGGGAGCACCTGTCATCTTTGTTAAGAAGAAATATGGAACCCTAAGACTGTGCATAGATTATCGCCAGCTTAATAAGATGACAATCAAGAATTGGTAACCATTGCCCTGCATAGACGATCTATTTGATCAGCTGCGTGGAGCAACGATATTTTCAAAGATTGATCTAAGATTAGGATATCATCAAGTGCGAGTTAAGGATGAAGATATTTTCAAGACAACTTTCAGAACTCGGTATGGACATTACGAGTTCATAGTCATGCCATTTGGCTTGACTAATGCCTCGACTGTATTTATGTGTTTGATGAATAATATTCTGCACAAATACTTAGACAAGTTTGCTTTTTTGTTTATAGATGACATTTTAGTGTATTCTAAAAGTAAAGAAGAACATGATGAACATCTATGGATTATCTTACATGTTCTGAGAGACCATCAACTATACGCTAAGTTCGGTAAGTGTGACTTCCACAAGGACAAAATTCAGTATCTAGGACACATAATTTCTAAAGAAGGAATCTCGGTTGACCCCAATAAGATAGGGGCCATTAATGACTGGCCGGTTCCTAAGGATGTGTCGGATGTAAGGTCATTTATGGGCATTACTAGATATTACAGAAAATTTATAGAGGGTTTTTCAAGGATTACCAACCCCATAACTTCCTTGCAGAAGAAATGGAAGAAATTTGTGTGGGATCAGAAATGTTCTGACAGTTTTAAGAAGTTAAAGGAATTATTGACTTCAGCACCTATCTTGAGGATAGCATATCCTAACAAGGATTTTATAGTTTGTACAAATGCATGCAATGACGGACTCGGTAGAGTCCTAACACGGGAAGGGCATGCGGTGGCATATGAATCTAGAAAGCTGAAAATACATGAGAAGAACTACTCTACTTATGATTTAGAGTTATTGGCAGTAATTCATGCCTTAAAAATGTGGCGTCATCACCTTATTGGCAGAAAATTCACATTGTTGACAGACAACATGGGTCTGAAATATTTATTAGATCAGACAAATCTAAACGCTAGACAAGATAGATGGTTAACTTTCTTAAGTGAGTATGACTTCGAAATTCAGCATATTAAAGGGAAGGAGAACAAGGTTGCAGATGCTTTGAGTCATAAGGCAAAACTAAATTTTATTTCAGCCATCAATACTTATTCAACAGATTTGGAAAATCAGATTCTTGAAAAGAGTGAAACAGATGAAGAATACAGAAAAAATAAAGGAAAAGACAGCAAACAACAATTCTGAAAATCTTATGGCAGATTACAGCATGAAGGAAAATGGGTTATTGTTGTATACAAACAAATTGTATGTACCAGACATACCAGAAATAAAAATTCTGATTTTAAACGAGATGCATAAAAGTCATTATTCTTGTCATCTAGGCTATCAAAAGACCATTACTATGC
This sequence comes from Larix kaempferi, assembly GCA_027924585.1. Lineage (NCBI taxonomy): Eukaryota > Viridiplantae > Streptophyta > Pinopsida > Pinales > Pinaceae > Larix > Larix kaempferi. The sequence goes on from BSBM01000467.1 coordinate 74,494, forward strand.
TAAGGAAGGAGTATTATTGGCCCAGAATGAAAGATGAAGTAGCAGAGTACATAGCTAAATGTTTGGATTGTCAAAAAGTGAAAATTGAACACCAACATCCTGTCGGATTGTTGCAACCATTACCTATACCGAGTTGGAAATGGGAAGTGATAAGCATAGACTTTATTACTGGATTACCCAAAAACTAGAAACAAAATGACTCTATCATGGTGGTAGTGGACAAACTCAGCAAAGTAGCACATTTTATACCTGTAAAGACTACTCATAAGGCTCCAGACATTGCAGAAATCTTCATGAAGTAGATTTTTCGACTACACGGTATACCAAAGGTGATAATTTCAGATCGTGACTCTAAGTTTATAGGAAACTTTTGGAGGTCATTATTCAAAGCGTTGAATACAACCTTAAATTTCAGCACCGCATTTCATCCACAAATGGATGGACAGACATAAAGGGTAAATCAAGTTTTGGAAGACTTACTGAGAATGTATGTTAAGGATCATCCTGGTAAGTGGGAAGACTACTTACACTTAGCAGAATTTGCATATAATAACCATTATCATGCATCATCCAAACTTAGCCCATTTGAAATTCTTTATGGTAGGAAATTTGGTACACCTGTTTCTTGGAATGACCTAGTAAATAGAGTTGTTTTAGGACTTGAATTATTCCAGGAGTTAGAATTAATTGTGAAACAGGTACAAGGAAATTTAAAAGCTGCTCAAGATAGGCAAAAGAGTCAAGCAAATTTAAAAAAGACTCATAAAGAGTTCCAGGTTGGTGAACATGTATTCCTCAAGGTAAGGCCGAAAAAGAGTTCATTAAAATTGGGAAGTTGTGCCAAGTTGGCACCCAGGTATTGTGGTCCTTTTGAAATATTGTCCAAGGTTGGACCAGTGGCATACCAACTGGCCTTGCCACCAAATTTAAAAATACATAATGTATTTCATATATCATTTTTAAAGAAGTATGTACACGATGCTACTCATGTTGTACACTGGAATGATGTACAGGTGGGACAAGACGGAGATTTTCAGGTGGAACCAGACTGTATCCTTGAAAGGAGTGAAACTCTACTCTAGAATTGCACCATTGGGAAAGTAAAGGTGCAATGGAAACACCTTAGCCCAGAAGAGGCAACCTGGGAGTTGGAGAGTAGTATGCAGGCAGCGTACCCAACTCTGTTTCAGGAACACTCAAGGAGTGATTAAACAACATCGAGGATGATGTTGAGACTTAAGGGGGGGTGTATGTCACCTACCCAAATTCTGAAAATATTATTTTATTTGCAAAATACTTTATGTTAAATTTTAATTTCAAAGTTTAGAAATTATGACCAAGTTTGGTCAAGGATGAATGTAATTACTGATTATTATTATTTAAACAAATTAAGTAGGAGACAAACAACCAAGGGAACTATTAAATGAGTGTTCACTAACCCACTAGGAGGAATGGAAGTTGTTAGAAGGCATGGGACAGATGGCAGCAATCGCACTTCACCACTAGCTGTTGGTTATGGGACAACTACCCCTAATAATGTGGCATTATCCCCCAGGTGGTGGGAGTGGGCAGGAATCTCATTTAATGACCAAGTAACAACTGAAAAGGCCTAGGTAGCCTACATAAGGCAAATTCGAATTGAGTAGGAAGCCCTTACACAATATTTTCTGTAGAAATATTCCTCATGTGCATCAGGTGATCACTGAGAGATTCGAATAGGGAGGATAGTTGTGAGTGCAATCATAAGTCTTCAAACTATTTTGATAAGGAGAACCAGAGGAGCTAGTGCAGGTCCTTTGGACTGCTAGTTCTTGAAGATTTGACAATTATTGCTACTGCAAGTGGAGATCCTAAATTCCCAAGTTTCTTCATCCTGGAGGTTCAGTGAATAGGCTCGGGGGTCCTAAGGAAAGTACTTGGATGTCTTCAGGAATTGGTTGGGTGGAATAGTCTTCTTGTGATGTTTGTTTCCCTATAGAATTAATCCAGGTTTTACTGTTTCCTAATTTATTTCAGTTAATAGTTCTGTTTAGTAAAAATTAGTAATCTTTGTTTTGAAAAAGAATTGATTCTGATTTTGTTTAAGTCTGAATTGATAAATCCATCTCTACATTTTTCCACATGTTGTTATTTGCATCGTACTCTAGTATAGAGAATCAAATTAAATGAAGATGAAAGATAGGAAGATTGCCATTGATTGGATAGATAAGTATAGTAATTGAAATGATTTTCACTTTCTGTCCTATAGCTAAATGTAGTAAATATTTACTGCATAGTATCTTAATGATACAGGATATTTTATTATTTCATGAAAAACAAATATTGTTTAACTTCTGCACAATACATATTTGTTTTCTTATCTCTATTATTTACATAGTAAATAAATTCAATTCAAGACTTTCATTTATCACATCTTCAATTAAATAGCATTGCTACTGTTTATTATAAGCTGTAAGTAATAACAAATATACAGTATTCATGTTTCACACACACACTTTATTTCTTCACAAAATCTCTATTTCATCAATTATTCAGTATTATCAAAAACTGAAAACAAAAGAAATGTAAACCCTATCTTGTTTACAACCATCGCATTTTCCATCTACATCACAAACTGTGTTTATTATTCAAAGCTTGGTTTCGTATCATATATAAAAACCTAGATTAGTAATTCTAAGTTTTCATCATCGTTTTCAACAATCAAACAAAACACAATCTACATTCATGATTAAATTACAGTACAAAAACCCTAGTTTTTGCTCGAAGATTTTCTGGAGCTTTTCATATGAAAACATCTTTACCAAATCAAAGAAAAACTAGAGTCTGGGCGTAGCCCCTTTTTCATTTTCTTTTACAGTAAAAAAAAACTACTTCATCGTTTTCTAATACACAGAGTTTATTAACTAAGAAAATGCATATAGTTGTGCATATTTCGACAGTCATTATCTTTTACATAGAATTCAAACATGTAGCTTAAAACGAATAGTTTAAAACAACACTTCCCATTGTCGAGATTAAAATGTAGCATTCAGAGTATAACGAGCTTCGGCTCTAAATTCTATTTCATTAAAACTTAACCCAAAACATTTTGGAGTTCAAGTTTCAAACCCAACACAGGTTACAGCATTACAAAGGAATCATCATTGTACCGGATCGACATTACATTTACAACGAAAAACCACACAGGGTTTATCCCCACCCTCTAAAATTTCAAAACGAGTTTTCGAAACTCACAACATTGATGAACCAAGTATTTATTTAAGACAAGTCACATTTAAACAGACGAGGGTCGTATTCCCTGTACAATTTTCACTTCAACATAAAAGTTCTTCAAAGAAACCTGACTGATAGACAATGCCGAAAAACATGGTGGAAATCCTTTCTATACAGTACATGAAAACCTCATCAACCAAGTCCGAATGGGCACCTACGAGGGTTTGAGACCCAGAGATTACTAGGAATGGAGGGTTGCCAAACTTTTCCAAACCCTTTCCCAAGTCGACATTCGGATCTTATACCTATCACAAAACTATCGAAGGGTTATACAATTGTTTAATAAGAGTTGTAAGTTAAAACCTTTCAAAACATCTCTGAGATCTATTTAAAAAGAAAAGCTTACCTTAAGCAAACACCGACCAAGATCCACGTTTTTCACCAACAAATGATGAACTCCATGAATGGATCGAGACCAGGATACTTTTCTCTCTTCACAGAAGTGTTTTGCTTCCACTCAAAATTAGAAATGAAAAATATATCTATTAACTCGACAACAATTCAAACCGGAGACACTATATTTCTATCAAAACGCCATGACAACAGAACGAAGCCTGCAACTATCAACTTAAACCTATAGGTCTCAAGGATGAAACCTCCTACATTTCTTCTAACCCTAACATCCAGCATCCTGTCGGCCTCGCTGCCCGAAACAATAGTGCATAATGAAATTCAATAACTCTCTATCAATCAACACAACGACGAAATGGTAGGGTTACATCCAATGTTCCAAATTCATCATAATCAACAATCAAGGGTGAGCCAGCAAGGTTACATTGGGCTGAACAACAACTGTATTTATTGCTCCATCATTTCACAAGCACGGCCTTTCCACCTGGGCTCACGATGGATCGTTTACATCCAGCTCGGAGGAGTTTCAAACATAGAAACTTTACACAGTGGCTTTCGCAGTCATCGTTGCATTGTTTGCATTACATAGAAGTGCTAACAGTCGTCATCAACATGGAGTATGGGTCAAGCAATTTAATGCAGAATCAATACTATATCTCCACGCCAGCTCGAAGCACATGCCGAGTTTTAAGACCTGTCAACCTGTCCATTCATTCAATATTAATACATGTCAGTACTATATATATCAACGATATAGTTTTCAAATAGATATTCACGAATTAAAACATTAGTGTTATGATTTGCATAGTAGTTGTTAGATACGTTCATAATCACGATATTAAGTTTTGTTTCCATTTATATGTAAAGTTTAAATAATAAACTTTATTTTTATATTTAATCCCTAAGCTTATAAGTATTGTATATAGTTAAACATTTTCAAATTATGATTTGGGCTAGCCATTATAAGAATTATAAATATTAGTATTGCAATGTTAATCAATGTTTATAATTTTCATAGTTCTTACTATCACCAATATCAAAAGATAGAGTTTGCAATTTGATATTTTAAACCAAATCAATGTTATTTGATTAGCATAAAAACTGTGCAAATTTTATGGAATCCATACCATAAATTCATAATGCAAACATTTAAGGATTTTTGTGGTACAACTACCACACTAATACTATGCTAGTATTAATTACCTTATGACGATGACAAAAAGCCAAACTACAATGACATCGATGGTCACGACAACAAACTTAACAGCTGTAGAGTTTCTAGATGACAGTGTTTTCAACATTGATCAATTGTAAGATAGCGTTGGAAAACCAGTAAGCAATACTAAGCATTTCATACCTGTAGATACTTTGTTTCACAAAAAGAATTCACAAAATTTATTATTTGGACGTTGAATTGAAATAGACATGTACTCTTAAACTATGCAGTCATTGAACTTCTTACCTGTCATCTGCACATAGAAACATTTCAAATGCCTTAGCACTGCAGCTAAGTAAACTCCAGGGTACCCCGTAGGACACCCTTGGACATCAAGAAAGCAAACTGTCAGTATCTTATCAAAAGAAAAGTATCGCATCATATTTCTTACCTTTCCTTGCATTTTTTTTACTTTAAGCATGTTTGTTAAGAGTGTGTTAAGTTATCATTATGAAAGTGTTTCTAACTCAGAAATTAAATTATGTTTAGTGCGAAACAACTTCTTAATCAATGCTGTCATAATCAAGCATTTATTATTTCCATAGCTATAATTATCTTATTTAATTCTTTTTAAAAGTTTTAAATTTTTATGAAAATTCGGGATGTTACAATTTCAATCACTAAAAACATTAGAAAGCATATTAAAAATCCCCCAAGAACAATAATATAATGTTAACCACTTTCCATTCACATATTTATGCATTAGGGTAGTTAACTTGGAAATTGTGGCCTTCCACATATCAATGCTCACAATTCACAAACAGATTTGAGGAAAATAGGCAACAACATCCATTTGGTTAGTGAATCATATGTCACTGTTGGTTCTATGTTCACATATAGATACCAGGTTATTGAAAGTGATGGTATGTTCACATACAAGAACAAATATCACAATTAATGAGACAAGTACCATAGAAGAAAAAGGATGGTCGACATCTCTATTAATTTGTCAACTAGATTGTTGAGGTATGTCAAAAATGTGCACATCATGGGTGAGGGGTTCTACGAACACTCTGAAGGTGTCTATTGCACTACATTTATAGTTGTATTTCATTAAATGGAAATGCAATTTATAAATGCGGATATAGAAACAAGTTAATCAAAATTATTTCTACTTGGAATATCTAGAAAGGTTGTTACTTGACCTCCCTGTCAATGGAAAGAAACTCAGCTACATAATTCCAAGCATCAACCCATTGGCCTTGGTTGTTTCTGAATGCACAAAATAATAAGACAACTCCATAAGCCAGATCCTGATATACAAAACTCAGTCAAAATGAAAATCTAGGAGGTTTCAATTAATCTTCAAGAAGAAATTCTAGGTAGAGTATATGTCACTAGATGTCGACCCATCAAAGCTATATTTCCTCTCTACTAACTTTTAGCATGGATATTTGATTTAACTATGGTCCATAAGTGAGGTAGTCCATTCAGTCAATGTAGAGTATAACCTAGGGATAAAGTTGGGGTCGCAAGGTGAATAAAAGTGAAGGTACATCGCTAGCCTAAATGGTATGGTTTTCTACTAGCAAATATATTTTGAAGCACAAACATGGAATTGGTTGCCTATGGTAGTCGACTTGTTTCAAATTTTCATTTTTATCACTTATGATCACATTGTCACACATACTTTGTTTGGGGATTTTTGCTAGTTATAGAAGATGTGTTGTCTGCATGCATTGTAATAATATTGATCTAAACATGAGAACCAAACATGATTATCATGATACATTTTATCTTTCTTTCTAGTGGGAATCCAAATAGAGGTTCCATAGTATAGCATGCAGCTTTGGCATCAATACAAAAATAACGAGAATTCCCAACATACCATGAAAAATTCCAAACCAACAACATGCAAAATATTCCTTTAATAGAAACACCTAACAAAAAAATGCCCAATATTTATTTCAATAGTATGGCATGCAAGTTTGGCATTGATACAAAAATAACAAGCATGCCTACAAATTTTCAATTTGTATACAAGTTCCTAATCGCTCTTCAACCACCATCGACATTAATAGATGTGTATAAGAAAATTCAATGCATGCTTCACTAAATAGACCAAGCTATGTGTGCATGCACTCCTTTTAAACCCCGATCAAAGATTGAGCTCGAAGTATGTGATAGAGAGACATTCTCATTTTCAGAAATAATTTACCTACTATTAAGCATAACTAAGTTAGGGTATAATTTCCCAACTGGAAAGCATCTCACAAAAAAATTGAAAACTTGAAAATTAATCACTAGTGAGAATTAGGGTTTCCTATCTTGAACATTCCACGTGATTTTGGATGCATGGCGGTTCTATTCTCCTTGCTTACTCTTCCAATGTTGATTTCTTTTGCAGATTCGAGACCAAGAAGGATAATGATATTACAAAACCCCATAGAGCTTGTAGACACAGCTTCAAGAGTGTTGTGGCCACTTCAAAACAAGCTAACCCCAGTATACTTGACTACCGAAGTAATTGAAAGGATTCGATGTATAGGAGAACATAGGGAGTATTAGGGATTTCATTTGAAACAATAGATTTTAAGCGAAATGAATCATGTATCCTCATGCTAATAAAAATATTTTTAGAATAATTGATCAAATTCTTTATTAATTTTATATCTTTTAGGATGGTAAGACTTTAAATATACATATTTGACTAGGTATCCCTAAAGGGTTAGATGATGGATGATTTCACTATATTGACCCTAGTTGATCATGATTCAACATATTATTAATTACATTTACACAACACCTATTTAACTACCATTCATAGTTATCCAGAAAACCGATGAAATGATAGCTCGATAATTCCATCTCCCAAAATCCTTCTAGCCCAATGGCCTCCTAAACCAATTAACCCATGATGTCCACCCTTGTGGACCATATTATGGATCATGCAATTTGATTCTTAATCATCAATGAATAGAATTGATCATGGTTGATCCCAATTGACCATGTTGAATATATAGACCATATGCACCAAGGCAATTGTTCACCATACTATTAACATTGGCCTGCGATTGTCCCACTATCAATTGTCTCACTCATCCACAAATGCCATGGAAATTTATCCACTAATTCGATGATCATTATCCCCACTTCACTCTCTCTCTCTCTCTCTCATCAACCCCCTAACCATTACTAACACTCTCTCTCTCTCTCTCTCTCTCTCTCTCCCCTACTCCACCAACCCCTAACCCCCACAAATATCTCTCCTCCAACCCCTTATCAAACACCTCAACACACCTCTCTCTCTCTCTCTCTCTCTATATATATATATATATATATCTAACCCCCCACCCCTAACCAACCCCCTTATATCTATGTATCTCCTACACCCCTTACCCCTAACCCCCCCTTTCTCTCCCCTACACCCCCTAAACATTAGTAACGCCCTCTCTCACTCTGTCTATAGTCACTACTCATCCACCTAACCCTAACCCCTAGGTCTCTATCTCGATGTCAACATTGTAACCCCCCCATCTCTCTCTCTCTCTCTCTCTCTCTCTCTCTCTCTCTCTCTCTCCATAACCTTTACTAACCACTTCTATCACTCTATTTTCCCTACTCCACCTACGCCCAACCCACAACCCTTTCTATCTACAAATGCCCTACCACCCCAATCTCTCTCTCTAACCCCCCCTCTCCCTAACCCCCTGAACCCATAATCACTCCCCTCTCTATCTCTCTCATACTTCCCTTACCGCTAACCCCCCCTCTCTCTCCATAACCCTTAGTATCCCCCTCTCTCACTCTAACTCTCTTCCCTACTCCTTAACCTACCCCTAAACCCCACCCCTATTTCATTTCTAATCCTACTAATATCACCCCACTCTCTCTCTCTTCACAATCCCCCCTCTCTCTCCCCTCCCCCTAAACCTTAATAACCCCCTCTCCTCGCTCTATCTAAATTCACTACTCCACCTACTGCCAACACATACCCCTCTCTCTCTCTCTCTCTCTCTCTCTCTCTCTCTCTCTCTCTCTCTCTCTCTCTTCCAACCCCCTAACCCGCATCTCCCTCTCTCTCCCTCTCCCCCTCCTCTTCCCCCTAACCTCCTCTCTCATCCTCTCTTCCCTACTCCATCTACACCTAACCTCCACCTATTTATATATGCCAACCCCCTGACACCCCCCCACTCTTTCTTTTTAATGCCACTCCCTCTCCATAACCCCCTACACTGGTAAACACCCCCCCTCTCTATCTCTTTCATATTTCCCCTCTCTATCTCTTTCATATTTCCCTTAATGCTAACCCCCTTCTCCGTCTCTCTCTCTCTCTCTCTCTAACACCCTCTCTCACTCTCTCAGTCTTTACTACTCCATAACCTACCCCTCACCTCCACTCCACATTCTTTTCCAACCCCTCTAACATCACCCCACTCCTTCTCTCCCTAAATACCCCCCCTCTCTCCTACTTCCCTTACCCCTACCCCTCCCTCGATATCTCCCCTCCTCTTCCTAACCCTTATTAACCACCTCTCTCTCGCTATCTCTTCCCTGCTCCTTGAACTACCCATAAACACCACCGCTATGTATCTCTCTAACCCCTCATTTCCCTCTTTCTAATACCATGCCCACTCGTAACCACCTCCCCTATATTTATCTCTTTCCTACTCACATTAAACCTACCCTGCCCTCTACATATCCCCTTATCCACCTAACCCTTACAAACTCTCTCTCTCACTCTATCTCTCTTCCCTACTTCTCCACCTACCCCTAACCCCCATCCCTCTCTCTCCACAAATACCTTGACACCCTCCATTTTCTCTCTCTCTCTCTCTCTCTCTCTCTCTCTCCCCCCACCTCTCTCTCTAACCCCCTCTTTGTCTCCCTAAGAACTCCCCCATCCTTAAAAACCCCACTCTATTTATCTATCTCCTACTCCTCATATGCTAATCCACCTTCCTCTCTCTATCTCTCCCCTCCTCCCCCTAACGCTTACTAACCCCCTCTCTCATTCTCTTTCTCTCTTCCCCACTATTCCACCTACCCCTTACCCCCACATATCTCTCTCTACCAACACCCCCCACTATCTCTCTCTCTCCCCCTAACAAACCATCTCCCTCTCTTTGACCCCCCTACACCCCTAACCATCCCCCCTCTATATCTCTCTCTTACTCCACCTATCAATAACCCCCCTCCTCTCTCCTTATCCCCTCTTGTAATTGATGTGTGGAACATTATTAATGTTAATATATATATCCAATCACTAATTAATTAGATTTGACGACGACAACTTTATGGTTGGTCATTTGATAAAGTTTTAAGACAAATTTATGACACTTGTAAGTGTCGACGGTTATAGTAATTATTGTTTGCTTAACTCGCTGTAATATAATTACCTTAACGTCGTAAAGCCACAAGTTGTCCACTAAATGTCTGAATGTTAAAAAATTACAATGCTTGCATTCTGTATTTAATTGCTCAAATGCATGACATCAATCTTTCGTTCTATGTTATGAATTTTGGTTCTAGAGACTAAATGTTTGTCTTAATGAAATGAAGGGCTCCTTGTCTACGCCTCGAGGCTTACTTAGCTAAATGATAGCTAACGCACCAAAAACCATTTGCAGAATGCAAGTAAGACAGAGAAATTCCAACTGAAGCATGCCAATGTATTTCAGTTACTTCTTGCAGCATAATGTTAGTCTTTTGAAGTTAACGATACAAATGTATAGAGAGATTAATTGTTTTGAAATCAAACGCAGGTATTTTATTTTCCATCTCTATGTACTTTGTCTTCACATATGATGTATGATTCTCATCTATTGTAATTGTCCATGTGATAATCTACTCTAACCATAACTATGGAGAAGAGATTACTTTCTATTAATATTACATACGATTTATCTTAACTATGGAAAAACAGTACATTGTAATGTATTTAAATTTGCATTGACTTTTAAAATGATATTAATGTTATTATTGTCAAATGCAATATCATAAGTTATGACTATGCTTTATATGCATGTTCTATATGCATAATCTATATGCACAATACTATCGCATTAAGTCTTGACTTATGAAAAGATATGGGTTAGCCTTCATATTGATACAAACCTATACTTTAAACCTTATAAGTTATGCAAGAGATGTATTAATTGTAAGTAACATAGAAGTGGACATATGCGATGGAAGGTATACAAATGGTAGCAACTATAATTATGGTTCATTAAATTCGCATCTCGGTGGATCTCCTACCGGCAACCCCCGTGGCATACCTTCATGAGTTATTATTTGGATGAGGATGGCAATACTTTGCCATGTAATACCCATACGATGAGTTGTGCATGGAAAATGTATCGGTGGAGGTATGTGTTGGCCGAATGCTTAATGTTGTAAGCTATGGTTTTAAATGCCATTTAATATGGTAGGTGGTTGTATACAGGCTCTAAATTGTGGCATGATCCACACCGTCGATTTGAGGGAGGTATCAGGTTTTGGGTTTAACCCTAACCTACATTGATATCACCACTTTCAATGTAATTCATTTCATTTGCAAAAAGAGAGGGAGAGGCCAATAGGCTCTGCGATTTTTTGGTTCTCATGGCTGTGAACTCGCCTGGGGTTCGATTTGGAGACCTCTCAACTATATGTTAATACCTTAAGATGCACCAGGGTCCTTTACTAGCTTCGATAGAGATTCAAGATGGGATTTAGTGGTCTCCTAGGCATCGTTGTTGTGGCTAAGTTATCGAACCTTGCTGGTTCTTGGTTGAAGTTATTTTGATACCAGTGTGGTAGAAATAACAAGTGTTGAATCGTTAGTTGAAGCATTCAAACAGGAAACGAGTGTTGCAAGTAAATAATCCAAATCTACCCTTAGCTTCGTAAATTTTCTTTAAATATTATTAATGCATTAATCGTTACAGTTGATAAATTTTTATCCACCAACGCAAATGTTGTTTGCAGGTTCTAAAATGACAAGGAAATTGGGTTCGGCTAGATAGGGAGGTGAGCACAAGGGCCCTAGTAAGCCTCAGAGACATCCCAAGGGTATCTCAAGTACTTCACAGTTTCAGTGTTGAACTATGACTCTAACCAGCCTTCGTTGGATAGATGAAAATTTGTATTTGTATTAAACTTTGGTTTTACAGTTATGGGTAAAGGGTTAGAGCAGTATGGCATTTGCAAAATTTGTATTTAGACTGGAGTTGCTGCTCTCGAACCTTTCAAGGCTCTCGTTGGATTCTCAACGATTTCTATAAAATAAAACAAGTTTACCCAGAATTTTATTGGTGGTTCGATTTAAAGAATGGCGAGATACTCTCGGCCAAACTGTGGCTAATTTACAGTGTTCAATAATTCAAGGGGCAAAGCCCATCATTGCTAATGTATGCAGTAATGTTTTTACCAGTGTAAGAAAATGTTGACTGTGAACCTGGGTTTAAACCCTGCTGTAATAAATACTGTTTTTTTTGTAAGTAATGACTCTTGTTAAGGATCGAACTATCGACCTTATTCTGCATTAATACCTTCAGCAGTAATTATAAATTTCACTTATGAGTTTGTTTGTAATATTTAATTAGGTCAGGAAGTGTCGAGCCTGTAGATTTCTCTTGGCTACCTTTGTCATTTCTAGATTAAGGAATTTACTGTTTGATGTTTAAGAAACTTGGGCAAGGCCTGTCGATAAAGGTAGATGAAAATTTAAAGGAACTTGTGTCGAGGGTTTCGAGTCCTTGGACTCGCATTTTTCTTATGAAATCTATAATGTGTGAACTATTTACAACGTTTTATGATGTATGTCTAGTCACAGTTTTGAACCCTGAGACATTTTCCTCATAAAATTAGTTGCTAAAGATTTGTATTATTACTGTAGAATTTTTGACTTGAATGTTAAATGATTTTCATAGATGATGATATTGTTGTTGAAGATGGGGTTTGAACCCTAAGACTCTTACTAGACTTATTAGAATTGATACTTGTTCTTTATAACTATTTAATTTCGTATTTGTGATACTATGACAATATATATCGTGAGGTTTAATAGTAAGTATTAATGTTTATATATATGAATATATAATATTTCTACTTCTATACGGTAGTACCAAACTTTGCTTTGGTTATAAACGATTTGCACACTACTTTCAATGTTATAGGGTTTTAAAAATAGAGACTATAATGTTCGTAAAGTATGTTTATTTGAGAGGTTTATACTCAGAATTGTATAATGTAGTTATGATCCTAAATTCTAAATTTATAAAACCTATATTATACTAGCATTCTTACCTTAGAGAGAATGTAAATATTTACTATATGAGATCATTCGAATGCATAAGGTTAGTATTTTTGTGATAAACTAAATGTAGAAATGTTTTAGTTTCCTAGTTAGCAATAATCTGAACGATTCAATGTATTTATACTGAAATAACACATGTATCTATTCTGAAACTAAAATAGATTATTTTATGATATCAACACTTCCAATCTATTTAAAGTGATACATTTCTCATCTATTTTAATTCTATCTTCCTTGTACTAGAGTACGGCACTGAAAAGAGTGAGGAAAAATACAGGGAAGCATTTATCATTCATTCCTTCATTTATTTATCATAACATCAAAACTGTATCTTAACCTAACATCTATATTGGTCATTTAGAATAGATAAAATTTGCAGAACTAAAACATTCACTAACAATACAGTTTGTCTAATTTTTTTAATTGAAAATTGATAACATAATAGCATTCAGATCATTAGTACTGATTGGACAGAAATAAATAAGATAACACAAATTGAACCTGATAACTATAGAAGAAACAAACAGCCAAAGGAGCCCATTCCACCCAAACTGCTCCTAAAGATAGCCAAGTTACTTGCCTTAGGACCCCCGAGCTTGTTCACTGAACCACCAGGACAGAGATGTTGTGTGGAGTAATGGAATAAATTCCCTTGCAACTCAGTCGTAGCACTTAGCAGTAGTACATCATGCTTTTAGCAATATTGAACTCAGCAATGTGGTTGCACTAGTTTAGAATGCAGTCTTAGTTCACTCAATCACTTCTAAATTTCCCCTTATTAAATCTCTTGTGCTCTGAAATTATCATGAGGTAAGAATGAACAGCCTCTGCTAAATTCGATAGGTAGATAAGTAGCATTCCTAGGTCTTTTGGTCAGTTTATTTCAGTAAATGAGCCACCTGCTCAGTTCCACTTTCTTTGGGAACATGACCATAAAAGTAGGGAAGTTGCCCCCTGCAACAGTTAGAAGTGAGTTAAGGATGCTGCCAAGTGTCAGTTTGCTCTCCACCACAGTCCATTCCTCCTAGTGGGTCAGTGAACACTCATTCAACAGTCTCCTTTGGATATTTGTCTCCACTTTTATTTATTAATAATAAAATATTCAAAGTAATTAATTACATTCATCCTTGACCCCACTTGGTCAATAGTAATAAAACTTTACAATAAAAATAAAACATAATGTTTTCTGCATAACATAAAATGTCTAGAGTTTGGGTATGTGACACTGACAATTCCCCTTCTCTCTCTCTCTCTCCTCATCTCTCTAACCCCCCTCTCACTCTTCGTAACCCCTCCCCCATCCCTAACCACCCCCCTCTCTCTATCTATATCCTACTCTCCCTACCCTAACCCACCCTCCTCTCTCTATCTCTCCCCTCCTCCCCCTAACCCTTGCTAAACCCCTCTCTAATTCTCTGTCTCTCTCTCTCTTCCCTACTCCTCAACCTACCTCTAACCCCCACATGTCTCTCTACTCCAACCCATTAATAGACCCCTTCTCTCTCTCTCTCTCTCTCTCTCTCTCTCTCTCTCTCTCTCTCCATAACCACCCATCTCCCTCTCTTCAACCCCCCTTCACCCCTAACCATCCCCCCTCTCTATCTCTCTCGAACTATCAATATCCCTAATGACCCCTCCTCTCTCCCCCCACCTTGTTTTCCCTAATTATTATTAACAACCTCACTCACTCACTCTCTTCCATATTCCTCTAGCTACAACTAACCCCAACCCTTCCCTCTCCACCAACCCCTTAAAAAACCACCCCCTCTCTCTCTCTCTCTCTCTCTCTCTCTCTCTCTCTCTCTCTCTCTCTCTCCATAAGCCCCGTTCTCCCTCTCCCTAGCCCCCCCCAAACCCCTAACCACATGCCCTCTCTCTATATATCTCCTATTCCCCTTACCACTAACCCTTCCTCTCTCCTCTCCTCCCTCTAACCCTTAATAACACCCTCTCTCACTCTTTCTCTCCCTTCCCTACTCCTCCACATGCCCCTAACCCCCATTTCTCTCTCTTTGTCAACCCACTAAAACCCACTCCCCCCTCTCTCTTCCCTCCTCCCCCTCACCCTTATTAACCCCCTCTCTCACTCTCTATCTTCCCTACTCGTCGACATACTCCTAACATAACCCCCACCCTTATTTGTCCCCCAACCCTATGAAACCCACACCCCCCCATCTTCGCCCCCCCCCTCTCTCTCTCTCCTCATGCTCCCTCTCTCTATCACTTTCCTATACCCCTACTCCTTATCCCCCCTCTCTCTATCACTTTCTTATACCCCTACACCTAATCCCACTAACCCTTACTAATGCCCACTCTCACTCTTTCCTCCCTCCTCCTCTAGAAACACCCTAACACCCCTCCACATCCCTCTCCCTCGCCCTCCTTCTCCTCCCCTCTCCCTCTCCTTAACCCCCAACAAACCTTGACCACTGCCCCTCTCTCTATCTCTCTCCTACTTTGCCTACCCTTAAGCCATCACTCTCTCTCTTTCTACTAACCTCCCTCGCACATATCACTAACCAACCCCCATCTCTCTCTCTCTCTCTCTCTCTCTCTCTCTCTCTCTCTTCCCCATTCTCCTCCAACTACTGCTAACCCCCACCCCAATCTCATTCCCCAATCACACCGTCCTCTTTGTCTCTCCCTAAACCAATTCCTACCCCTTCAACCCTAACCATTGCCCCACCTCTCTCTCTCTCTTAATCCTACTCACCATACCTTAACTACCCCTCTCTCTCTGTTATATTATGGTAACTTATGGATGTCCTCCATGGTTCAGATGCCTTACATGGAGGTACATTAGCTGCATAGGCATCAGGATGGAGTAGAGGCACTCTACTCAGTGGCATGAGTCTAGTGGGAGCTGCATGTGGAGCTTTAGGGGAGATTGACCTTTGCATGCATGAGTATTGCATGACCTGTCAGCATTCAGTGACTGCATGCAAAAGTGACTTTTTGCATGCACTGAGAATTAGGGTTTTGGAAAACCTAATTCATCAGTGAGATTATTTATAGAGGTAGGGGGTCCCAGATGAGCTTACTCAGTAGCATTGTCGGAGAGAGATACTACTAGAGCAAGGAGGGAAAATCTACACATCTAGGGTGACTTTTTGAGATAGAGAGGAGTTGCTATAGTAGCTAGGAAGGTCAGATCTGAGCTAGATTAGTGACCTTGAGTTCCATAGAGGCTAGATACCCATTGTTGTGAGCCAAGAGAGATCAACAGTGAGATTACCATGGAGATTGGAGGAGGCCGAGTTCTCTTCGAGGAGGGCATTTTTCCTGAGGGAGGAGAAGCTCATTGTGAGCTAGATTGACTGATTCAGATTCTGTGACTTCCAAGATATCCTTTCCTCAAGATTTGAAGAACGTTAGGGATGATTGGAGCTCAAATATGTGGAGATCTGGACCAATACGAGCATTTGGCATCGAGAGGGGAGGGCGGACTTGTACCTGCACAGAGGGCCGACGTCATCAGTGGGAAGTCTTCAAAGTGAGCAGATCATAGCAGAGAGATGTAGAGAGGGAAGATCAGTCAGAGGCACTGTCAGAGCACTTAGAGCCAGTTTGGCAGTTAGGGATTATTTCTTTAGTGCATGCATCAGCTGGATGCATGTAAATTTGAGGTATGTCCTGTTTCAGAGGGATTGAGTTACTGGCTGAGGTAATCCTGTATTGTATTGTCATTTATACTTCTATATGCTCTAGGATCGAGAGAGAAGATATCCCCCTAGTTAGATGGTTTTTCCCACAAGGGTTCCAGAGTACATCTATTGTCTTTGTGGTTGATTGCATTTATATGTTAGTTGGTAAATGCAGATCTAGTTGTTTGAGTATATACTGACATTAATATTCATATCACTTGAGGTCCTAGATTGATCCAGAGGGAGTAGTGATCTCTGGATCAAATATTTACACTCTCCTCGTACCCCTCCCAGTACAACTAAAGCATTATTCTCTCTCTATCTCTCTCTCTCTCTCTACACCTAACCCCCCACACCTCTCTCTGCCAACGCTCTGACACCCAACTACCCCTCTGTGTGTGTGTCCAACCCCCACACTCCTAACCATGCCCTCCATCTTTATATCTCTCTCTCTCTCTTACTGCAACTACCCATACCCCCTTTCTTTGTCTCATATTCCCCCTCGCTCCTACCTCTAACCACCACTCTCATCCCTCTCTCTCACCCCCAACTCCCTAACACCACCCCTCGCTCTCTCTCTCTCCATTCCTAAACCCCCTCCCTGACACTTACCCCTAACCACCCTCCCACCTCTCTCTCTCTCTCTATCTCACACACACACACAAAGCTCTACCTATAACCCCTGCTTTATCTACCCTATTTGTCATCCTACTTCACCAACCCTTAACCACCCCTGAAACCCCTGACCCACCACCCTCTCTATCTCTTTCTCCCTAACCACCCCTCTCTATGTATCTTCCTCCCCTACCCCTACCCCTAACCCACCGTCTCCCTCCCCATCTCTCTCTCTCACCCCCTACAACTAACAACTCATCCTTTCTTTCTCTCCATGTCATGTCCTCCCCCTAACCCTTACTAACGAGCCCTCTCTCACTCTCTCTCTATCCATTACTCCTCCAACTACCCTAAAGATCGACTCCTCTCTCTCTCCATCAACCCCATAATGAACCCCCTCTCTATCTCTCCCTCTCTAAATTCCCTCCTTTACCCTTACCCCTAACCACCCCCCACCCCTCTCTCTCTCTCCTACACCCCCTAGCCTTGATCCTCCCTTTATCTCTCTCCTAATCACCCTAGCCTACCACTAATCACCCCCTGCCTCTCTCTCTCTCCCCCCATTGCTTAACACCCCTCTCCCTCTCCACCAACCCATTAAAAAATTACCCTCTCTTTCTCTCCCTCCATAACCCCCTCTCTCCCTCTCCCTAACCACCCCAAACCCTGACCACCTATGGTCTCCCTAACCATCCCCAACCCCTAACCACCTCCCCTCTCCCTAACCCACCTTGACTCATAACCACCTCCCCTCTCCCTATCTCTCTCATACTCCCTTTCTCCCTAACCCCCCTACCTATATCCACTCCTCCTCCTAACACTTACTAACCTCCCCCCTCTCTCTCTGTCATGCTTCCCTACTTCATCTACCACTAACCTCCATCCCTCTCTCTACAAACCCCCTGAAACCCCCCTTCTCTCTCTCTCTCTCCCTCCATCTAAATAACCTCCATATCCCTCTCCCTAAAACCTCCCCCATCCCTAACCATCCCCCTTTCTCTATCTCTCTCATACTCCCCCTACCCTAACCAGCCCTCCTCTCTCTGTCTCTCACCTAATCCCCCTAACCTTTTCTAAACCCATCTCTAATTCTCTCTCTTCTCTACTACTCGACCTACCCCTAAACCCCACATGCCTCTCTATTCCAAACTCCCTAAAATCCCCCTACCCACAACCCCCACCCCTCATTGTCCACCAACCCCCTGAAACCCTCACTCTCTCTCTATCTCTATCTCTCTTCCTATCGCCACCTCTCTCTATCTCTCTCCTACCCCTAATCCCCCCTCCTCTTTCTCTCTCCTCCTCCCACTAACCCTTACTATCCCCCTCTCTTAATCTCTCCTCTGTACTCATCAACCTACCCCTAATTTCCACTGCTCTCTCTCCTCCAAACCCCTAACACCCCTCCCTCTCCCTCTATCTCCCCTCTACCTCCCCCCCCTCTCCCTCTCCCTCTATCTCCCTCTACCTCCCCCCCCTCTCCCTCTCCTTAACCCCCCCACCATCCTTAATCATTTCCCTCTCTCTATCTCTCTCCTACTCCACCTACCCTTAAACCCTCCCTCTCTCTCTTTCTCCTTATCCTCCTCCTATGTACCACTAACCACCCCCCATCTCTCTCTCTCTCCCTCCTTTCTCACTTTCTCTCTGCCCCATACTCCAACTAACACTAACCCACACCCTTCTCTCATTCCCCAATCCCGCTAACCCCACTCCTCTCTATATATCCCTAACCCACCTCATCACCCCTCGCCACTAAACACCACCCCACCTCTCTCTCTCTTACTCCTACTCACCATACCCTAACCCCCCTCTCTCTCTCATATTCCCCATCCCCTACCACTAAATACATGTTCTCTCTCTCTCTCTCTCTCTCTCTCTCTCTCTCTCTCTACCCCTGCCATACCTCTCTCTCTGCCAAACCTCTGACACCCCCCCACCCTCTCTCTCTCTCTACCCTTTCCACACCTCTCTCTCTGCCAACCCACCGACACACCCCCACCCTCTCTCTCTCTCTCTCTCTCTCTCTCTCTCTCTCTCTAACCCCCACATCTCTAACCACCACCTTCTCTCTCTATCTCTCTCCTACTCCCCATACCCCTAAACCCCCCTCTCGCTCTCTCTCCTAATCCCCCTCACCCCTTCCTCTAACCACCCGTCCCATCTCTCTCTCCCCTAATACCCCTCCCCCTACCACTAACCACCCCCATCTCTCTCTCTCTCTCTCTCTCTCTCTCTCTCTACCCCTAACCCCCACTTTCTCCCCCGTAATCGTCATCCTACTTCACCTACCCTAAACCACCATTGGAACCCTTGACCCCCCCTTCTCTCTATCTCTCCCTGACCCCCACACCCCTAATCGCCTCCCTCTCTCTATCTCCCTCCTACTCCACCTCCCCCTAACCCACCCAACTCTGTCTCCCAATCCCCCTCCCCGTAACTCACCCCACTCTCTCTCATAATCCCCCTCCCCCTACCTATAAACACCCCCCATCTCTCTCTCACCCCCCTACAACTAACCACTCGTCCTCTCTTCCTCTCTCTGCCTACTCTCCTCCCCTTAAACCTTACTAGTGATCCTTCACTCACTCTCTCTCTGTCCCTTACTTTAACTACACTTAACGCCCACTGCTCTCTCTCTCTCTCTCTCTCTCCACCAACCCCCTAAGAACCCCCCTCTCTCTATCCCTCCCTAAACCCCCTTCTTGCCCCTTACCCCTAACCACCCCCCACCTCTCTCTATCTCTATCTCTCTGATTCCCCATACAATTGACCCCCCCTACCACTAATCACCCCCCATCTCTCTCTATGACTCTCTCTCTCCCCCTAACCCTCCCTCTTTCTCCCCCTAACCTCTCTTCTACTTACCCTACCTTTAAGCACAACCCCTCTCTCTCTCTCTCTCTCTCTCTCTCTCTGTACTCCTACCTTTAACCATCCCCCACTCCCTCTACCTATCTCTCTCTCTAAACCCTCTCCTCCCCCCTAATCTATCTTCCTTCTATCCCCTCCTCACCATACCCCTAACCTTGCCCTCTCTTTTTCTATCTCTCTCCACCCCACCGATAACCCCCCGCCTCTCTCTCCCTTCTATCCTACCCCTACCTCGATCCCCACCCCTCTCTCTCTCTACTACTCCCCCTACCGCTAACCCCTCTCTAGCTATCCCTCCCAATTCCATTCCCCTACCACTAACCACCCCTATCTTTCTTTCTCCATCCTAATCCCCCTCCCCCACCACTAAGAAACACTATCTTTCTCTCTCTATCCTAATCCCCCTCCCCTACCAACAACAAAAAATTATAAAATTTTCATTTAAAAATGAACAATTAATTAATTGAATAATGAAAAATTAATGAAAAATGAATGAGTACAAACTCTTTTAGAGATTCAAATTAATATAATTTTACACATTAAATTCAAATTAAAATATTAAAACCATTTTCAAAATAATAATAAAAAAATAATTTAAAAACAAAATTCTTTGTATAATACATAAAAACAATTTTATATCCATTTTTTTTAAACAAATCATTAAAAACCCAAAAATAATTTCCGTAAACTTAAAAAATTGAAGATACTTATAAAATATAAACCATTATAGATTTTCTAATTTAAAAAGTATGTTTTTATATTTCTTTTTCGTTTTCAGATCTAATTTAAAAAGTTTGTAAGGTAAAAAGAAATACGGTAAAAAAAAATACGCATCACCATGTATCAAACATATAGTGTAATATCAAATACCAGGGCATACCGAGGTATGTCTCTCAAACCTGAAAAAATGTGTGGCGCCTGGAATATCATTTAAAATAGAGAAATGGAATGCCATGGGTGGAGTAAATTTGAAGTTATGTTTATAGTGAATACAGGACCCATATAAGACATGACAAGTGGATACGTGCCACATACATAGGTATGCCAGGTGAATACACATAATATATAAAACATGCCAAGTTGTACATGTCACATGGAATATCAATTAAAATAGAAAAATATAATGCCATGTGTACAGTAAATGTTAAGCTATATTTATAGTAAAATATGAATTGAATAATGAAATTGGAGTTGTAATTGAATGAGAGAGGAATAATGAAATTGGAGTTGTAATTGAATGAGATGGTGTGGAGAGGTTAAAAACAAACTCAGACGAAATGTTAAATGTATAATTAATTTTTATTTTTATTTTTTTAATGGTAAACAATCTCAGAAAACCAAGTAATTCATCAAACTGAAATCAAATTGGAAAGCCAAGTGATTAATCGAAAAGGTGTGAAAAGATTAGCACAGACATAAACAACATATTTTGCAGATTTGATTAGGTTCAACATATATTTAATATCTCGAAAGCCGAACATTCTGGGCATTGGAAGTTCAAATCTAAGCTAAGGTGAATCCAAAGTAGTTTGATTATGAAGAAGCAGAAAAAACGGAGCTCTTTTGGATTGTGTGGTTTACATCGTCAACCAACAACAAGAAGGTAATAATACCAGGATTTTGAGCTTATCAGGTCTCGTGAGAAAAGACATTTACATTTTAAGATTATAATACCAGGATTTTGAGCTTATCAGATCTGAGAAAAGACATTTACATTTAAAGATTATAATACAATTTTTTAGATCTAATGTAAGTTTCACACATCTACTAATTATATTATTTATTTAATTGTGAAAATGATATTGAATGAGTAAATTTTCTGAATCGATTTGATTTCAAACTATTTTGATAATGAAAAGGTAGAGAAAAGAGAGTGCATTCAATCGATTCAAAGTAATTTTCTGCATGCATTTGATTTCAAACTAATTTATGAAAAAAAAAAATCAAACTAATTTACGAAAAGGAAACAAGAACAGAGTTATAGAAGCAAGAAGAAAATTCTATATAACAGATTCATCACAGATGTTGTAGCAGCAATATTTCATCAGATTTAACAAATTCATCAAAGATATTGCAGCAAAAGAAATTCAAAATCATTTCTGTTCCATGTATTGTAGATAGCCATACTTTTTTCATATGCAAAAGAAACAATGTCTATTTATTAATTTAAGATAAACGAAAAAAGGATTTTCATACTTGAACTAAATTTTTTGTCAGGTAAGAAGATAACAATTCATTAACCTAACAAAAGCAAAGAGCGAAGAATACCTGTAAATAAAATTGGTGAAATAAGTTCTTTCTATCCATCCTACGAGCAGTTATTACAGGTCCTTTGAAGAGTAGGATAGGTAGGGCTACAGAGATCTCACATGTTGGCATTTTGCCGCCTCCTTGTTTTTGCTGACGAGATTCCTCTTTCTCTCCGCTTATGGGGCTCTGTTCTTTCTATCCATTGAAAGAAGCATCCTGCGAACAGTTATTACAGGTCCTTTGAATAGTAGAATAGGTAGGGCTACAGAGATCTCACATCCTCGTTCTCTCCGCTTATGGGGCTCTGTTCGAAGTTGATCCTGTATCTTCTTCCGAGGGTTCTGGAAACTACTTGTCATAATATCCTTTATAGGGTTCCACGACCTGACGACCTGAGAGACATGACGTTGGAGAGAAATGCTTCAACATTTTATCGGAGGCCAACACCAAGCTCACCAGATTTGGACATTGGGGATCCGTTGGTAGATCATCAAATAAGCAGTGCAGCTGTTGATTTGTGGCAAATAACCACTGCTCCTCGCTTTCCACCTATATAAAGGAGTGCAATGGCGGTTTTGGTAGCAACGGCTACAATGTTAAAACCTTCCACGGTTCCACCTTCCACTTTTAAAAGTCGTTGTTAACGTCAGAGAGTGGCGTTTTTTTGGTGTTTTTTGATGACATGCCAGAGAGTGGCGCTGTTGATGTCAGAAAGTGGTTGTTTTTTGTATTTTTGTGACGGCAATTTTTGTTTTTGTATTTTTGTGATGGCTATTTTTGTTTTTGTATTTTACTAGCAATTTGAACTGCTTTTGATTTCAGGCTAGAGTATATGTTATTTCACTGGTTTGTAATGAGAATAGATTTTGATTTCTTGATTTTATTTCACGGAGTGGCTTTTTTTGTTTTTTGTGATGACATGTCAGAGAGTGGCGCTGTTCATGTCAGAAAGTGGTTGCTTTTGTTTTTTGTGATGGCAGGTTAGACTCTTACAGTATATTCTTTTACTAGCAATTTGAACTGCTTTTATTTTTGTAATGGTATGTTTTCGTGATGTCAGGTTATAGTATATATTATTTCACTGGTTTGTAATGAGAATAGATTTTGATTTCTTGATGTTATTTTGATTTCATGATCTAATCAAAATTTAAGTCACGGAATATGACCATTGTTGGTTATTCTCGTAATGTTCCTCCATAGTATCTTGACAATATTCTATCTTGACAATATTCTACAAAATATAAGCCACATATTACAAAATATAAGCCACACATTATAGATGTTACATATCATATGTACACTTGAGTAGATTTAAGTACTTAAAAAATTGAATTAAGAAACATTCATCATATAAAAAAAAAGAAAAAAAGTGGAAAATAGAATATATTGTATGTGGAGTAGACTCTAGTTACCTAAATAAGTGAATACTGAAATCTTTTATATATATATATATATATATAATTTAAAAAATTAAGATAATGTAAATTAATTTTAAATTTTGATTAAATAATTATTTATGATTTAACATATTATTTTGTTAATTAATTTAAGTTTATAATTTATATTTATTTTAATAATAATTTGATTAATTTTTTTTTTAAATCATAAAAGATTTAAAAACTTATCTAACATAAACTATCTATATTAAAAATAAAAAATAAAAACATCAAAAAATAATTAATTATTAATTTAAAACTAAAAAGAATAGATATTTAAAGTAATATATCCATTTGAGCATACAAAGAGTTAGATGAGAGGGGAATTATGTTGGAACTCTATTGATAACATTTATAATGAGAGGGGAATTATGTTGGAACTCTATTGAGAACATCCATAATTTTCTTAAAGTGTAGAAAGTTTAGAGAATCTTACTAATTCTTAAATTTCCAACCATAAAATGTTTGACAATATTTTTCTAAAAAAAATGCCATCCCATGGAATTTGGGCGAAATAAATGGTTGGGGGGTTTAGGGATAGTGGGTGAGGAGTGGGGTGGTTGTGGGTAGAGACAGTGAGAGAGATAGAGAGAGTGGGGGGTAGGGGGGATTAGGAGAGATAGAGAGGGGAGGTAGCAAGGAAAATTTCAAGGAAAAAATTCCAACCATAACATGATGGCTGATATTTTTGTAAAAAGATTGAAATTTCTAAGTTTTTATATATTTTCTAGACAATTTTGGCAAGTTTTAGAGTAAAAAAAATTATCCCATGGAAATTGGTAAATCTGTTTTTGGAAAAATGGGTTAAAAATGAGCCCATGGGATAAATTTCATCCACTAAAATTTTCCCTAGAGGTTAGGAGTAGGGACACTATGAGAGAGAGAGAGAGAGAGAGAGAGAGAGAGAGAGCATCAAAAGGGCCTCTACTTATATGTTGATGGAAGAAGAGTGGGAATTTATGTTTCCTTAAATCAATATTATATATGGATTTATTCATTTAACTAACCCACAAGCACATTAAAGGCTGGCATCTAGGAGATAAATCACACAGGGTTGTGTCTAATTGTTAAGATTTAAGATGCTAAGACAGAAAATATCAGCATTACATTCCATTTCACAACAATAGCATATACATGATCACTAAAAGAACAACAAGTACAACATAAACAGAAGAGACACAGATTTATCCTGGGAAACCCTCATGGGGTAGAAAACCCAACAAAGCTTCCTCAATATAGATGACCAGAAAATACAAAGATGTAAACCACAACCATGAGCTCCTTCTCCTCCATAGGAGATCTCTCTCTCACTTAAATGCACTAATCACAAGTGAGTGCAATGTGTGTTAAATGAGGAACACACCTCCTCTATTTATACACAACTCCGACTTGTCTTTTGCACAAGCTAGGTCACCCCAACTTAACCACTTTACATAATCTGATAGGGCCGACCCCACTAGGGTGGTCTAATAACCCTTTAACCCACATAACACATACAGACTTGGTCCCCACTAGGGAAGTCTAATAACCCAAGTTACCATGGAGGAATAAACATATCTAGATACATGACAAAGTCCCATCGGAGGAATGAAACATCTCTAAAATAATAAAATACAAATATAATATTCTTAGAAGCTAGAATATTTCAACACTCCCCCTTAATGACAAGGATATTATAACAACATCTGCAGGAGCAAGGAGTCATCAACATCATACATGACACATCTATAAATCATTGGAAGCTTTCTCAACATCATCAGTAACTCAAGCAGCTACTAGAACATCTTCAATACTGGAACATCAACATCTTCAGTACTGAGTCTTCATCTTCTGCATCACTCACAACTACGGAAACATTAACATCAACATCTCGATCATCAACATCGTCATCACACAATCATCAGCATCGTCGTCACATGATCATCAACATCGTCATCACACGATCATCAGCATCGTCATCACACTATCATCAACATCGTCATCACATGATCATCAACATCGTCGTCACACGATCATTAGCATCGTCATCTAGATCATCATGATCAGCAGCATCGTCATCTAGATCATCATGATCAGCAGCATCGTCATCTAGATCATCACGTTCAACAACATCATCATCTAGACCATCATGATCAGCAGCATCGTCATCTAGATCATCACGATCAACAACATCGTCATCTAGATCATCACGATCAACAGCATCGTCATCTAGATCATCACAATCAGCAGCATCGTCATCTAGATCATCACGATTAGCAGCATCATCATCACACGATCAGCATCATCATCATCATAATAGCATCAACTGGATCCTCTCGATGAACAACACAATGGAAGCATACCTTGCAACATGCATGATCTATTTAAGACACCATATCATGTCTAGGGACGATGCAGTCCACTCGTCAAATTAGACAAATTCTAAGGACCACTCTCAGAGACATCTGTCTGCGTATCAATTTAGGATCCAAGTCTAGGGATGATACAATCCTCTCACTCTCGGAGACATCTATCTATAGATCAGTTTAGGACTGAAGTCCAGGGATGATACAATCCCCTAACTCTCGAAGACATATGTCTACGGACCAGTTTAGGACTAAACTCCAAGGATGATACAATCCCCTCACTGTCGGAGACATCTATCTGTGGATCAGTTTAGGACTAAGGTCGAGGGATGATACAATCCCCTCACTCTTGGAGACCTCTATCTATGGATCAATTTAGGACTGAAGTCCAAGGATGATACAATCCCCTCACGTCCACTAGGGACCATTCATCGACCTCATTGTCAGAACAGGTAGCCTCACCCTCGACCTTGTCGTCGAAACAGGTAACCTCATTATCGATACAAGTATCCACATCAATACAGTATCCACATCAACGATACAGTATCCTTATCAATACAGTATCCACATCAACGATACAATATCCTCATCAATACAGTATTCACATCAACGATACAATATCCTCATCAATATAGTATCCACATCAATGATACAGTATCCTCATCAATATAGTATCCACATCAACAATACAGTATCCTCATCAATACAGTATCCATATCATCGACACAAGTATACTCATCATCGATACACGTATCCATATCAACATAGGTATCCTCATCATTGACCTTACCATCAATATAGGCAATCTCATCATCGATACAGGTATCCACACTGGTAGCAATATCCAAGTATCATCATCGACCATATCACTCCCCCTTTCGAGGAGGGTCCTTCTAAACTACACCAAGCTTGTCTTGGAAATGTTCAAACTTTACTCGAGACAGAGGTTTGGTCAATACATCCGCAACTTGTTCATCAATGCTCACATACTCATGCTTGATAGCTCCTTTCTGCACCATATCCCGTATATAAAAACATTGGATCTCTATGTGCTTTTACTTATCATGGAACACTGGATTCTCTCTCATCTTGATTCAACTTTGGTTATCACACAGGATCTAAGTCAAACAGTCCTGATAATAACTTCCGAAGCCATACCGCTTCACAACTAGCAGAGCAAGCAGCTATATATTCTGCTTCAGTTGTGCTGAGAGACACACTAGACTACTTCTTACTATACCGCGAGATCATGGTAGATTCCATACAATAACATCCTCTCGATGTACTCTTTATGTCTGATACACTTCCTTCCCAATCAGCATCTGTGTAGCCATACAATCTGAAGTCATGATCTCCAAGGTAATGTAGACAAAAATCTATTGTGCCCTTTAGGTACCTCATCACATGCTTTGCATCTATCATGTGAACATGTCTAGGTTCCTCTAGATACTGACTCAAGGTGTTCACGGCAAAGCAGATATCTGGCCTAGTGTTCGTCAGATACATTAATGACCCAATAATTTGTCTGTACAGAGTTACATCCACTAACTCTGATGAGTCATCCGCTAACAGCTTCAAGTTGGAATCCATGAGAGTGGCCATTCCAACACATCAAATCTTTTCAGGATTTATCAGCATACTTTCCCTGGTTGAGAAAGATTCCTTCTGAGCCTTGCCATACTTCCACTCCTAGGAAGTAATTCATCAATCCGAGATCTTTCATCTTGAACTTTGTAGCTAGCTTCTTCTTGCTTTCCATGATCTGTTTCTCATTCCCTATCAGAAAGAGATCATCCACATATAATAATAGTATCATCCATAGCCTTAAGGTAAAGGTTAGTATCAGCTTTACTTTTGGTAAATCCCAAGCTTGTCAAGAAGCTATTTATTCTCCCTCTGTGACTGAACATCATTCGTACTCTGAGTGATCTTCTGCATATCTATCCGTGTCATCTCTCGTCAGATGGGTCTACTGATATGAGCCTCAAGATCATTCGAACTCTTGTGGTGAGTTCCTTCTTGCATCCATCTAAGAGAAGAATGTCATATGTATATAGAAACCATTTTCAACCTTGTAGCAAAGGTTGAAATCCGCATCACCCATGGTGATCATTAAGACTATCAATCCTGGGTACCTGTACAGAGTTTTCTTGAATCCTGGGAGTTTTCTCGATTCGCATTTGTTCTTCAATTACACCATTAAGAGAATGGTCTTATCTAGCCACTTGGAGCGAACAACTCGTCATGATCCTCTTCCTCTTTCTAAGAGAATCTTCTAGCCACGAGCCTTCTATTGCATGTTTGATTTGTAAGTCTTCTTGTTGAACATCCATCACTTGTTTGGTGTTCATCATTCTTCATTATCTTTCCTACAAATCAAAGTTAATTACATGATTAGTAATACTTCATAATCATCAAATCATGTTGACATGATAACCTTTTATGCATACAAATATGATTCACATGGTTATGCAACTATTTTGACCAAAACTTTGGCACAACACTTTTCCATATCCTGTATGCATACAATGGTTATCTAGATGCCTTCCATCTCTACCAGAACATACTATCGAGAGCATGCACAACTCTCAGCATGTCAGCAAAGAGGTTTCATTCTAGACAAGAAACAATGGAATGTTTGTCCAACTTACCAATCATATGTATGCTTATTAGTGGTATACTGTTCAATGCTATATGAATGCTTACACTCAACATGACATATTCTAGGAATACAAATATGCATACAATTATTACAAGCAATATCATTTACTATTTCAGAGATTCAAATAACAACACAAATACTTGTCTTTTATGGTTGCCTCCTGCTTGATCTCTATATGTCTTTGAACTTCTTATCCATCCTGGACCACTATGCATACTAGTGCCATACTCATGATCTCATCCATAATAATACATTCATTAGTATAGTCTCAATACTATTAAAACATTATGATTCTAAATAATCTTAAGTATGTATGGTCATGATCATTTCATACATAGGTATACTTACCTAAGATCCTAACAAAGTAGGATTCTAACTTGACGTAGGAAAACATACCTGGATTATCAAGCTTGGTTATGTCTTAACATACCCAAACAATATCCTCTTTGTTCTCTTCAATGATTTAGAGACCTTGTGCTAGAACCTGCATATCTCATAGGTTAAGCATAGTAGAACAAAGTCATACATACCTCGTAAGTAGAGCTTCTATGTGGTCAAATACTATGGATGAGTCTTTATCTCCATGTCATCATGGTCATAGAAATTGATTTGTATTTCTTTATATACATGTATCTTGTTAGCAGACAACATCATCCTCATACAACACCACAGGTGCATTAGTACAATCATAAGTGTCATAACCCTAATCAATAAATGTATTCTATCATTCCAATGCATTCTTACTTTTACTAGGGTAATAAGACAAGTCTAACATTAATCAAGATTGTACTAACCTAAATAATATGAAGACAAACATAAACTTAATCATGAACATATTTCAACACATACTTGTATCTCCTCAAGTCATACCTGTCAGGATTGCTTTTAACCCAATCCACTTTGATTTGTTGAAATTGGATATGGAGTTGGATTAGGGTTTGTCAGAGAAACCCGAAAAATTCAAACTTTGAATTTCAAACTTCTGAATGGATGGAAAGATGCGCCTTGCTGAGCTGATCAAGCTAGCATACTTCAATTTTGAAATCTCCAAAATTTGACCCCTCAAAATTGCCTTTGAAACTTCTAGATCTTCTAGACAGGATCCCGAACTAGGGTTTGATGAATCCCACCCTTCTTCCCAATCAAAAGGTTCGATCCAAACATGGGGGGTTCAATAGTGAGGCAATATCATATCACGTCCATTCATATTGGGGGGTTGAATACTCTTAAAAACCTCAAAAATATATTGCACCGTATTAAGGGGTCAAGGGGGGTTTTTAATTTGACATAGTAATATAAATATTGGGGGTTATTTTATTTGGGAGTGTTGAGGAATAACCTCCAAATCGTGTGATGGATTCATACGTCCAAATCACAAGATCGATTCATACCCACCTAAAACTTAAGGACCTTCCATTTTTATTTGATATTGCTTATGATCCTAAGTTTTGCTTAAATTTGATAATAGTGTACCAATGATAATATTGATGGAATTCTCTTTGGATTATTGTCCTTGAGCAATCCTCATTTAATAGCTCATTTAGGCTTGGTTTTGAATTGATGTTATATTGTTTTTCATCTTTAAGTTAAGAGATGTAGTTAAATGGGAGTTCTTGACTTGAACAATTGTATTGTATTTTTGTAGGAATTTAGGTAAATGATTAAACTCTTCATTTTTTAGGTTAGGGTTAAGGTGGGAATTGAGATTCAATTAAACCTTGCTCCACGACAACCAAGAAAAGCAAGATCAAACTTTCTTGGTTCACTAGAACCAAGAAAAGTTAGATCAATGTCTCTTGACTAATTATTTATTTCAACTTTTTATATTCTTCTTTAATATTTTCACATTGCCAGTTAGGAATAGTTGTTAGATTGAGTTATATTTGGCACATTCATAATTGTAATTTCAATTCTTATATGCAAGGCATCTGTCTTAATATTATATTGGAATTAACATGAACATAGATGAAACTCTAAATCCTTATTTACATACCCTATGTGTTATCGTTACCATGAAATGGTATCATATAAGTTTCACTATCTGTGCATATTTATAAGTATTGCATGCTTGAAGCCTAACAATGGATATTTTCCCCTATCCTTTAAAGATAATAATAAAAAAAACTAGATATAACCCAAGAAAAGGTAACTAAATGTTGTTAATTCTCGTGATTGCAAGAATAAACGTAGAGGAAGTGGAGGCAATTGATTGGATCTTGTGAATGACCCAAATCCAAGCTATGCACATGATCATATGGTGTTATTGAAAAGTAAAAGGAATTGTTCTATGTTCATTTGGGTTCAAACATTAATGATGTTTGTTCTGATAGGAAGGTAGGGGCGTCCTTCCAAAAAAGGGTTTCAATTTTGAATTTTTATCGAGATTAATTTATTAAGCTTATAGAAAACATGAGTTCTCTATGGCTATATTTGTATTTACATGATATAAAATGATAGATTGGCAGGTTTTGGTGTGAAACATTTTCAATTATCATATTTTCTAAGCATTGCACTAATAATTGGACTATCAGTCTTTTACATTCTTTGTTATCATTGATCTCTTGACTAGGTTGTGTTTTATGCATTTTGCCTTCCCCGATACTATTTATTTGGGTTTTCCACTGTCCAATGCTACAAACTGATCAGTCACCCATGCAATCCTAGTGGGATCATTATTAGCATTATACTATTATTTTATTTAGCATCTTGCTTGCTTATACTAAGATGTGGCAGGGATCCTTTTTGTTACAACTTGATAATATGATATAAAGGGGGTGTTAAAAATGGGTTGATAAAAATGGATACCTACAATATCTAGTGAAACTAGGGGTTTTCTTAATTGGAAAGGCATATTGGGAGGGGGGTTCAACAATACAATTTTAGTATGCATTTTCCAATATTTAGTGAAATTAGGGGTATTCTTTAATATCATGTGAACGATCGTGCTATGTAACAATTTCACTGAGTGAACCCCCCGTGGATCCAAAGCTCTAAACTTCTATTTTTCTAAGGAGCTTCCAGCCGTGGTCATAGACTTCAAAAATTCTAACTTTTGTAGAAGCCCTAATTTTCCACCTTTCCGATCAAAATCCCGAACTAGGGTTTGATCAAGCCCACCCTTCTGACCAACCAAAAATTTATATATTGGTCTCTAAATTTTGATTTTGATGAGGAGCATTCAGCCATGGACTCCGATTCCAAAAATTCCAACTTTCTCTGAAACCCTATTCCCATAGCAGTGACGATTCAAGAATGAAGGCGCTCAAAATCCAAATCTATTTTGACATAAATATGCACCTGTTTGTTTCTGGTGTAACTCCGAAATTATGAATCCAAAGGGTCTGAAACTTCTTCTTGTGGTAGCCCGACCTGTCCTCTTTCGAACCCCATCGGTCTGACCTCAATTGGATTCTCTGAGAGATATTTATGCCACCTGTTTATGGGATAAAACAAGAGAGCAAACTTGTACGGCATGCCATGTGTCGCTAGTTCAAGTTCGGCCTCTGAAAAAGTTACCTGAGAAACTACAGTCCGTGCTCTACCTATTACTTTTTATGAAATTTCATGTGGAGCTTCCTAGCCCAAGTTGTAACCTTTTTTCCTAGGTCACCTGTTTATGACTGAGATCTGGAAGAGGCAGAAACCCTAACTTGTACTGATCATAAATCACAATGTACAACAAATTAGAGATTTTACTTTGGACAAAGGTATAGGGGGATGTAATCTACGACCTATAAAGGTTTCAGATCCTAAAACTTTGCCGAAATGGATTTATAGTGAAAGTTCCATGATGACTGGTTTTTGCTATACAAAACCCTAACCTTCAAATTGTCGCAAGTGAAGCAAGTGTCATAAGTGCCATACATTGCCTTCCTTCAGGTTAGCTCTGATACCATGTTAATATTTAATATGCTAAGACATAAAATATCAGCATTACACTCCATTTCACAACAATAGCATATACAGGATCACTGAAAGAACAACAAGCACAACATAAACACAAGAGACACAGATTTATCGTGGGAAACCCTCACGAGGTAGAAAACCCAGCAAAGCTTCCTCAATATAGATGACCAAAAAATACAAAGATGTAAACCACAACCATGAGATCCTTCTCCTCCATAGCAGATCTCTCTCTCACTTATGCATTAATCACAAGTGAGTGCAATGTGTGTTAAATGAGGAACACACCTCCTCTATTTATACACAACTCTAACTTGTCTTTTACACAATCTAGGTCGGCACCAACTTAACCACTTTACATAATGTGACAGGGCTGACCCCACTAGGGTGGTCTAATAACCCTTTAACCCACATAACACATACAGGGCTGACCCCCACTAGGGAAGTCTAATAACCCAAGTTACCACGGAGGAATAAACATCTCCGGATACATGACAAAGTCCCATCGGAGGAATGAAACATCTCCGGAATAATAAAATACAAATATAATATTAATAGAAGTTACAATATTTCAACACTAATGTCCCTCAAACTAATCACAAAAAAAAATACTAACATACTATCATCAATTTTGGATGATATCGTCATCTACTTCATGATTCCTTCTATAATTTATACTTATTGTCTCTATTCATATCATGATTGTTTCGATGTCTAGTATATTATACGCTTATTTATTCGGATCCCTGCCCTATTATTATTACAACTGTTTATAATTTATTTCCTCACACATCGCTTATCTCACCAAAAAGTTTCTTTGATTGTCTTTACATAAAATTTTAATTTAAACTATCCATTTGATCCTTTATTTAGCCACTACATGAACAACTAAAGCAATTCATGGCTTAACCCTTATTAATATTTTTATATCCTCCTTATTATAACTTGGAGATGCCAATGCTATATCAATATTTGTGTTTATTATAACATCAAATTGGGCCATCATACAAGCAATAACTTTTATAATTTTTAGTCCCTTTTCTTATTACCATACATATCCTAGAACATTTTATTGTGGTGGTATAACATTGTTATGAACATCCATTCCTAGCATAATAGGGTTATATGACAATAGAAAAGTATGAACTATCCTTCAAATCCATTTTATGAGTTATACAATACTAACAAGATTACATATGAGGTTAATTGTTGAGACAATTCTCCTCATGTCGAGCATATGCAATACAATACAATAGTAGTAATGTTTAGATTATAGTTTTATATGTTATGTTATATTATCTATGTTATGTTATAGTTTACAGTCTTGAATTATACACCATTCATCACTTTACCTAAACTGCCATTTTAAAGCTCTTAAGCTTTACATGTCCAGGAGAACTTAAGGGAGATAATATTATAAAAAAATGCATACGTCTGAGCAACGATATGGTCAATATCCTGTACCAAGGTTTTTAAGGAGGTCATCTTATCTACTAGCGACTTAGATTACATCTGGTGTTTGTGTCATCTGAAACATATACACAACATAATAAAGTGTAACATGTAATTCTATTGTATGTTTTATTCTCCACGTCAACCATCAACCTATATGGTCATTTTCCCAACTATTTATGTGTAGCTTGATACATAACCACCTATGGCCATAGGTAACTTGTCAAATTTTTTATTGAATTTTCTACTATTGTCAATTCATTGTATTAGGGTTTAGTTGCTCGAGGTGAAAGCATTATGAATCTCCCCATTTGTTATTTCTGCAGTTGGTTGTGGAGGTTTTTAGGCTTTGGATCCCTCCTTACGACAACAATTTTTCCTACTCAATTACTTCAATGCAACCTTTGAATCAGGATATTTTTTAAGGATTCTAATATTATAATTAAGTATAGTATTCTAGGTGATTATTTTGGATTGAAAAACACACACACACACACACACACATATATATATATATATGTAGGCAAATATCAAATATGAAACATACAATTTACTACTGAAATTTGTAATTTTTGGTCAAAATTATGATAAAAAAACATATTTTATGTATATATAGGCGATATTAGAGACTAAAAATGACCAAATAGCGAATTTATTTTTTGAAAAAAAACCCAAAAAATAGCCAATTGGCGAAATTTCGCCCCTTAAAATTGCCTTGCTTTGAATTGAGAATGAGCTAGGATATGGATGCCCACATGTTGCTCTTGCCTTGGCCATGCTTGTAGCCAATGTGTTATATTGAATTTAGAGTTATCTAGAGATAACTTAATGCATATTATTTTACTTCTGGTTCAATTCTTAGATTACTATGCATTGTCTAGAATGATCGGTCCCATGTTGCAATTGAGGGAACCCATTAGACCTACAAAGGATATGGCCATCAAAGACCTCAGTGTTACCGGCTCGACACCTTTTTTATGTCCACAAAGTATTAAGGTAAAGGTTCATTGTTTCATTACTTCTCTTGTTTCCTGTATGCTATTAAGTTATAATGATAATGTTTTCTTGATGTTTTTGTAGACTCGGGATGCCAACTCCAGTAGGTTTGTATCTTCAAGACATAGCCATGAGGATTCCTATGAAGGATCAAACCACTATAGGTAACTCTACCATGATGCAAAATCTCATTTGGTAATCATTTTACAAGGTATTCTTTAATGGTTTTTCACATATCCTATCGAGAGGTCCAAGGCTCACGATGGCGTTTTAGCAATTCAAGAATACAATAGGTACTTGCGTTCCAACATGAAATTTTGTGCATTATTATTTCCAAATATTGATATTAGTCACTACTTGGTGTTTTCCTCTAGATAGTTTCTCGACCATACTTAGCCATTAAGTATTGACTCCGGAAAATCCATCATCTTGTATTTCTCCTCGCACAACCCTCATGGAAAATCTACGTTGAAAACTCAAGTATGAGTGTAATAAACAGAAGGGTCTGCAAGGATCTCGGTAATTTTCCTACAAAATTGGCTTTGTATCCTATAGCTTATGTAATGGTTTTATCCAACTTATGAATGAATATTAAATATTGTTTTGGTTATGGAAACCCTTTGATTGAAAATTACTATTACATTATGCTTGCACGATATTCTTTGCTTAAGGTTTTAGCACAAGAAATAGTCGTTATGCTAGGATTAATTTTGAGAGTTACATTTTATCTACTCACTATATATGAACATATGTTTTGTTATTTCAAGTTACGACCTCTAATATATGGCATACACAAGTTATAAATGCAATTTGTATCTATTAGATATTAGTCTAGCTTTTCATAATAGTAGCATAACTCTTGGTTATTCCTTAAATGCTAGCTTGTTACTTAGGCTAAAGTATGTTGAGAATTATTTTATATAATGCGAATTATTTTAAGGTCTTGAATTCTGAGGGATAATACACAAATTAAATTTTAAGTGTATTTGTTATATCATAAGTTATTTTATTTTTATGTAACCATTAGAAAACATCTATACCTTTCTAGCCCGTCGGCCTAATTAACTAGTAATAGAAACTCTCTTATGTCTAATGTTTATCCATGTACGCACGTGCATGCACGCGTGCACGCGCGCGCGCGCGTGTGTGTGTGTGTGTGTGTGTGTGTGTGTGTGTGTGTGTGTGTGTGTGATTGATTGCATATACTATTCTATAGACTCATATCCATGGAATATCTTAAATGATTGTATACTAAGATATTTCTGGTGTTTAATATAGATAGGTATTTCCCTTCATGTGTATAAAAAGTATGTAAATGGAAAGTATAATTTCTTTCTACTTAAATTATATCTATATACAACCTAGGTATTTGAAAATAAATCATTCAGTACCTCAGTAATTAAAATGTATGGTCTATTTTCTATTCCGTACATTTTCCTCAAATTACAAAGTTAAACCCTAACTCTTGAATCCTACTCTCATAACTAAATCATATACATTCTATGCTCCTGAACATAATCAGAACTTCTATCTTTTGTATCTAGTCGTATTCCTAGTCTCATTTTAGCAGTATTAAAATAACTATTTTTAGTCCGTATTATCAACAAACATAGAATTGTATATCTAAGTATTTCATTTTCTCTCAAGAAATAATTCTAAGAGAAAATAACAATTATCACTACGTCTTTCTTTGCAAGAATAAAATAACTAAAACAAGAAATATAATAAACACTAAATCATGCATGTACATATTGGTTTTCAACATTTGTTTTGGAACAACAATTGCCTTCTAGAACAACAATTGAAATAGCCATGTACCACCTATCCTTAGGCATTGAGTAGTCAAATTACTTTCTCAAGTCACTCCCAAGCATGTATTATGAATCCATCACAGCTAATACACTATTCTTCACCTATTCCAATATTTCTATTTAACTCACAACAATATAGTAATATAATGCAACTTAACACAAGATCAAAGCTCTTATCAGAATTTTCCTAACACCTTACATAATGCTCACACATCAAAGCTTCATTTCTCTTCCTACTCTTCCCCCTCCTTCTGTACCACATATCAAATTTATAAGATTTCATTTTCCAATATCTTATAAACAAATTCCTTCCCTCTCATTGGAAATTCATAGGATTGGGTTCTCCCCTATATTCTAGGGTGTTAGTTTAAGGAAATACCCTCTTGACACTTTCTTTCACTTCCCTTGGGTTGGCATATTTGTGTTCCCTACTCATGGAATCATAGTCATCTCTTTTCATGGCTATTCCAACTACTTTTTATTCAATTAATAATGTTTAGAAATTGTCTCTTACATATGTCCTTCCCTAAGGACAAGTTCCAAGCAGTAATCTTGCACATCTTTAAACAATAAGATAATAAAATATTGTTTTCTAATACATAATATAAATTTATATTAAGTAAGGAAAATTAATGATCTGCAAGGATATTACATCCTTCCCTCCTTAAAATAAAACACCATCCTCGTTGTTTCTCTTGCTCCCATAATTTTGTCATCAAACTAATTCATCATGGACCTCTCGCATCTTTAGATTATTCCAATGATGGTTTTTCATCCAAATCCTTTAGAGGATACACACGTGTACCTCCATTGCTCTTAGTTTGAAACAAAATAATCCAATTGTCATAATCACCACTTATAAGAAATTTATTGCATGAAACATAAAAGGTATAAATTATTTTGACCTTTTACTTATCTCTAAGAAATCGGTTCTCCTGAGAGTGTTGTAGAATACTATCTTGATTGGATGGTTAGACCACATCCCTTTGTCCCTATCTCCTGGTATAAATCTTATAGCCTCTTTATCTCTTAAGGATTTTTTTTTATAGATAATATATTTTAGTTAAATCTCTTATTTGCACATACAATATCTATATATTTATGGGATAAAATCCTAGGCATTACAACCTACCATTGTAATAATTTTGGTGGGTAAAATTCATAGTTCAACAATTTTTGTAAGGTTCATTTGAGCCTACAATTAGTTACTAACATCTTAATTTATGCACATACTATAATCACAACTTAGAATCCAAACTTGAATACCCAAGTTAAAATACTGCATCATGCCATCCATATTTAATTTACTATCTTTTTGTTTAACTTAAAGGCCTTTGCCACACCTAACATGTATAACGCTCATAGCCATGGGAATAAAGAGTCATTATAGAAAGTAACTAGTTGTGTAAAACCATTTTCTCTCTTCTTTTTACACACCTAACAATGGGTAGTGCTCATAATAGTGTGCATAATGAGTCCTTGTAGACTTTGAACATCTCTATAAACCATGTGCTCCCTTTTTCTTCCAAACCTAACACTTGGTAGTGCTCATAGAAGTGTGCATGCGAGGGTATTTGTACATTTTTTTTACACTCAAAAAATCCCTAAGCTAATAAACTTCTCATCCTAGGACATAACACATACAATCTTTCACGAAATCCCCTAAATTCTAGACAAGTAATCTTCATTGTGTATATGTGTTCCTATAGGAGTTGATCCTAAAGTTTTTACAACCCACACATCCCAATATTGTTTACTCAATGGAAATTAGCTTGCTAGGTTCTCAATTCCAAGCAAATTTTCAGTTGGATTTAAATGCATTCCATAACCAATTACATCCTTCTTAAGTTTTTATTATTATTATATTGAATTATATTTGTTTTCTAAACAGAGAACCTCCCCCGCCCCTTCTTGCTTATGCTAGTAGGGTGAGAGATTCATTAGTTTATTATTCTTAACTTTTACCTCCTCATTTCTTTATTGCCTTCTCTTTGTAATTATATTTCTTATAGAAACGAGAGTATGAGGTTTTTTCCTCATCCATTTGACTTTTTCCAGTCATAGGACATTGTCCTTCACTGTGGAATTACTTTCATTGACATCACCAAGTCCTTAAAAAAATATTCAAAACATATCTTTCAAATCGCATGAATCATTCTTTACTATAATATTTTTCTTACAATTGTTTCCAATTGACAATCCTTTCAACTACTTTCAATTATTGGAAATCATATACTTGGTGTTTCCTAACTGTATCATCACTTCATTCATTAGTCCTATACCTAATCATACTCAAACTTTAATTGCAATCCGCATTAGAAAAATCAAACTTTTTAGTCTTTTCACTTCTTACTAATCATGTAAGAAAATCATCAATTCCCATAGATGTGTAGTTTTTCATAATTAAAATTCTCTCAACATATTCAATGTATGCAATAATTATTAAATGGATTTTAATTTCACATATTCATATTTCTTGTTATTCCTCCTTGTCTTTTCTATTAGTTCCAAGGTTACATGTAGCTTTATAATATGATTTTCTGGGAATGTATTCCCCATGTAGTATGGTATTTATAATACCATCACCCACGTATAATATTTTTACAAATCATCATATCATATCAACCTAGAAAATATAAATGATGCAAAGGTTTCTTACCAATCAGTTAAGTCTTCCAAATAAAGCAGGAAAAGATCATCACATACCTATTATGATGACTACTAATACCTCACATGTTACCTGATCAACCATGATTTATAAAATGATATGATTATTTCGTTAGTCTATTCCACACTTGTATCTTTTCATTAATTTTAGCTTTCCTTTAATAGATCAAAACAAAACAATTTGAACCTTATAACAATTCATGCTTAAAATTATTGTGGTTGCAGTTAAGAATGTTTCAATTAACATTCTTGTTCGATTTCCAATACCTAATTCATGTATACATAAGTTCATATAACATACTAAAAATGTATACTTAAATAAATTCTTGCTATTTGTGCACATACTATTTCCAGCCATTAATATCGCATTGGGCTATTATTCTCCTAGCAACATTCTTGAATACACTCCATAATTTTTAATAATACTTTTATTTGAGTAAGTTCAACATATTACTTGCAATGATATTACTCATCGATATTTTTCTCATACATACATAACTCGAGTTATTCTAAGTAGTTACTAATTTCATTGTACATTTTAGAGGACCTAATTTTGTAAACTTTCTTACTATACCTTAAACATTCATCACTTATATTCATCCAGATGCTACCCATGTTGTGTTCATAATAACTATATTAATGAACGAAGTGCTAACTAAGGAAAGTTTGTCAAATTTAAAACTAATGGCCTTGATGTCGATAGGATTTGGTGCTAATTTCCATGGGAAATTAAAAGCATGTCAACTTTTTCACACTAAAATTTTGTGCATATGATCAGCGTGCAGTATAAAGTAAAATAAAGGATTGTAAACAATGAATGAAATCATTAGTTGCTAATAAAATGCATAACAATGATAACATGCACTCCAAGC
Source organism: Larix kaempferi (assembly GCA_027924585.1). NCBI lineage: Eukaryota > Viridiplantae > Streptophyta > Pinopsida > Pinales > Pinaceae > Larix > Larix kaempferi. The sequence continues at coordinate 115,100 of BSBM01000467.1, forward strand.
CTAGTCTTTTTACAATTTCCATTTGTTCATTTGAAGTTCAATTGAATCTAATAATATTATGAATTTTCCCAATTTCATACTCATGGATAGGATTATCCAAGTGGACTTCATGGAAACACACTTTTCCGTTTACTTCCTTTCCACCACATTACATCAACTATAACTAGGCTCATTGGAATACAACCATTTATAGTGTTCCTACAAATTAGGAGGAACTCGAACTGTAAAAAATAGCAGTCATAATAATACAGGAAATATGATCCACACCTTTCTAGTCAATGAATATATCAATATAAATCCATATAGGCATCTGTTAGGAGTGTAAACCTTAAGCTCTCATGCATCAATATAAAATTGTGTCAAACCTTATACATAGAGGTTCATTGCAGTGTAGTAAATGTAGTAAACCTTCTGCCCAACCTAGTCATTGAAGGAAATAACAACTTCAACAATGTTGTCCCATGAGAAATAATCCTTTTCAACATTATTGAATTCACCCATTATTAACTATGGAATAAAACAAAATCCCTAGCTAGAAAGTGAATACACTTTTAATAAAAAGGAGCATGGAGATTATTGTTTAACATCAAATTATCATCAATAGAAGGGATAAATAATTTAGTTATCCTTGAAAATTGGATGTTTCAATATAGAGACATATTGATATAACTAAAGGTCAACAACTTCACTTGTTCAAGTAATCGTGCATATGGATGAATGTTGTTGATGAGGATACAACATAATTAAGTCAGAGATTAGATGTTGCATTGAACTTACAAGGTTGGTCGACTCCTTGGTCATATCTAGTCAAGTTCAACTCAGTCGACTCTATGGATCATTTGATCCATTAACTCATTGAACTCATGTAATATTTTGTAAGATTCGTTCATCATACATGTCTTGTGGAATTAGATGACTCAAACACATGTCAACTAACATTCTGAATAGTTGAAAGGCACCAGGAATATGCCATTGATGTGGTAGCAATGTCTCTTCATCTTCCTCTATTCAAAAAATGGAAATAAAAAAATTAGTATTATAGATCAAATCAACACTTCTTCATCTGTGATGATAATTCGAAAGACAACACTTAAAATCATCACTTTACATTCACAAAAAGGACATTTATGGATGGAAGAGCCTATGATTTGAATCCTATTTTGATGGCCCTAAGCATTAGAAGTGAAACCCTAGCTCCTTCCCATCCATTATGAAGATTTTCAACTTTAAAAAGTGAAAATTCACACCCTGCTAGTTCATTGGGAGAAAATTCCCTTATAATTCACACCTTGCTAGTTTATTTGGTGCGAATCATTCACACCTTACTAGTTCATTAGTAACTATGAATGCCTAAAAAAATGGCAATTCACATCTTGCACACTGACAAGATGCAAATCATTTTCATGTTACCTATGAATTAAGCATGAATTCCCTCAAAGAATCATTAAAAATAAATAAATTCAAAAATATTGGAAGTTAGTTAGGTATGTAACTCTAACTTGCTCGTTTGTAACTCCTCCAACCACTTGGTCATGATCTTGTTGTCACCTAATACACACCTGGGGGGAGGCAGTAGAAAACCCTCAAGCTGCTTGGTGTGTCCTTGGGGTAAAGTTAGATTCAAGTGTTGTCACCTAATTACTCAACTCCTCCATCTAGGATACTCCTAGCGAAGCCAAGGGGTTTGGTCTCTATAAAACAAAACTATGGATTCTACACTACAAAAAGGTAAAGAATCTAATATATGAGTTAATGATGGATGAAAAATACTGAAACAAAAGCATCTACAGATAAATTATTTCAACAACATTTGTATTTAGAAAATTGCATTCATGACATGATGGTAAATTGATTAAACCATATGATTGAAAATTAGACTAGTGTCGAAATGTGTAAATTGTTGTCGTGTTGGGAATGTTGTTGATGTCTTGTTTTCCAGTTTTAATTTATTAATGATGAGCGATGAAGAGAGTGGGTTGATTCTTTATTTTTCCCAACTCTAACTCACTCCTTCGAACTGAGTGTAGTGACAACTATACTAAGGGTCCAACTGGGCGAGGCATAACCTGCTTAAAGTAGCCAACTAACTATGTAATTACTTTCATGCAACCTCCTGAGTTCTAGTGATTAAGTTTTTTTTTATTTCCCTATTATGCTAGTCACACAAGTCCCTTTCTGATTGGCCAACTGTTCAAACTAAGTTGCAGTGGTAAAGAGCATATGGGAACTCGAGCCTTGGTAAATTTTATTAATTTTTATTCGTGATTTGTTTTAACTAATCTAATCAAGTTTATTACTTTTCAAAATGAAGAAACATAAACAAAATATACATCCCTTTAGGACAGATTATGTGCGTGTGTTATTCCATAATTGTAAGAAGTAAATGACAAAGAAAAAATGAAGTAAAGCTAATATATACATCCCTTGAGGACGGATTTTTTGCATGTGTTTCTTTTAATCTAATGCATGAATAAGGAAAATAATCTAAAACAAAAAATTAACGAAAATCAACAAACCACGAAAAGACACAGATCCCCCTTAAGGGGATGGGGTGGAGGTGCTTGAATTCGTCCTTGATTTTCTTTATTTCTTATTACAAAAGAATATGCTTCAGGGAATTCTACTATTCCTTTATCATTTGAGGATCCAGACAGCTTACAACGGTTTGAAAAAATTATCACAAGTAAAGGGAAGCCTCTAGGGGGTCTTAGATGTTCTATATCTTGGAAAAATGACTAGAATTCCTCTCTACCTGATCGCTAAAGTATAAAAAAATCAATCAAATAACGGTCAAATACACCCCAAAACACATCAAGAGTGTTTGGGAAAAAATCCTAAAAATTGCACAAAACATTTCCAAGTAAAAATAATGCAAGAGGAAGGGAAAATGACTAAGGAAAGTGAGCTAGAAAGCTACTTTCCTCAGGATCTTTGCTTGAATTTTTGGAGAAGTCAAGTGAAACAAGGCACTTGAATTCCACATATTAAATAAGATCAAGAACTAAACTAGACAATCCAATCCTTTCGATATGCAAACTAGAAACATGATTTGAAAAGCGTACAACCACTTAGATCTAGAAACTTTATGAATGAACTTGAAATTCTAATCTAGATTCTTAGTGTGATCAAAAGAAAACAATAAATCTATTCATTATTTTAGTTTTAGAATATAGATCTAAGAATGTTGTAATCCAAAAAGGTAATTAGAACTGAAAATAGCTTGAAATGAAGAGAAGGGGAAAGGAATCTGTTTAAGAAAGAAACCGAGACTTGAATATGAACTTGTGGGTTTCTGTGGGACTAGATATGAAAAGAAAGAAGTTAGAAAAACAAGAGATACAAACAATTTCTCTTCTCCTCCAACCAAAAGGGTACCTGCAGCTTACATCAACTCATACACAAAGCATTAGATCTAGAAGCATATGTTCAAGAAATAAGAGCCAAAATACTCATAAGCAAATGATGCATTTTAAAACTAGATCTCTAGCATATATAACAACAAGACTAGGAAAGTAAACAAACTTAACTAATTTATCTTACAAAACCAATAATTGTCCTTACAATAAACCAAGATTGAAGCAGGAAGTATGTGAGCATCTCACTACAAGTCACCTTCGTTCAACACATTTATCATCCATCCACACACAAAAGAAATACAATAATTCGACCTCCAAAGTCTCTTTATTCTCAATAAACAATAATGAAATACAATAACAAAGCTTTTCCTCCCAACTCCAACCAGAGAAAATGAGAGAGGTAAGCTGCTTAAATAACAAATAACATGCAAAGAGGGTGCAATCTCTAAGAGAGGGGCACATCCATGATGAGAGAGTTAACTATGAGCTTGAAGCTTTGATGTAGGACTTGATTGGAAGCCAAATCAAAGGTATTTGTCCCACCTCAATAGATTTAGGTGCATCCCTAACTTGTTTAAATCACCACAAATCAAACCTTTCCACATGTAGAATTTTACCAAGTGAAGGAGGGCACAACTCTTGATGAAGGATCAATTGGAACTTCATTGGAGATTATTGGAATCATCAAATATGAGTCTGATGTGATTAGTATTTGATCCCTAGTTAACTTAGTCCAAATCTAGACCAACTTTGGAAATGTTTGCACTGATTTAGGAAAATTTGTTTTGCCTTTATTTTGTCTTTTTTGGCCATTTAATATGTCTTTTTGCCATTTTCGAGCAAATATTAAATTAAGTGTGAAATATTCACTCAAAACTTAGGAAAAGTGAATTTATGGTTTTAAGGGGTTCTATATATTAGAAAATGAGCATCCCGTTGGAAAATTTCACCCACAAACCACTTTTTATTACAATTTTAATTTTCTAAATTAAACCATTAAAAATGGTTTGATTTTGCGGAAAAATTTTATTTTTCCAAAACAATAAAAAAAACCTACAAGGACCTAGCACAAGTTCATATGAATGTAGGATAATGTTCATATACACTTACACGTGAACTTTAATAAGCTCGTAATTCCTAAACCCCAAGACGAGCATTCCAACTTTGGAGGAGCAGGAAAAAAACTCGAAAATTATACTCTGCTTAGACGCAAAGCATAATTAACAAGGGAAACAACTCCTTGCAATACCCATATTGGTTGCTAAGTCCTAGGAATCCAAGTTCTTTACATAACCACCATGCTAATACACTTTATTACGAACCCCATGGGGCATAAACATGTGAGAAAAAATAAAAAGGGGGCCTTGAAAAGGCATGATTTGAACTTTTGAACACTAAAATGCACAAGTACTTGTGAAAAATTTTGTGGTTCACTTGAAGTCCAACTGTGTGCAACTTAGTTGGTAACATCCGGATCCAAGTGTGGGACATGTGATTGATATTGAACTCTAGGAAAGGAGATCACGCGAGAACTCCAACATCTTTGGTTCCGGCATGAAATGGAAGTGCATCAGTCACATGTATAAAGAAGAACCAAATGAAATTTGAGTTGCAACATCACTATTATACTAAAATGAAACTAATGTACAAAAGGAAATTTTCAAACAAATACATAAGAATTTAGGTTGGTATACAAAAAGTAAAGTACAAAATTAAATCTAACTAAGGAAATAAAATGTAGGAGAAATGTTTAGAAATCCATGATACAAAGATGCCCCCATCGGCATCATATATTCTCACTTTAAAATTGTTTCAAAAGCTCTCTGTTGATTAGGAGGGTACACTTTTATCCACCCATATCGCTAAGGAAGAAATAATTTGTGCCAGCCACTTCGTGGATGAGATAAGGGCCCTTGCATAAGCTATTGAAATTTCCATGCTTTCCTAGCTTCTCCCTTACTTTATCCCAATGCAAAACCGTGTCACCAATCTAAAATACTCTTGGCTTGGATGAATTGTCAAAATTTATTTTAACCTTGTCCCGATTCTTAATGCTTTGGTCTACCACTCTTCATCTGCTCTCATTTAATTCAACCAACTGATTGATTATGTAATGAGCTGTGTCTTGATATGTACTGCACTCTTCAAGCAATTGATAAAATATAAAATTTAAGTGGATGGAAAAAGTAATATCAAGTCCATAAAATAACCCAAAAGGAGACTTCCTAGTTGAACTCTTCTTTGTGATCCTATCTTCCCAAAGTGCAAACTTAATCTTACTATCCCAAGCCTTCTTGTTATCTCCAACAATATTTTTAACAATGGTAATTAAGTTCTTATTACTGGATTCAACCGGACCATTTCCTTAGGGATAGTAATTAGATGAATGTGACAAGATGATTCCATACTTGAAACAAAATGAAGAAAAATCGGTTGAGTGAAGGCATTTTCGTTATCTGTTGTGATCTTTGATGGCCGAATCGAACCTTGTAATGATCTTATCTTCCATAAATTCCATGATGACTTTGTCAGTTGTCACTTTCGTGGGGATTTATTCCACCCATTTAGTGAAATAATTAGTGGTAGTAAGGATCCAAGTGTGGCCATTTCTAGAGTTATCCTTAAACTCATGACCAATGAAATCAAGCCCCCACTGTTGGAAAGGGGATTGGACAACTACAAGTTTAAGGGGAAAAGCTTCCAACTTCCGTTTCCTTGTGAAAATTTGGCACTGTTGGCAACTTCTAACATTTTTATGAACATACGAGAACAAATTGGGCCAGTACTACCCTTCTCTGAGGACCTTATGGGCATTTCCTTGGCTGCATAATGTCATCCACAGAATCCTAAATGAAATAACTCCAAGAGTTTTTTGGACTCTGGCTCATCGATGCATCTAAGGATTAGACCATTTGGATTATTCCATCCTAGCCCATATTGGGTGATACAAAAATTTGTATCTTTCAACCTCAAATCCCTTATTTTATGGCTAAGTAGATGATCCTGGAAAGTGAGTTTGGTTAGAAAGTAAATATTGTCTGAATACCAAGAATCTTGCTCAAGGCGTTGAAGTTCAATTGATCTGACCTATACTAACTCGTTTCTCTAGCATACCATCCCTAGTGCTTGCTCATTCCCTTCATCCATCATGTGGGAGAAACCCTGACCTTTGACTAACTTGGTGGGTTTAATTTCTAAGTCATATTCCTGGATCTTTGAGACCCACTTACCCCTTCTACCAAGATAGCCTTGTTGTGATAATATATCTTTGACACCCACATGAGGCACATAACCCACAAATTTAGAGTATATGATGTACATTATGAAGTGTTTAAGTGACTTGACTAATGCATATGCTTGTTTTTCCATAATGGTGTACTTAAGTTTAGAATTATGTAAGGCTATACTAATAAAGGAAATGGGTTTCTCCTAACCATCCTTGTTCTTATGCAAAAAAAATCCGGCAATAGTGTCCTGAGATGCGAATGAAAATATATGCAATTCTTTTGAGTAATATGGGCTAATCAATACTGGTGATATGAAAATGGCATCTTTGATTCCACTAAAAGCTTCTTTTCCTTCCTTATTCCATTCAAACTTAGCATCCTTTTTTAGTAGTTTATGCATGGGTTTCATTAACTCTAATAATTTAGGAATAAACCTTCTGATAAAGTTAATTTCCCCATTAAATGACTACAATGCTTTCATATTACAAGGAAAATTAACTTTCTTTATAGCTTCTGCCCTCTCTGGATCTATCTTGACACCATCTTTGGAGATGATGTGACCCACTTACTTTCCTTCATCCACCCCCAAAACAGACTTAGTTGGGTTCAAATATTTGTCGAAGGTGGCCAGCATGATCATTTATTTCCTTAGAAAAAAATGTCAAGTCATCCTAATATGTTTCAATGATTTTCTTGATTAGCTCCCTGAAAGCATAATTTGTGGATCTTTGGAAGGTTTCTCTTGCATTTAGCATGCCAAATGGAATTTTGAGATACTCAAAATTTTCCCAAGGAGTGGTGAAAGTGGTTTTATGTCGATCTTCTTTACTAACCATCACTTGGTTGTATCATGAGAAACCATCAAGCATTGACATCATTCCTGAACCAGTCACCCTTTGCAATAATGTTTCCATATTTGGGAGAGGGTAGTTATCCTTTAAGCATGCCCATTTTAAGTTTCTAAGTTCAATGCAAAGACTAATTTTTCCATTATTTTTCCTCACAACAACTAGATTTGAACACCATGAGGAATGTCTAGTTGGGGCGATGATTCTTGCTGCTAGCATCTTCTGAAGTTCTTTTAATACAATGCGGGCCACCTTAGGGTTCATCTGTCTCAGCTTCTATAAAAAAGTCTTGGCATCTTCTGTCAAAGGGATAGTGTGTTGTTTGAGTCTAATAATTTGGTTATTCTCAAACTTGGCTCTGGCTTGTGATTGAAGACTCTAGTGGTAGAGGTTCTTTCCACTAGTGTGATATAGGAATATCTTTCTCATTTTTGTTGCTTGCATTAGTTTAAGTTGTTGTTCAAAATTTCCATTCTCATATAAAACAAAAAGTTATATTTGGTTTGAAGAAAAAAAAATTGGTGTACTTGCATTTTCATTTGAAAGACGTGCATTTATAGTTGAAATATTTTAAGTTTGAAAGAATTTCATTTTTCATTTTGAAAAGAACACATTTTGCATTTGAAAAGATTGCATTTGCATTTGAAAGAGTTGATTATGTGGCTTGAAAAGTGTTCCATATTTCATTGTAAAGAGTGTAAACAAGTTCTTTTTCATTTGAAAATATTTAGGTGCACTTTGTTTTCTTCTTTTTGAATTTTTTTTTTAAATTCTATTTTTGTAAAGTAGAAAGCATTGAAAAGAATCTAGGGAAGATTTTCTTTTATAGAAAATTATCTAATAGTCTAGGGTATAGGACTTTGGAGATAGGTGTTGTGAGTTAACTCCTCCAAGGACACATAATATTGAGACTAGGAACAATTAAAGAGTCCTATAATACACTGGTAATGTGAAGTATTTGTTAGGAAAGCGCCTCTCGAAAAAGTGTCGAGCAGTAAGTAAAACTAATCCTAGTGGGAATATTGTCCCTTATTGCTTGGATTAGTGGGATTATGCGAGTATTGGATTTGTTCATGAGTGGAAAGTTCTTGTGGTGACTATACTACTAGCTTTGGATCTAGGACTTGTGTCCTATGTTCCCTTCCCATTCGCAGAATCTCTTTCTAGCGATTGTTCCTCATGACTACCTTACATGAAGTGGTAACCTTAGTTTCCTTTCCTAAGGTATTTATAGGTCACTACAAGGGGAATATCTTGGAGCACTTTATACAAACATATAATATCCATCTCAGTTATGTGGGAGGGTATTTGTTGAAGGCAAGTGCTTGCACCCCTGGTGATTGATGTGTTGAATATTAGGGTAACTATATCTCGATCTTCATTGGTTGGAATTGGTCACTAATCATCCTAGGATGACCTTAGGAATACCCGTAATTGTGTCTCTTCACTAAATAGTATTTGGCCCTAAAAAACCAAGTGCTTTTCATTGGAAGATTATTTTTTCTTGTGTAAATATTTCCAGGAACTTTTTAGTGTGTGTTATTTGTTTTATTTCTTAATTTTTAAAGCTTCCTCCTCTGTTTCTTCTGCAATCCATTGTGGTTGATCAAACTTTTCACAGGTTAAGAAGGATTCAAGGACACTCTTGAATAGAGATATTTCCCTGCACTAAGGAAAATACTATATTATAATAATAGCCATAAATAGTACATGAAGAAGAAACATTTCAATTTCTAGTGAGTCCAAGATTTTGTACAAGGAAGGAAACCTTAGTGACATTAAGGGCCAACTGAATAACTCCCCCATATTTTCTTCTCCTCAACCTAAGGAGAACCTAGGTCCTATTGCTATAGAGGATCATTCAAACCCTGAAGTGTTATTAAACCCACCACAAATTCCTAATTTTGTTCATAACAAAGAACCTGAGTTACATACCCCTAGAGTAAATAATCCACCATTTGAGTGGGTTAATATGGAAAACACAAAGGAGATACTTGTTACTAGAGAGGTTACATCCCTAGTTAGTTCAATTCCCATAGGAGAGGGAAACATGAATATGTCATCCATGGAAGCATATGGATGGTTTCCACTTTTCTTTGTGGTGCTTACTGGAGGGACTTCATTTATGCCACAAGGAACCAACCCTTTCTATTTTGGGATGATTTTTTTATGTTTCCAACCTATGAATGCCAATATCCCTCCAATTACAATAAACATTATTTCCCTTGGTAGTGTTCCATCTATTCCATCCTATGATTTCCCACCCTATAGTGCACAAATCCCCATGCCCAACCCTTCCATAGTGATTGGGGTCATTCATGGATCTATCCTACGCCATATGAACATACCTTCCAAGGAATGGGAGGTATGAGTACTAGTTTTTATTTAGGACAAAATGTGCTACAAGGAAATACAATTAATCCTAGAATAGGAGGCACCAGTGCCAGATTTCCTTGGAGGCATAATATGCACGAAAGATATGTTCCTTCATCTAGGTAGGGCGAATGAACATGATATATACTATAAGTGTTAATACTTCTTGAGGAAGAAAACTGTTCATGGGGGGTGTACCTTGAAGAAATATGACTCCATTTGTACAAACTCAATTCAATTAGAATAAAAAATTTGGACATAATAATCAACCTGTCATGAATCTTTTGAATCCCTATATACAAGGTCAATATTTTTTTAATACAAACCAATGGGTAGAAAATACTCCTGGGATTGGAATTATATAGCACAAAGAAAGTTACCTTTCTTAGCTACTTTCAACCTACCAGATATGAGGAAGATAACCAATGACCCTGTGTTACATGATCTTAGATGTCCCCCTATCCCTAGGAAACTTTCTTCAAACATACCTAAGTTACAGGGGAAACCTAAAATATATCCAGCAACCATTTGATGGATTTCCACCTTTGGTGTTCTTTGAACTCTTTGATGGATGAGTCCAGTAGATTGCATCCAATACATTGCATCTCTTCCTAAGTACCCTAATAGGGGTAGCAATGAAGTGGTACATTGAGTTACCATAATATTCCTTTCATAATTTCAATGCAATTGCAATGACATTCTTGAATCATTTCTAGTTACTAGTTTGTTATGAGATTGGCACAAAAAACTTGAATTCATTTAGGCAGGATAAGCCCACACAACATCTCTGATCATATTCATGATTGGAGAAGAAGATGCAACTTAATAAAGTCACAAATTCCTGATGAATTCTTAATTGATTGGTTGATTAAATCATTACAACCTTTCATTGTGAAGGATGTGGCCCTCTGTGGAGTGAAAATAGATGATAAATACATCATTAATTCTCAACAAATTTATTCGGTATATATTCCCAGGAAAGAATGTTGTATGAGATTCTTCTTACTACTCCTAGAGTAGATACTGATCCAACCAAACCAACCCTTGGACCCCATGCTTATTGTGTGATTGGTTCAATTGATAATTCAATGGCCTGCGAAGGTAGCAATCAAAATGCACCTAAATACAAAAATAAAATAAAATAAAAACCACAAACCCAACCCTCCCACAGATGTTTTGTTAGTACAAATAGCTAGTATTAAGGGTAACCAACAATCTAGAGGGAAAAATAATAAGAATAAGAAAACTAGGAATAAGGGAAACAATAATGCAAACAATAATAACAATACTGAGGGTGGGGTTAAGAAAGAGAAAAGGAAAGTAAAATTTCCATGTCAGTTGTGCATCAAAGACCACTTAACCTATAAATTCCCCAAGTTAGAGATTTCTCAATGGTTATTAGCACAATAGGAAGCTACCAAGAAACCAATTGTGTTAACTAATACAATCCCTCTGCAACATCAATAGATTGATGATGCTACTAAATCAAACCTTGCAACTATGCATGAGAAACCAGGGTACCTCCTCAAAAAGGAGGATATATGATATCAATTTTCATGGATGGAATAAGAGGAGATATCATGCAAGGAAAGGGTCAAAGTTGTATTTTCCCACTAATTATCTAAGAAAAACATGTCTATAGGTAGGGCCCTAATCGACCTCCTTTCTTCCATTTCCATAAACATGTATGACCAAGTGAGTAATGATGACCTAAATGATTCTACAAATTCATAGAAATTATGTAATTATCCTTCAGCTCTTCTAAGGGGAAAAGAAAGAAAACACACACAAACACACTTCTTCTATCTTGGTTGAAAACTTCGGGACCAAGCCATCACAAGTCCGAGGTTCAAGGCTCGATTCTATAGGTGCTATGGGGTTAGGAACCCAAGTATGGTGTTAGGGATAGGCTCTGATATAATCCTAACAAGGTGAGGCCACTTTGGGTGGCCCCCTGGAATTCTAACAATGGATGTGCTGATCTTCAGGGCATGAACCACATGGAATATATATATATGTATGTATGTATGTATGTATATATAGCCCTGTCGGGTGGCTTACTTGGTTGAAACCTCCGGGACAAAGTCACACGATGTCGAGGTCAAAGGTTCAATTCTTTGGTCCCTCTAGGGTTAGGCACCCAAGTATGGTGCTGGGGATAACCTCCAATATATGCCTAAAAGGGTGAGGCCCCTTTGGGTGGGCCCCTTGGAATTCTTATTGTGGATGTAGTGTGCCTATATTCAGGGCATGAAACACATGAATATATATATATATATATATATATATATATATATATATATCATTGAGTGTCAACTCAAGCAGTCATGAACCACATGTGAGATCTCTTCCCCCAAAGTTGGGGAAATCACAGATTTGACTTTGTTGATTCCCTGAAGGTTAGGTTCCTTAATTAGGTTAGATGGTTTACCCTATTTACCATCCATTAATCATCGGGAAGTACTGAGGGTTTTCTGGAAGGTGATTCATTTTCAGACACACACACACACACACACACACACTCCAAATATCATCAGTAGAGAAATCCTTCTTGAGAGAATCCTAAATAGAAAACATATTCTATATTATTCAAATAGTTCAATCAGTACTTCTCTCTCTCTCTATGCTCAATCCAAATGCTCATAGATCTCTACATGAATCTCACTCAACCATCACAAACTTAGATGCAACAATACCTCCCTCACACAACACCCTACTAGGCTTATGCACCCCCATTGACCGATCCAAATCCTCTTTCTCGGGGGAGCCATCATTATTAGTGCTTACCAATGTGTGTATAGAAGGAGTCCAACCTACCATATGCTATTGGATAACCACTTGTATCCTTAATTCATGGCTTCTCAAGCATATAAAAGTAGCAAAACTCAAAGGGTGAACATTCCTAGCCTTCCCATCCTTGTTGATGTATATGTAACTTCAGAATGTATTTCACATATATGTATATTGTATTCCTTTAGAGATGTTATTATTCCTCTATACGGAAGTGGTTGTATTCCTATAGAGATGTTATTATTCCTCTATACGGAAGTGTCGTCATTTATATTGTAAGTGTCATAACTTGTACTTGATGGGTTATTAGACCACCTTGTTGGGGTCGGCCCTATATAGGCCATGTGGGTCAAAGGGTTATTAGACCACCCTAGTGGGGGTCAGCCCAGTTAGCATTATGTTAAGTGGTTAAGTTGAGGCTGACCTAGTTGAGTAAAGGTCAAGTCAAGTTAGTGTCTAAATAGAGAGTGTGTCTCTCTCATTTTACATATTCTATTCTCTCACTCACACTTGGGAGAGTGGCGCACTTGTGGAGGAGGAGGCTCTGCTGCTAGGAGAAGACTATCTCTTGTATTCTGGTTGTATCATTGCTCTATCTATCTCTGAGGAAGTTATTGGGGTTTTTCACCTTTATGGTTTTCCCCAAATAAACTTTGTGTCTGTTGTGTGCTTGCATTATTGTGTCCATGATTGATATGCTGTAGATTTGTTGTACATGTTGTTCTCTCAGTTAAGATCCTAGATCAGATTGAAGTAAATTCTGAAAATTTAACATGGTATCAGAGCTAGCCTGAAAGAAGGCATGATATGGCATGTATGACACTTGTTGCACTTACGATGCTAGGGCTTGATATAGAAAAAACCAGGCATTGTAGCACTTTCGCTATAAATCCATTTTGGAGAAGTTTTCAGATCTGAAAATTTTATAGGTCGAAGATCGGATCCCCGTGTACCTTCTGTCCACAGGAAAACCTCTAATTCGTTGTACTTTGTGATTTATGATCTGTACAATATAGGGTTTCTGCCTCTTCCAGATCTGAGTCAAAATCAGGTGACCTTGGGAAAAAGGTCATAACTTGCGCTAGGAAGCTCCAAATGAAATGTCGTAAAAAGTGACAGGTAGAACACAAACTCTACTATCTCAGAAAAAAATTTCAGAGGCCGAAGTTGAACCAGTGACACGTGGCACGCCGTACAACTTTGCTCTCATGTATTATCCTATAAACAGGTCATGTTGCGACACTTGGCATAACTCTCTCTCAGAGAATCCAATTGAGGTCCGACCTATTGGGATGGAAAGATAACAGGTCTAGCTATCTCAGAAAAAGTTTTCAGAGGCCGAAGTTGAAAGAGTGACACGTGGAAATCCGTACAAGTTCGCTCTCCTGTATTATCCCATAAACAGGTCACGTTGTGACACTTGGAATAACTCTCTCTCAGAGAATCCAATTGAGGTCAGACCTATTGGGATAGAAAGATAACAGGTCGGGTTATCTCAGAAAAAAAATTTTAGACCCTGTGGATCAAAACATTCGGAGTTACACCACAAACAATAAGGTACATATTTCTGTCAAAACAAAATTATTTTTTGAGCACTTTCATTCATGGCTTCCGGAATTTAGGGCTTCGGAGAAAGTTGGAATTTTTGTAATATTAGACCACGGCTGAATGCTACTCATCAAAATAGAAATTTAGAGACCAAGATCAGAATTTTTGGTTGGAAAAAAGGCCGAGCTTGATCAGACCCTAGTTTGGGACTTTGATCGAAAAAGTGGAAAATTAGGGCTTCTGCAAAACTTGGAATTTTGGAAATCTGTGACCACGGCTAGAAGCCCCTCAGAAAAATCGAAGCTTAGAGTTTTGAATCAAATATTTTGGTTGGGTAAAGCTCCGGGAAACTCAAACCCTAATTCAGGGTCCTCCCTAGTGAATCCGAAAATCTAAAAGGCAATTTCGAGGGGTGAAACTTTGCAATTTTCAAATTCTAAATATACAAACTTGATCAGCTCATCAAGGCGCATATTTCTATCCTTTCGAAAGTTTGAAATTCAAAGTTTGAATTTTTGGGGTTTCTTTGACAAACCCTAATCCAGCTCCAGGTCCAGTTCTTGCAAATCAAGTGGATTGGGTTAATCCTAAAAGAAGATGGATTGGTCACCTGCATAAGTGAAGAAGTTCCTGTCTTAGAGGGAGATGAGGCTAAGGCCTTCCATAAGAAGATTACAAGCAATCTTGACAGGTATGGCTTACAGGTATGTTTCATGGTTAAGTTTATCATATGTTTGTCTTCATATCATTACAGTACAATATTGATTAATTACTGGACTTGTCGTATCACCTTAATAGAAGATATTCATTGATTAAGGTTTTGACACTTATGATTGTACTAATGCATTGTGATGTATGAGGTTTATGTTGTTTACTAACACAAAAGGTACACCAAGAAAGTCAAATCATGTTCTACTTCAAGAACATATGCTCATGGTGACATGAAGACAAAGATTCATCCATTGTCATGGATCACATAGAATATCTACTTTCGAGGTATGTATAACTTGGTTCTACAATGGTTAACTTATGAGACATGTAGGTTACTAGCACAAGTCACTGAAGAGAACTAGAAGACATTATGCGGGTATGTTAGACATAACTAGCTAGCATGCTAATCCAGGTATGTTTTTCCTATATCAAGCTAGAATCCTACCTTGTGTTAGGATCTTATACTGTTGTGTTGTTGATAATGATTATTCATGAAGTCATAGGTTTGAATAATCATGGTTGTATGCATATTATGTTTCTTACCATAATTGATGATATGACTAACTAGAAGAATCATGAAGGTATAGGTTTGAATAATCACGGGTTTTATGCATATTATATCTCTTATCTTGATTGATGATTCAACTAACCAAAAGAGTCCTATGATCAAATAAGAATGTGTATGAGTAAAAGCAGACTTCCCTGAAACCTTGAATACTAATGTTTATTATCTGTGAATGATCATGAATATACATGTTTAAGATTATTGTGTTTTGATTATACTAATAAATGTGTGATTATGTATGAGACCTCAAGGATAACACAATGATGATACTAATAAACATGGATAGTGATTAAGGATGGATGTAAGTTCAAGGACAGGTAATCCAGGAAGCAAAGATCAAGAGGGAGCACACTCTAGTTGTTCTTGCAAGAAAGCAAAGGAGCACACTTCAGTAGCTTCTGCAAGGATGTAGATATTCAGAGGGAGTTGACCATCTTTCTACATTCCACAACAGAAAGGTGTAGAAGAAGCTACTTCGGCAGCTCCTGCAAGGAAGCAAAGACTCAGAGGGAGTCCACCCAGCAACCAAACAAAGATAAGTATTTTTAATTATCATTTCTTGCATATTTGTTTGTTTAAATAAAATTGTTCAATGATGTATATGCTCATGTTCCTAGACTTAGGATATGTATTATGCATATTAGAATGATTGCATTAATGAACAGTATACTACTAATATGCATGTGATGGGTAAGTGGCCTATGTCACTGTACAACATTCCAGTGCTACTTATCTAGAATGAAACCTCTTTGCTGACATGTTGGGACTAGTGCAAACTCTTAACAATGTTCTGGTAGAGACTGTAAGGCATCTAGAAAGTTGTGTAACATGGATAAATGTTGTATTGAAGCATTGGCTAAGATAATTGCATGACTGTATGACATATTTCTTTATGTGTAAGAATTTTTCTGAAAATTATGAGATGTTTCTAATCATGCAATTTAACTTGTTTTGTAGAAAAGACCATATACCTTCACCTACAAAAGAAGGACTACAACATTTGTTCAAGCAACAAAATTATCTATTGAAGATATTGAAGTTCCCAGGATATGGGAAGAATGCCATGATCCGTCGATCATGAAGAACAATGTTTGGGATGCGGTCCCAAGAGCTGAAGGGAAGTCGATTGTGACTTCCAAATGGAACTATTAGATCAAGCATGCTGCAGATGGCATCATAGAGAAATATAAAAGTGATGAAATAGAAGATACACCAGATGTATTTCAAGACAGCCTTCTTGAAAGGTGTAGTCATAAATGTGTGTAGAACTTGGTAGGATAGACAGCTTTCTATCCAGTTTGGGCTTTACCAAGAGTAAAGTGGATTCCAACCTTTACTACAAGGTTGAGGAAGGCAATCTAGTGATACTACTTTTGTATGCGGATAACCTGTTTGTTACAGGTGAAGATAGATTGATTGCCTACACGCAGCAGAAGCTTGCTGCCGAGTTCGAGATGAAGAACTTGAGATGATGCACAATTTGTTTTTGGCATGGAGGTGTGGCAGAGTGTAGATGGAATCTTCCTTGGACAAGGGAAGTATGCAGTAGAGATCCTAAAGAGGTTCGGGATGATGGATTGCAAGGGCATGGCCACACCTATGGCATCGAATCTGAAGCTTCTTTGTGATGCTTCATCTGAGCCAGTTGATGTCTCTATGTATCGTCAGATGATTGGGTCCTTGATGTACCTGAAAAACACGAGACCAGATATTTACTTTACGGTGAACACATTGAGCCAGTTCCTGACGGATCCAAGGAGTGTTCACTTGGTTGCTGTAAAGCATGTTTTGAGGTACCTGAAGGGTACAGTGGATTATGGGCTCAAGTATGAAGCGAATCAAAAGTTTAACCTGCAGGGTTGTGTTGATTCAGATTGGGCTAGCAGTGCTGCAAATAGGAAGAGCACATCTAGATGCTACTTCAGTATGGGATCAGGTGTGATCTCTTGGTTTAGCAGGACGCAGTCCTACGTAGCACTGAGTACAGCTGAGGCAGAGTATGTTGCAGCTTGTTCAGCTAGTTGTGAGGTAGTATGGCTATGGAAGCTACTGTCTGAGTTATTTGATCTCCCGTTGGATGCTATTGGTATCTTTTGTGATAACCAAAGTTGTGTGAAGCTGTCCAAGAACCCAGTGTTTCATGACAGGTCAAAACACATAGAGATCAAATATCACTATATCAGGGATATGGTGCAGAGAGGAGCTGTGAAGCTCCTGTATGTTGTGACAGACGAGCAGATTGCAGATGTGCTGACGAAGCCACTAGCCAGGGTGAAGTTCGAGTACTTCAGAGAGAGGCTTGGTGTTCTTCAGATTGATGACACTTCGAGGAAGAAGTGATGGACACATTTGCTGAAGCCATTCCAAGCATGTTGGAAGGAGGATCCTTCACATGGCTGTGGATGTAAGCACTGGATGATGAGCATCGGGACGATGTTCTGGTTTCTATTTTGTATGATCAGTTGGATCATTTTTATGTATGTATGTATGCATCATGTTGGATGCTGGATATGATCAGTTGGATCATTTATATGTATGTACGCATCATGTTAGATGCTGGATATGATTAGTTGGATCATTTATATGTATGTACGCATCATGTTGGATGCTGTATAGGATTAGTTGGATCATTTATATGTATGTATGCATCATGTTGGATGTTGGATATGATCGGTTGGATCATGTGTATGTATTTTTTTTATATGCATCATGTTGGATGCTTGGACCATGTATCTGTATATGTATCAGGTGGATACATTGTATGATCAGGTGGATCATATATGATGACATGTATCATGTATTTGTATTTGTATCAGGTGGATACACTGTATGATCAGGTGGATCATGTATGATGATATGTATCAGGTAGATACTTTGTATGCATCAGGTAGATGCATTGTATGATCAGGATGATCATGGATGATGAACTTCAGGATGTTGCTCCAGATGACATGCAGCAGGATGTTGCAGTGATGATGATCAGGATGATCATGTGTACATCAGGATGATGTATGGTGAGTATCAAGTTGATACTCTATGGCCGTGGATCAGGTTGTGCAGATGAGCATATAATTTGGCCATGGGAGATTTGCAGATAGTCTTTTGAGGTTTTGCCTATGGCATATAATTTGGTCCTGGGATATCTGGAAAATGTTCTTTCGAGGTTTTGCTCTGGGAGGACATATAATTTGGCCCTGGGAGATCTGCAGATAGTCTTTCGAGGTTTTTCCTATGGCATATAATCTGGCCCTAGGATATCTGGTAGATGCTCTTTCGAGGTTTTGTCCTATGGCATATAATATGTCCTTAGGAGATCCGATAGGTTGGGCTGTGTGCCCGTAATAAGTCCTGGGATGCTCTTGCGAGGTTTTGCCATGACCACATATAATTTGTCCCTGGGATATCCTATAGGTAGAGTTGTGTGCTCGTAATAGCCTGGGATGCTCTTGCGAGGTTTTGTGGTGACCACATATAATTTGTCCCTGGGAGATCCTATAGGTAGAGCTGTGTGCTCATAATAGCCTGGGATTCTGTTGCGAGGTTTTGTGGTGAGGTCACATATAATATGGCCCTGGGAGATCCTATAGGTAGATTCGTGTGCTCGTAACAGCCTGGGATGCTCTTGCGAGGTTTTATGGTGAGGTCACATATAATATGGCCCTGGGAGATCCTATAGGTAGAGCCGTGTGCTCGTAACAGCCTGGGATGCTCTTTCGAGGTTTTGTGATGCACGTAATAAGTCCTGAGGATTCCACAGTATGGCCAGTGATGATGAAGACCTGCAGGTGGTGGGCCTACATCCAGTATGAAAAAGGATTGGCTCTGTAGAACTTCCTATGACGAGTAGTTTTAGAGATTGATTGAGATAGCAGCAGCAGTGACGATGATGATGACTCGATGACGATTATCCAGTGATGATGATCTAGAGACGAAGACTTGTGCTAGAAGACCTGTGTCGAGAAATACCTTCCTAGTTAAGAGGGAGTGTTGATGTGTATGTAACTTCAAAATGTATTTCACATATATGTATATTGTATTCCTTTAGAGATGTTATTATTCCTCTATATGGAAGTGGTTGTATTCCTATAGAGATGTTATTATTCCTCTATACGGAAGTGTCGTCGTTTATATTGTAAGTGTCTTAACTTATACTTGATGGGTTATTAGACCACCTTATTGGGGTCGGCCCTGTATAGGCCATGTGGGTCAAAGGGTTATTAGACCACCCTAGTGGGGGTTGGCCCAGTCAGCATTATGTTAAGTGGTTAAGTTGAGGCCGACCTAGTTGAGTAAAGGTCAAGTCAAGTTAGTGTCTAAATAGAGAGTGTGTCTCTCTCATTTTACATATTCTATTCTCTCACTCACACTTGGGAGAGTGGCGCACTTGTGGAGGAGGAGGCTCTGCTGCTAGGAGAAGACTATCTCTTGTATTCTGGTTGTATCATTGCTCTATCTATCGCTGAGGAAGTTATTAGGGTTTTTCACCTTTATGGTTTTCCCCAAGTAAACTCTATGTCTCTTGTGTGGTTGCATTATTGTGTTCATGATTGATATGTTGTAGATTTGTTCCATGTTGTTCTCTCAGTTAAGATCCTAGATCAGATTGAAGTAAATTCTGAAAATTTAACAATCGTCAATCCTCATCTACATCCATCTCTTTTCCCTTCAAATTTACTACTCTATTTCCAAATTCAAATTACCTAGGTTGTGACATAGTATAATAATTGGTAATGGTATGAATAACAAGAGGAAGAAAAAAAACTCTACATAGTGTAGAAGTATGCATGATAATAGTAAAATGAGTGAATGAATCTGAAAGAAAGGAGGGAGTGGTGACGAGAAAAATGGCATAACTTTTCACCATAGAAGGAAAGGGCACTTACAAATGTCATAGAAGGATATTCATTCCATGCTTCCATAGCTACATGAGAGGACTTCCCCACCAAGTTACCTCATACATTCATTCAATGATTGGATTTCATAGTCAAAGAGAATTAATTGGCCCATTTAAAGCACATGGCATCAATTGGATGATTTCTAAGGTTGACCCTTGGAAATAGAGCATTTAATCTCCCATAGACCCCCTTTCCTCTTCCTCTCTAGTTGAATCATAGTGCTCTTTACAAATCCATATTGAATCATTTTTATTATTTTTCCAACATAATTTTTACAAAGAATCATTTAAAAAAAGTTATTAAGGAAATAAGTAATAAAATTTAAGGTCCTTTACATTTAATACATTCATTTATTATTGAAGAAGTAAATTGGAAATAAGAATTTGTGAACTATGAATTCCACAAAGAAGTCTACCTCTTATTTTAAATGTATTTTTGTGAAAGAAATGTAAACCAATATAACAAATAAATTTTTTAAAAATAGAGGATGAATTAACATGTTATAAATAAAATGGTAAAAAATATGATTTGAGAATGGGTAAACAATTTTAAGAGTTTAACAGAGTCAAAGATAATTCTTACCTGATAGATTGTATTTAAGAAATTTATTGTACAAATTCATAAATACTTTGTTTTTTTTAACAAGAATAGTTTAGGAGCATTTGTATTAAAAAGAGAGGAGAAGTTACATAAATATGCACAGGGACTGTTCCCAGAGGGAGACAATGTCCACGACATCTTGATCATCTTTTACAAAATTGAGGTTGTCTCTAAAGATCCCTAGACTGTGATAACTATACCTTCTTACAAATTTCCCGAGAAGGAGACATAAACAAAACATATCAAAAGAGATGATTGGTTACTTAGAACCTACTTATAAATAAAGCCTTCATCTTGTTTGTGGTGCTGGGATTCAAAATTGCTCTTATTCTAAAGTCTAGAAAATATAGATAAACTGTCATAATATGCATAATAAGATTAATAGCTAGAATATTTGAAAAAAGACTACTGCTGGTTAAAAACGAGTAATTCTGAAGATAAGCCAGTTTAACGACGGTGTTGAGAAGAAGGTCCAGGAACGCTTTCTTGAGAGAGGTCCTGCAGTATACTGATGCCTGAACCTTTTATGTCATGGAGACCTGGAATGCAGTGGGCGATATCTTCCCTAAGCCTGTCAATTTTCCCTTCAACGTCCACAATTTTTCGATTATTGTCCTCAGTTTTGGAGTCGACATTTGAAATGCTAGTAGCCACATAGTCTACCGTATCAGAAAGGTTGGAGATCCTCTTGTTCATCAGATTGTTGTTATTTCTGATTTCCGAAATGGTAGCCTGGACTAGGGTATACATTCTAGAAATAACCCGTTTCATCTCTGAATTTTCTTCCCCGAGAAGGCGGATTTTTTCTTCTAGGGTTTCCATTAAGCTTTGTGTTTCAGGGACTGAGACAGGGTTGGAGAGGGAGTGAGAAAAGGTAGACGCTGAGCTGAGACCTTCCAAGGTCGGGTGATTGAATTTTAAATGATCATTGAAGTTTAAAAGTGGCGAGGAAATTAGACATACACTAGAGGAGTCGGGCTCCTTCTTGAGGGAAAGCGACTTGTTGCATAGAAGGTACTGAAGCTGGGGATGGATGTCAGGAAGAGAGGAACCAACACCCAGGGTGGATGTTAGAGAAGGGCCAAGGAATGAATCACCCATTATAGATTGGGGCCAAAATTTCGCAGACTACCAGAGGAAGGTGGGAAGGGAGTGCGAAGTAAGAAAGGAAGTAGGACATGAATGAAAGAGCCCACCTGATGGTATTAAAACAAGTGTACTAACCTGATGCCAGAAGTAATATCAAGGAGACCCATTCATGAATTAAGATCTAATTTTAACAAATGCTTAGCGGGGGAGGTGAATTGTTTCTGAGAATCAACCCAACCCAGTTTTCAACACACACTTTTATAGTTTAATGCCCAAACCAGTTTTTCATCATGGCTGGAAAATGAATTTTATTTTTAGACATTGAAAACACAATTGAAACTCACATTTACAGGCATAAATTAAAATTTAAATGCACACCATGAAAATTTTCAGACTCAGAAAATTTTGGCATATTGCCCAAGAAAAATCCACAAGGGAAAAACCTGTCAGAGAGAGAGAGAAAATTTTATTTCTTCAAAAAAACTCAGTACAGCAGAAATACACTTATCTCAACCATCAAATCAAAGTCATCTTCCTCGATTTATCTGTAGTCAAACTTCTCAAAATTCATGCCAAAAATTACAGCATGTACGGCCCTCAAATTGTATGCCAACCTGCCTCGAGAATCATGCCCAGCTCACAGTATGGATGAACAACATTAAATGTTGCAGTACATTCCTCGAAAACTGTGCCCACTACTTCAATATTTGTGCCCAAAAATTCTTCCTAGAAAATCATGTTCTACGGATTCAACAATAAATGTTGATGTACAACCCTCGAAAACTGTGCCCATATTGCCTCGGGAATTGTGCTGTAAGGTTGTCTTGGGCAATGTGCCAAAAATTATGTCTTGTTACTATATGCTCCTCATCTTAAGGAATTCGACCTATCTCTTTCTCATTCTCTTCAAGTGAATGAAAAAATGCCTTTCCCTTGCCTTTTTGAGTGAAAACCTACGGTGAGTGAAAATCCATCTAATCCAAGGGCCTAGATTGAATCAGATGTGTGGATGAGAATAAATGCACATTTAATTCTCATAATAATTAATCTCACTCACCTCACTTAAATTTATCAAAAAGTAAGTTTAATCTCTAAAGTTAAATTAAATGCTCATCTCAATTCATTTAATGCAAGGGTCACTTTATTTCCCCCTTTTAGTTGACTAAGGAAAAATTCACCTAGGGGAACACTTTCCTAGGTACAAAATTCAACACTCCCTCTTACAGAGGAAGGTTTTCTGCACCACTCCCAACTTGTCCCTGAAGAAGACAAACTTGCCTCACCCCAAGGATTTTGTCTGGAATGTCTGCAACCTACTCATCAGTGGAAATGTACTGTAACTACACAGCTCCTCTCTGAACATAGTCTTGGGTGAAGTGCTATCTTATCTCTATGTGCTTTGAACTATCACAAAAAACAAGACTCTCAGATAGTTGGATGCAACTCTGATTGTCATAGTATATCACTGTGGGCCTCAGCTCCTGACCAAATAAGTCTACCAATAACTTGTGAAGCCACAGTGCCTCGCAACTAACCTAACTGTCAGTCATGTACTCAGCCTTAGCAAAACTCAAAGCAACAGAATTTTCCTTCCGACTGAACCACGACACTGCTGTCGAGCCCAAACTGAAGCAACAACCGTATGTGCTCCTTTGATCCATCACACTACCTGGCCAATCTGAATCAATTATGCCAACCAAACTAACTCCACCCAAACTCCTATAGTCCAAACCATAATCCACTATCCCTGTAAGGTATCTCAACACATGTTTCATGGCTACCCAGTGCACTCTCCTAGGCTCCACCATGAACTAAGTGAGAGTGTTCACCGCAAAACATAAGTCTGGCCTGGTATTGACCAGATAAATCAATGGAACAATGAGCTGACGATATAATGTAGGATCTACCAACTCTCCCTTAGAAGCATGAAGCTTCTTCCAGTTGGTAATCATAGGCATGGACATAGGACTGCAATCCTCCATTCGAAATCTCCTCAGAATATATGCACCATACTTTCCTTGTCCCAGGAAAATATGACCAGGCTCATGCCAAACCTCCATCCCAAAATAATAATGCATCAGCCCAATATCAGTCATCTCATACTATGAAGCAAGATCTCTCTTGCAAGCTGCAATGAGACGCTCCTCCCCTGTGATAAACAAATCATCCATGTACTACAAAAAAATGAGTGGATCCCCATGAACCATAATGAAGTAAAGATTGGGATCATCCTCACTATTTTGAAATCCCATCGACATTAGATATTGTTGGTGTATATAATTGAGCTAAAGGTTTCCAATGTAGACCCAGGTACTTCGCGGTTTGAGGAACCAACAAAACCCCTATTCACCAGCACTTTCGGCAACAGACTGCACGCAGCCTGAGGTCTCACCCGAGGCGAAGCTGAGGGGGTGGTTGTGGAATCAAGTTTCCACAACCTAGTGATGCAAGTGTATTAGGACCGATGAGCAGCGCAACACCACAAGGACTTTGGCGAAGTCTCTACCTCGCATTGGATACTTTGGCAAGCGGAGGAGCTTGCGCCACCCGTGCGTCCAAGGATCGCGCGGTAATGAGTACTTCCCGTGGCCCGAGAATAAGCTATCGACATCTTATCTCGTGGCACTTATGATGGGTAGAGACTACGCGAAGTCTCTACCTCGCATTGGATAATTTGGCAAGCAGAGGAGCTTGCGCCACCCGTGCGTCCAAGGATCGCGCGGTAATGAGTACTTCCCGTGGCCCGAGAATAAGCTATCGACATCTTATCTCACGGCACTTATGACGGGTCAACGCGTCAACTAGACCGCGCTTCTGGTCGAAACTTGATTAACTCTAACCAATCTTAACATTCTTTATCCATTCAAGACACTTAGATTATTAACGTTATGTTGCATACAATTGAATAAACATACAAAATTGTGCACTCCAATGCTGTGCTTAAATTCAACGTTCAACTATGTGACTAATTGGCAAATTCATACATTCACAGACTTATATTATAAGTGTTGAATACTTATCATTCATCCACACATGTATTACTTAACATATTATTCCCATTCTCTTGCCACGAATACATATAAAAGCAATCCCATAACAGACAACTACAGTATTAAACATTCATACCAAGCAAATGAACAGTCGCAAACACACAATAATCACATAGCACAGAATTTAACATGGTTCACCCCCCGGATGGAGCCTACGTCCACAAGAACGGTTGTTAATATTGATCTTTTGGGAAGGGTACAACCGTTATTAGTCTACGCACTCAGTTCCACCTTCTCTCCTCTTTTAGATAGGTCTTTGCACACTCAGCTGCAGAGCCTTTACAATAGCTTCAAACTCTAAATATTCTAACAATACTCAACAACGAATAGCTCTATGGGAGATTAACCCTTTCCCATACAAAATGCCCTTATTTATAGATCACGCCCATGGGTCATGTATTTACAATCAGTAGGTCGAAACCCTAAGGTTTCTAAAACTGGCATGGCTAACTCCCACCCTAGCTATCTCCATTGACAGATTGCTTCGCCTGCTCCAACTGGGCCACTCGTGGCTCACACGCGCCTCTGACAGCCGCAATCCTCAAAACGGTTACACTGCATCATGGCCTGTCCCTTTCCGCTGCTTCTGCCTGCTTCTCATTATCAACATAGTGGCCTAGATTCTCAAATGCTTGCCGCCACTTGCTTGAACAGGTCACTTTCCTCTCCCTTCCACCTATTCCTTACCTAAAATAGGTCACGTCCTCGTCTAAACTTTACCTATATTGCGTACCAAAACTAGCTCATGCGCGGTTCTGTGTACCAGCCTGCCGCCCAACCCTTCCTTAGCCATTTCCATCATGTGACATGTGCACTTTCTCAAAAAAATCCCTAGTAGCTTGTTGCCACGCGCAATGCGCACTCTTCAGTACTTGTGCAAAATCCCAACTTGGACCCCATCCAACATGCCCCTAACATTCACCTATGGCTCGTCTCGAGCCACTTTTAGTTCTGGATGAGGGTGCTACGCCCTCTGGTGTTCCTATCTTCGAAGCAAAATTTTGCAGAGTAATTTCCAACTCTGCGACCATGTCCTTGGCCTTCTTCTCGAATTCTTGCAACATCTCTAGAGTGGCCTACGAGACCGTTTCTTTGGCCACCTGCTCTTTCATGCTGCCCTCTACCGACTGAAGTTCTATGAACTTCTCATCGAATTTTTGTATCAGTTCAAGGCCTTCTTGTTCAATGGGCTGCAATCTGTGAGATGCAATAGCCTCTTTCTCTCGAAGCATGGCCAATTCCTTCTGCAGGTCCTTTATCTCGTTGAATTTTTGGATTTTCTCCCTGGCTGGCGCATTCTTTAATTCTGCATTCTTGGCTTCTACCTGTTGCTGTGTCCTCTGCAGATCCTCCTTGATATTTTGCAACGCAGGATCTTTGTTCAACCCCAACACAATTGTATTCACTCCTTCGAGTAAATCCTGGCACTTCGCCACCTGCAACGAAATGTTATTCATGGTTGTCGTTACTTCCTTAGCTGGAGCTGCACACTGATCTGATGGGATAATTGGGTGCCTTGCCTCCAACTCTACAATATTTCCTTTGTAGGAAGTCTCCATCTGTGCCATTTCTGATGTGAGGGCTTCGACCTTGGCCACGATTTTCTTTATGGTATCCTCTACATCCTCTTCTTTGGCACATTCCTCAATGCTTGCACAAACTACTGAAATTGTTTCTTTCAGTTTGTGGTATTTTTCTCTAGCCTCACTCGGTTCTTCCAGATTGTGAGTTGATTGATGTCTTCATCCAACTTTGCGCTTTGATCGTATGAGGCCAGGCCTCTCTCATGAATCTCTTCCACCACTCTTATGTGCAACTCATTCAGGTCTTCTAGGAGTAGAGCCCCAATATTCAGGTCAAGGTGCCCAGTCTTTACTGCCTCCTTAACCGCTTCGTTCGGATAAATGAGGTAGCTTGGTTTGAGGTTCAGGACACGCAGATACTTACTTATGGTAACCGGTGGTCTTCTTTGCACGCATGGCCCCCCTGACTTCCCGTCAAAATCTGAACTTGGATACCCCAACCCCATCTGCGCTACCATCATCTTGACCTCCTACATAGCTTGGATTATGGTCAATTGCAGTTTTTCTTGTTTGGATTCTTTTTCGGCGTGGATCTCTTCCCACACTTCCTGCACTTTTGTTGCGATTGTCTCGCAGTCATTTGGGTGGAGCTGTGGGCCGAACTCTGGCTTCTCATCCTTTTGCTTCTTGCGTGGGCCTTTTGATTCTGAATGGCTTTCAATATCCTTCCTTTTGCGCTTTGCCGACTCCTCGGTCTCATCTTGAGTAGGGTTATTTTCTTCAACAATGGGAGTACCTGCAAGTAACCCCCCCTTCTTCTTTCCGTTGTCTTCTGTTGCGGCTTCACTATCTCCTTAGTTATCTTCTTCATCTGAACTTTTTACGTTAATATTCTCTGAGATGGGTGGGATGTTCTGTTCGTAATCAGATGCATCATCTTGCAAGGAGGAAACTTTCCAGTCCACATCCCATCTCTCCATCATTGCCTCGATTGCCTCCTCATCCAAGCGATAAAAACTTGGATACCATAATCCTTCCTCTGCATCATCCCGTGGCTGAATGTAGGATCAATGCCTCTTTGCTAGAAACCTCATAATGCATGTATATGTGTCGTTCACTGGTCTTGATATGCGTGGCATTGACATAATAGCATCGTGCAGCTGGTGATAGAAGACATGGAAAAATTCAGCTGTGTGACGCTGTCTGGTCGCCTTTGAGCTAGCCCATAGGTTACTAAAGTGCGTCCTGCGGCCCTATCCTGCTAAGGTTGGGATGCCTTGATACATATCCATCTCTTTCCATCCTACAAAGGCTATCAGTATGAGTGGCCAGCCGTAATGAAAGGATGTTCCATCATCCTGGGTCGCCTCAATGTCTGCTAGAAATTTATTGAGTAGATACTGGCACCAATTATAAGGTACCCCGCACAGTGTGTTTGCCGCTAGTTTTATCACGACCACTGGCACCTCAAGTGATCAACACTTGTGGAGTAGTTTTCCTGCGATCAACTGAACAATAAACTTTGTCGCAGGATCGTTGATGTCGTTGGTGTGGAATCCGCACCCCTTGCAGACGATGCCAAATTCCTTTGCAACTTCCTTGGACAGACCCCGATCCTGCGCGCGCTTCACCATTAAGTCAGCGGGGTCCTCCCCGTGCTTGTTCAGATTTGTGATCTGATGTATCAAATCTATACTTATATCAACACCCATATCCAACCATAGGAATCCTTCGTGCACGTAGGACAGTAATGCACACACCACGGCCATGTACTTAGGGATTTTAGTGAAATGTGGCATTTGTAGCAGATTGAATAGGTCAGATGGTTTGAGTGGCTTCAGCCAATCTTGGATCTGGAGACTTTCAGCACCCGTATGTTCATTCACGAACTAGTTGATGTAAGCGCTGGGTCGAAACTGCATGTAGTTCTTTGTTTTGGCCAATGTGTTCTCCAATAAGTTGTAATCCTCCAACTTGTAGTTCGGCACTTCACTGAGCAGGTTCTCTGCAATATTTACCCGAGTAGAAATCATTGGAATCGGGATTTCATATATAGCATTTTTATCCAAGTGCACTGGTGGTGTGTCGTCCTTTCATGGAGGGATATAGTTAAGCACCAAGTAGATAGGTTGGTTATGGACCGTGGCCGACTGTTGTTTCAGTGGTGTTCCTGACCTAGCCGGTTCTGTAGCTGTTTCCTTTCCCTTGCTGGCCCCTACAGGCTGCCTTGTTGAATTCTGGACGAAGCTCCCTTCGTTGCCATCATATCTGCTGCAATTCCTGATGGCTCAAATAACCAAGAGAGATCCTGCAACTCGGTCGACTCATTCATATGCTACTCTTCTTCGCTCGATTCTCTGAAAATTCAAACAACTAATGGAAAAGCTTCATAACGTGAATAAGTGGCCAGGAAAGGTGTATTTATAGCCTCTACTAGTTTGCAACGTGGCCTCCGATGGATGCCGAGGCACTTGATGCCATATTTAATTATCCAGATCACCCCATGATTCGGCCCTGCCGTCCAATATTTTTCGTCGTGCGAATTATGTTTCCTTAAATGCCAAAAAGTTGTCAGCCAGGCTAGCACGTCAACTCCATCTAGTCAGTGTTAAATGTTCAACCTGCCAGCCAGATTCCGGTACGATAGGAGTTATTTCATCCTTTATGGTGTTCCAACCTGTCAAATTCACCCTAAAGTTTGAAGTGTGCCAGTGCCGCCACTTTTATGAATGACCCACTAACTAGCCGACGATTGCAATGGTAATAGATTCCATCACAGTGCGCTGGCGGTCTTTATATGGGTGTATGCTCCTTACTCTTCTGCGTAGCTAGTTTTTTCATTTTTCTTCTCTTTTTTTTTTTCGTGCGCAACTTCAGTAGTGTTGTGCGGTATACCTCCCTTGATCATACAAGATTCTGCGTAGCCAGACTATCGTGGTAAAGCTTTAGTCTGCTACCATTTATCATACTTGGCAAGGTCTCTCCAACTAATGTAGCTAACTGGACTACGCCACCATTAGTAACATGCATTACAGTATATGGGCCAAGCCAATGCATCTTAAACTTTCAAGGAAATTTCATGAATTTGCTATCATACAGGAGGACTAGATCACCTACCTGGAAAGACTTGTTCTTGATTTGATGATCATGCCATGCTTTTTCATGCTCTTTCTGTACTTGTTGATGGAAGCCTACGATGAAGCGATCTTCCTCCAGCCCAACCAAGTGTGGGAGCCTTTCTTCTAGCACTGCGCAGTCCACCATCCCTATAAATGAAATTATTCACAAGCTGGGTACAATATATTCCATTGGTATTATTGCCTCTTTCCCATAAGCCAATCTGAATGGTGTATGGCCAGTTAGTTTCTTGCATGTAGTCCTGTATGCCCATAACATAGATGGAATGTGCAGGTCCCAATTGTTAGCACATTCTCCAGTACCTTATTGAATGCTTCAACGGTTCCATTTTCCTATGGATGATATGGTGTATTGCACTGATGATGAACGTGGAACTCTTCATTCAAAGCTTCAATGGTTCTATTCATAAAGTGAGTGCCTTGATCACTCATCAAAATCTTCGGGCATCCGAACCTTGTTAGGATGTTCTCGTATATAAACTCTGCGGCTGTAGTTGCACTACAGTCTTTCACTGGCTTTGCTTCTTCCCATCTGGTGAGGTAATTGGTAGCAGTAATGATATACCTCACACTAGTTCTCTTCCTCAGTGGGTTAATAGGACCCACAAAATCAATAGCCCATTTCTCAAATGCCTGCAAGGTCAACTGTGGATTTAATGGAATTTCATCTTTGTGCGATGGTCTTCCTGTCCTCTGACAGACATCGCAACTCTGGAAATGTTCCTTCACATCTTTGTGAATTGTAGGCCACCATAGCCCTAACCTGAGTATCTTCTGCACAGTAGCTCTTCCTGCGTAATGACCTCCTGCAACTACTGAGTGCACATCAGCCAATATGAATGGCTTCTCATGTTCTAGTACACATCTGCAAAGTACTTCGTTTGGTTCCAACTTATATAGCTGACCTGTGATTATATTGAAGTCTACTGCACGCACTACCAGTTGCTTCTTTTGCTGTGTAGTGAACTCTGCGGGTGCGAACCCACTAGTCAAGAAGTCAATGATGTCCTGATAATAGTCATCGGAAACCTGTATAGAAAACAACTACGCATCAGGTAGATTGTCTTTCAGATTCGTAGGTTCTTCTCCTAACTCGATCCTTGATAGATGATCAGGTCCTAAATTCAACCTTCCTGGTTTAACAATAATTTCAAATTCATAGTCTTGAAAGCGTAATAACCATCTGCATATGTGCCCCCCTAACGCTAGCTTATTGACCAGGTATTTCAAAGCAGAATGGTCAATGAACATGGAGAAATGCTCACCAAGCAAGTAATGCCTAAACTTCTGCAACGCATAGACCATAGCGAGTCCTTCTCGCTCAATAGTGGTATAGTTCTTCTTAGCAGATGAAAGCTTTCTACTGGAAAATGCAATGGGATGATCAATACCTCCCTCTCCCAACTGAGCAAGAACAACGCCCAATGCTATACATGAGGCATCTACATGGACATGAAATGGCTTCTCCCAGTCTGGAAAAACTAAGATCGGCGTAGTGACCATATTTGCTTTTACTGTATCAAAGCCTTGTTTGCATTCTTCGTTCTAGATGAACGACGCATCTTTCTTCAACAGCTTCTCCATAGCTGTGGTTATCTACGCATACCCTTTTATAAATTTCCTATAATAACCGGTATGTCCCAATGTAGTACGTAATTGCTTAACTGAATTTGGTGTCGGTAAATTCACAATGACTGCGATCTTGGTAGGATCAACCATCAACCCCTGTTTGCACACAATGTGTCCCAACAAAATTCCATAGGGAACACAGAAAACACATTTCTTCATATTTAGTGAGATTTGATGTTGTTTGCATTTCTCCAGCATCATCCTAAGGTTCGCGGCATGGTTCTTCAGTAAGCCAAAAATGGTCCAATCATCAAAATAAACCTCTAAGAACTTATGTATGTAATCTTTAAATGCTACGACGACCACTCTAGAAAATATGGCAGCTGCATTCTTCAACCCAAAAGGCATCACTCTGTACTGGAACAACCCCCATTCTATAGCAAAAGTAGTCTTGTGCCTATCTACACAATCAATCCTGATTTGATGGTATCCAGAGAATCCATCAGTAAAAGAATACGCCTCATTCCCTCCAACATTGTCTAGTACTTAATCTATAAAAGGTGTAGGAAATGGGTCATGCATTGAAGCATCATTCAGTTTCCTGAGATCCACACAAATCCTAATATCACCCTTCATTTTCTTATCCGGGATAACCATCAGGCTTATCCACTCAGATTCTTCAACCGAATCAATGATACCTGCATCAAGCATCTTATCGAGTTTTGCCTTAACTTGTTCTTTATAGCGCGGGTTCAGTCTATATGGTCTCTGCTTCACAGGATTTGTGCCAGGCTTAAGAGGAATTTTTGTCACTCCTAAGTCTCCCAAAATTCCTTTCATCTCTGTGAACTTGGTCGGCAATAATTCTCTATATTCATGGAGAATGCCCACGACCTCCTCAACTGTGTCTTCATCCCAATAATCTTCGATAGCTACGAACTTTGGCTCTTCGATGGTGCCAATGTTCACTTTTCTTGTTTTCACAGGTCCACTCATATCTGGAATTTCCAGTGGAGGTCCTTCTACCTCGCGCGATCCCTATGACTCGGGTATCTATATGTTGTGTGGGTCCTCCTCATCACTGTCTTCTTTATCATCACGATCCTCAACGATGTGATAACAATCAAGAGCGTGCTCTAGCTGTTCTTCCCATTCTGGATGTAGGTGCACAGGTATGATGTTCGTTCCAAATAATTCTTCTAATGTCATATTTCCCTGTGCGCAGTCTGGTCTGAATATTGTTTCCTTAATAGCCTGCAGCGCATCATTGATACTTGGATGTTCGTATTCGAAACTAAAATCCTATTGGAAGCTCGCAGTTAGGCTAGACCAGTCCAGTGTGCCTTTGCGCAACTCCAGTTCTAGGTACCACTTCTTCGAAATCGGTTCTTCCAACATGTGCACAAACATATGCACCCATTCTGTCTATGGCCTCTCCTTCCATGCTTCTGAACAGACCTGAATATGTTGTCTTGGATCTGTCGATCCATTATATTTCTCAAAGGATAGGGTAACCTTATCATCACACCTGATTTCCATCTTAATTTTGCATTGATCCCATGTTGTCAGTGTCTTCTTATGCACAGCCCACCATCTGGCAGGTGTATCGCTCAATGCCACATCTAATGCTTGTAAGCAATGTTCTTCTGCAATTGTTGCAGTATATTCATTGATAAAAGAATAAACATTAGAGAAACCATCATAGCCAGGGATTGGGCTTACCTCCTTTCCAATCCAATGCAATGACTTTGTGATCCACACGCATCTCCTAGCAGATACTTCATGTAATCTGCTTTGCCAATTTTCCAGTCCTGCATCAGAGTCTGAAATGCAAGAACTGTCACATCGCCAACTAAGTGTTCCATCTACAGTTGGATTAATATAATCAGCAGTATTGGTTTTCATCTTGTAAATACAGTCCAAATCTTGGGCTCTGGATTCTTCTTGAATTGGTTCAACATATCGTTCACCCTGTGAGGGATCCAATGGCACGATGACCCTGATATTGTTGCCTTCAAATATCATTTTCATGGTTTTCAAATTGATAATGGTGGATTTAGTCATTGCCCAATCAATACCCAACACTGCTGGATAAGGATGGTTGTCATCCACGATTTCAATCACTTCGAAATCTGCATAGCTGCGCACGCCGTCAATGTCAACGATAGTGTTAGGTAACCTCCCCAAAGGTATAACGATCCCTTCATTAGCCATTCTTAACTATAGTGGTGACCACTGTAACTTTGGTTTTCCCATGTGATGCCATGTCTGCTTGGTCAAGACATCTACTTCGGATCCAAGATCAAGAATGATCTCATCCATCTCATAGTCCCCGATCTGAGCAGTTAACCTCATTTCTTTCCATGTTCTTTTGGGACTCCTGATGCTATGGACTGCGCCCTGCACAGCCCCTTTCTCACTGCGTGGCTCGTACTAGTTGAGTATTTTTTTAAATTCAAGGAAAGCGTCTGTGCTCTTTAATAACTTCATGCAGCTCCGTAGGAACTACACAACAGAGGTCCCTATATCTGTTTCAATGCTCGTTTGGTCATATGCTACTGGCATATCCTCTATTTGTGGTATTTCACTGCACAGCGGGATTCTCGTCGACTGAGGTTCTGACTCTCTAAGGATATCCCGCACTTCTGTAAATGCTCCTTTATTTTTCTGTAGGTCCAGACCCAGTGTTCTCCCAAGAGATTTTTTGACCCATACTGGTTCACCCGGAGTCTGCTTATTATCATGCATTCCCGAATTTGAAGCTTCTGCACCTCCATCCCTTCCTATATTCTAACTTTTGTTGAGATATTGTAACTTCAAAGAATATTATATTTGTACTTTATTATTCCAGAGATGTTTCATTCCTCTGTGAAGATCTTATTGTATATTCGGAGATGTTTATTCCTCCGTCGGAATGTGGTAACTTGGGTTATTAGACTTCCCTAGTGGGGGTCGGCCCTGTATGTGTTATGTGGGTCAAAGGGTTATTAGACAACCCTAGAGGGGTCATCCCAGTCAATTGTAATGGGGTATTTAACCCAATGGTTAAATACGAGCCTACATGTCTTGTGTAAAAGAAAAGCCGGAGTAGTATATAAATAGAGGAAGTGTATTCCTCATTTGAAAAATACACTCACTTGAGAGAGGCGCACTTGTGGAGGAGAGGTATGCTATGGTGGAGGAGGAGATCATGTCTTTGGTTTGCATCTTTGTATATTGTTGTTCATCTATATTGAGGAAGCTTTGCTGGGTTTTCTACCCCATGAGGGTTTCCCAGGATAAATCTGTGTCTCTTGTGTTTATGCTATGCTTGTTGTTTCTTCAGTGAACTTGTATATGCTATTATTGTGAAATGGAATCTAATGCTGCTATTTTCTGTCCTATCATATTAAATCTTAACATGGTATCAGAGCTAACCTGAAGGAAGGCAATGTATGGCACTTACGACACTTGCTTTACTTACGACAATTTGAAGGTTAGGGTTTTATATAGCAAAAACCAGTTATCATGGAACTTTCGCCATAAATCCATTTTGGCGAAGATTCGGGATATGAAACCTTTACAGGTCGTACATAACATCTCCAAGTATCTTGTGTCCAAAGGGAACCCTCATATTCGTTGTACTTTGTAAGTTATGATCCGTACAAGTTAGGGTTTCTGCCTCTTCCAGATCTCAGTCAAAATCAGGTGACCTACGAAAAAAGGTCATAACTTGGGCTAGGAAGCTCCAAATGAAATTTAGTAAAAAGTAACAGGTAGTACACAGAATGTAATATCTCAGGAAACTTTTTCAGAGGCCGAAGTTGAACCAGTGACACGTGGCACGCCGTACAAGTTCGCTCTCCTATTTTATCCCATAAACAGGTCATGTTGCGACACTTGGCATAACTTGGGATAGGAAGATCCAAATGAAATTTCGTAAAAAGTGACAGGTAGTACACAGACTGTAATATCTCAAGAAACATTTTCGGAGGTCTAAGTTGAACCAGTGACACGTGGCATTCCGTACAAGTTTGCTCTCCTGTTTTACAACATAAACAGGTCACGTTGTGACACTTGGCATAACTCTCTCTCAGAAAATCCAATTGAGGTCAGACCTATCGTGATGGAAAGATGACAGGTCAGGATACCACAGAAAAAGTTTTCAGACCCTGTGAAGCAAAAATTTTAGAGTTACAGCAGAAACAATTAGGTACATATTTCTGTCAAAACATAATTATTTTTGAAGCACCTTTATTCATGGCTTCCGGAATTTAGGGTTTCGGAGAAAGTTAGAATTTTTGGAATCGGAATCCACAGCTGAATGCTACTCAGGAAAATCAAAATTTAAAGACCAAGATCAAATTTCTTGGTTGGGTAGAAGACCGGGCTTGATCAAACCCCAGTTCGGGATTTTGATCGGAAAGATGGAAAATTAGGGCTTCAGCAAAAGTTGGAATTTTTGAAGTCTGTAACCACGGCTGGAAGCTCCTCAGAAAAATAAGAGTTTAGAGCCTTGGATCGAACCTTCTGATTGGACAGAAGGGTGGGCTTCATCAAACCCTAGTTCAGGATCCTGTCCAAAAGATCCAGAAGTTTCAAAGGCAATTTTGAGGGGTCAAATTTTGGAGATTTCAAAATTGAAGTATGCTAGTTTGATCAGCTCAGCAAGACACATCCTTCCATTCATTGGGAAGTGTGAAAGTCAAAGATTGAATTTTTAGGGTTTCTCTAGCAAACCCTAATCAAGCTCCAGATCAAGTTTCAGGGGGAGTTGAGGCTAAGGCCTTACATAAGAGGACTACAAGAAGTCTCGACAGGTATGACTTAAGGAGGTTCAGGCATGTCTTGAAATCTGATTCTTGATTAAGTTCATGATGTGTTTGTCTTCATATTATTTATTAGTACAATCTTGATTAATGTTAGAATTGTCTTATCACCCTAGTAACAGTATGAATGCATGTGAATGATCGAAGACATTCATTGATTAGGGATATATGATTGTACTAATGCATTATGGTTTTGTGTGAGGTTGATGTTGTCTGCTAACAAGATACAGGTACATCACAAAAGACAAACCAAGTTCCATGACCATGACAACATGAAGACAAAGACTCATCCATAATCTTTGTTCTACTTACGAGGTATGTATGACTTTGTTATATTATGTTTAACGTATGAGACATGCAGGTTCTAGCTCAGGATCTCTAAATCATTGAAGAGATT
This sequence comes from Larix kaempferi, assembly GCA_027924585.1. Taxonomy (NCBI): domain Eukaryota; kingdom Viridiplantae; phylum Streptophyta; class Pinopsida; order Pinales; family Pinaceae; genus Larix; species Larix kaempferi. The sequence continues at coordinate 151,586 of BSBM01000467.1, forward strand.
GTTTAGGTATGTTGTACATAACTAAGCAGGTATACTAATCCAGGTATGTTTTCCTATGTCATGTTAGAATCTTACCTTGTGTTAGGATCCCTTATATAAGTATACCTGGTATGATTGGTTATGCTTATTCATAAAGTTAGTAATCAAGGGTTTATGCATATTATGTCTATTATCTTGATTGATGATTTAACTATCTAGATCAAACAAGAATATGCATGAGTAAAAGAAGACTTCCTTGAAACCCTGAATACTAATGATCATGACTATACATATTCAAGAAATAGAATGTTTTGATAATATTGAGAATATACTAATGAATGTATGTTTGTGTATGAGATGATGAGGATGACACTAGTGCACACTTGAGCATGCACAGTGGTACAAAATGAATAGAAGTTCAGAAGACATACAGAAGATCAAGCGGGAGGCAACCACACAAACATAAAAGATAAGTATTTGAGTTGTTATTATAAATAGTAAATGATATCGCTTGTATGCATATTTGTATTCCTAGAATATATGATGCTACTAATATGCATATGATTGGTAAGTTGGACAAACATTCCATTGTTGCTTGTCTAGAATGAAACCTCTTTGCTGGCATGCTGAGAGCTGTGCACACTCTCGATAGTATGTTCTGGTAGAGATGGAAGGCATCTAGATAGCCACTGTATGCATACAGGATATGGGAAAGTGTTGTGCCAAAGTATTGGTCAAAATAGTTGCATAACTATGTAAATGATATCTGTATGCATAATAGGTTATCATGTCAATATGATTTGATGATTATGAAGTATTACTAATCATGTACTTAATTTTGATTTGTAGGAAAGATCATGAAGAATGATGAACACCGCACAAGTGATGGATGTTCAACAAGAATATTTAAAATCAAACATAATATAGAAGGCTCATGGCTAAAATACTCTCTTAGAAAGAGGAAGAGAATCATGACGAGATGTTTGCTCCAAGTGACTAGATAAGACCAATCTCTTAATGATGTAATTAAAGAAGAAGTGTGAATCAGGTTTTGTATGGGTACCCAAGATCGATAGTAAATTGATGAGCTTAATGATCACCATGGGTGATGTGGATCTCAACCTTTGCTACAAGGTTGAATATGGTTTCTATACACAGATGACATGGATGCAAGAAGGAACTCACCATAGAGTTTGAATGATGTTGAGGCTCATATCAGTAGACTCATCTAATGAGAGATGGCACAGATAGATGGTTGTATAAATGAAAATGAAAGATCTCAGATTGATGCATTACTTCCTAGGTCTGGAAGTATGGCAAGGCTCGGAAGGAATCTTTCTCAACCAGGGAAAATATGCTGATAAATATTAAAAGGACTTGATGTGTTGGAATGGCCACTGTCATGGATTCCAACTTGAAGCTGTTAGCAGATGACTCTTCAGAGTTAGTAGATATAACTCTGTACAGACAAATTATTGGGTCACTGATGTATCTAATAAATACTAGGTTAGATATATGCTTTGCTGTGAATACCTTGAGTCAGTATCTAGTGGAAACTAGATGTGTTCACCTATTAGTTGCAAAGCATGTGATGAGGTACCTAAAGGATACGATAAAATTTGATCTATGCTATTTTGGAGATCATAACTTCAGATGGCTACACAGATGTTGATTGAGCAGAAAGTGTATCAGACAGGTAGAGCACATCGAGAGGATGTTATTGTCTAGGATTAGTCATGATCTTGTGGCTTAGCAGCAAGCAGTCCAGTATGGCTCTTAGCACAAGCGGAATATATGGCTGCTTGCTTTGCTAGTTGTGAAGCAGTATGGCTATAGGATTGTTTGACTTAGAGATAGACCCAACTGTGATACTATGTGACAAACAGAGTTGTATCAAGATGGTAGAGAATCTAGTGTTCCAAGATATGGTGTAGAAAGGAACTATAAAGTTTGAATTTGTAACAAGTTACCGATGTACTAACCAAACCTCTACCTTAAGTCAACAAGTTGCCGATGTACTAACCAAACCTCTACCTCAAGTAAAAGTTTGAATATTTCCGAGACAAGCTTGGTGTAGTTCAAAAGGACTCTCCTCGAAAGGGGGAGTGATGTGGTCACTTATGATGAGATTTCCTACATCGACAGAGAGGTCGATGATGTGGTTACCTTTATTGGTGATGCCAATAGAGAGGTTAGTGGATGGTCCTTAGATAGGGTCTAAGTTGACAATGGGATTGCCTCATCCTTGAACATATGTTCTAAAAGGAGCCATAGACAAGATGTCTCCGAGAACAAAATCCTGAATGAACAGGTAAGGGGATTGGATCGTCCTCGGACTTTGGTCCTGTGAATTGAGCCATAGACAAGATGTCTTCAAGAACAAAATCCTGAATGAACAGGTAAGGGGATTAGATCGTCCTTGGACTTTGGTCCTGTGAATTGAGCCGTAGATAAGATGTCTCCGAGAATAAAATCCTAAATGTACGGTTGAGGATTAAGTCATCCTTGGACGTGGTCCTAAATGTACGGTTGAGGATTAAGTCATCCTTGGACGTGGTCCTAAATGTAAATGTACGGTTGAGGATTAAGTCATCCTTGGACGTGGTCCTAAATGTACGGTTGAGGATTAAGTCATCCTTGGACGTGGTCCTAAATGTACGGTTGAGGATTAAGTCATCCTTGGACATGGTCCTAAATGTACGGACGGGATTGCATCGTCCCTAGACATGAGACTTGTCTTAAAGTGATAAGGACTGATCATCCTAGAACTTGATTTGGATTGTATCATCCATGGACCTATGTCCTAAAGAGAGCGGGATTGATCATCCTGTAATATGATCATGTGTGTTGCAGGGTATGCTACTATGTATTGATGATAGATGTATTAGTGAGAATACATGCTTTTGATGATAGATGTATTAGTGAGAATACATGCTTTTGATGATAGATGTATTAGTGAGAATACATGCTTTTGATGATAGATGTATTAAGTGAGAATACATGCTTTTGATGATAGATGTATTAGTGAGAATACATGCTTTTGATAATAGATATATTAGTAAGAATACATGTTTTGATGATAAATGTATTGGTGAGGATACTAATATAGATGATCCAGATGCTGTAGATCGCAATGATCCAGATATTGTAGATCGAGATGATCCAGATAATGTAGATCGAGATGATCCAGATGCTGTAGATCGTGATGATCCAAATGCTGTAGATCGAGATGATCTAGATGCTGTAGATCGAAGTGATCCAGATGTTGTAGATCGAGATGATCCAGATGCTGTAGATCGTGATGATCCAGATGATGTAGATCGAGATGATCCAGATGCTGTAGATAGAGATGATCCCAATGCTGATGATCGTGTGATGACGATGCTGATGATCATGTGATGACGATGCTGATGATCATGTGATGACGATGCTGACGATCGTGAGGGTTCAGATATTGATGTTGCTGTAGCTGTTTGAGTGTTGTAGAAGATAAAGACTCAGTACTGAAGATGTTGATGTTCCAGTATTGAAGATATTCCAGTAACTGCTTGAGTTACTGATGATGTTGAGAAAGCTTCCAATGATTTATAGATGTATCATGTATGATGTTGATGACTCCTTGCTCGTGAAGATGCTGTTATAATATCCTTCTCGTTAAGGGGGAGTGTTGAGATATTGTAACTTCAAATAATATTATATTTGTACTTTATTATTCCGGAGATGTTTCATTCCTCCGTGAAGATCTTATTGTATATTCAGAGATGTTTATTCCTTCGTCGGAATGTGGTAACTTGGGTTATTAGACTTCCCTAGTGGGGGTCGGCCCTGTATGTGTTATGTGGGTCAAAGGGTTATTAGACCACCCTAGAGGGTTCGGCCCAGTCAGTTGTAATGGGGTATTTAACCCAATGGTTAAATACGAGCCTACATGTCTTGTGTAAAAGAAAAGTCAGAGTAGTATATAAATAGAGGAAGTGTATTCCTCATTTGAAAAATACACTCACTTGAGAGAGGCGCACTTGTGGAGGAGAGGTCTGGTATGGTGGAGGAGGAGATCATGTCTTTGGTTTGCATCTTTGTATATTGCTGGTCATCTATATTAAGGAAGCTTTGCTGGGTTTTCTACCCCATGAGGGTTTCCCAGGATAAATCTATGTCTCTTGTGTTTATGCTATGCTTGTTATTTCTTCAGTGATCATGTATATGCTATTATTGTGAAATGGAATGTAATGCTGCTATTTTCTGTCTTAGCATATTAAATCTTAACATGCACAACAGAGGTCCCTATATCTGTTTCAATGCTCGTTTGGTCATATGCTACTGGCATATCCTCTATTTGTGGTATTTCACTGCACAGCGGGATTCTCATCGACTGAGGTTCTAACTCTCTAAGGATATCCCGCACTTCTATAAATGCTCCTTTATTTTTCTGTAGGTCTAGACCCAATGTTCTCCCAGGAGATTTTTTGACCCATACTAGTTCACTCGGAGTCTGCTTATTATCATGCATTCCCGAATTTGAAGCTTCTGCACCTCCATCCCTTCCTATATTAGTGCCACTACGCATTACCATGTTTACACTTGGATCCGCAGTTCTGCTCTCTAGTGTGATCAACTGAATGTTGGGATTCGGTGGTTTTGTCCTCCTTCGTTTCTGCATTTCTACCTCTAGCACATGACAGTCTTCAATAACATGTTCAAATGATTTACAGTAGTTGCACGTAGTGCATGGATTTGTACAATATCGAGATACATGGCCTGGATGGCAACAGTTATAACAAATGACCTGGCCGCGGCCTCTCCCCTGTGTCGGGCCGGCATTTCTTCCTCTTCCGCGGTATCCACCACCACGGCCTCTATATCCATCCTGATTGTAGTGGGTGTTATCTTGCTTCGGCTGATTTTCTTCTTGGACGTGGTACATTCTAGCTCCTTGCATCATTTCCATATCTCGCTTTCTTTCATTCATGAACTCATATGCGCAACAGCTGGATTCATCATGTCCAACTGATTTACAGAAATTGCAATATAAGATTTTAGGTGATTTTACATATTTATGCATTAGATAATAGTCTTCAGGATGGTGTCCTCTGCTTCTACAGATTTCACACCATGGTGCCTGATTGTGATTCATATTCATTGGGTTTGGTGCGCCACTATCAAGATAATCTTGAAATAGAGGGAAATGTTCTCTAGTGTGTCCCTCTCCTTTGCATCCTGTGCACCAAACTTCGCGTCTCGGTTCATATCTTTGTTCTTTTCCATTCTTCATACCTTTCAATTCTAATCTTAAGGTGGTCAACTGGTTCTGGATCTGTGACATCCCAGAACTACTTTCTCCAATCGGTGAAGCCTCCAACTTCATTGCGATCTCTAAAGCCTCTGCCTGCAACGCAACCTTCTACTGCATCAATGGTTGTATGATATGGGGCAATAGCGCAGCGATGAACCATTCCTAGTGCTGTTGCGGAGCTATAACAAAGCTCACTTGGTCTAACAATGTCTTAAATTTTTGGTCAAATTCCTAGACCGTTTCAGTAGGTTTCTGCTTCATTTCCTTTAATTTTACTATGCACTGTGATTTTGATTTCAGCTTCTTAAAGTCTGCTATGAGCGCAACCTTAATTTCTGTTAGGGTTCTTGGTTGTTCCTGAGAATATTTCATAAACCAATGTAATGCGCGGTCTCTAAAAGTGGTGATGAGCTGCACTCTCTTCATAGCATCATCCTGAACTTGCTTTACACTCCACACAGCTTCACATAGAAACCAGTGTTGATCAGGGTCTTCTAGACCCGTTTCTTTGAATATCAGCAGTTTTATATCGTTATCTGTCATTCTCCTTCCTGGTTGCGTACCACCCTGAGTAGTGCTATGATTCTGTGGAGGGCTCTGAGCGGAAAAAATAAAGGGAATATTTGGAATAGTGGTATTCCACGGGATATTATGAGACTGGGTATTATGAACTAGACTATTCTAAGTCAAGATGGTCTGACCACCTGGTCCTGCGGTGTTAGCAGTATCGACATTCTACAAGGTTGGTTGTGCTATGTTCGCAGCGGGTGGGTTCTGATCTAGGGAGGGCACAGTTTCTGCAACCGGCGGATTGTGAGGTGTAATAGGGTGGATGGTGGCTGATGATGGCGCAGTATGATTTTTAAGGTCACATGGGATTTCGGTATCGACACAGAGACCAGGTCCTCCCAGATTATTTTCTTTATTAAACTTATATCTCTTTCCACTTCTTAGATTATGTGTCTCTTCGTCAGAATCACTAAAAATTCTATTGACCATGACAGATTCAAAAATATTACTGCATTCTTAAAACGCCTTTCTTAGCTAAACGCATTTTAATGTTTAGACTAATATTGTTCAGGTAATTACCTTTGAATCCTTTGAAAAAGTATGCTTTAGCTTGGCTGTAGGATTTCAGCGTGTCTACAGCGAATTCTGTTACAAATCCTTCAAGTATGCTATCAACCCAGAAGTCGACTACTCGCGTCAGTGGGTTGTCTATTGCTTTGAGCTGCACCGTGAGATCTGGAGTCCACTCTGTAGGTTCTCCTCCTTGAAAATAGGTTTTCTTCTCCGTGATTCATGATATCCACTCGTGAAGCTCATTTCCAAACGAATCCCAGAATATATCATGAATATCTTTCCACAAATATCTGTTCAACCACAATACGTCAGAAAGATGTGGGTGTCGGTTCTCTTTCTTTGCAAAATCTCTTTCGATCTTATCACACCAATCCCATATCTCTTTCTTTTTGGGATGCCAATTGTTTAAACCCAACGGGAAATGGTATTCTTTGTCACACATTACTTTTCCAAATACACTATCGCATCAATGGTCTTAGCCGAGTAACGGAAACATTTGTTGGCGTATATAATTGAGCTAGAGGTTTCCAGTGTAGACCCAGGTACTTCACAGTTTGAGGAACCAACAAAACTGCTACTCATCAGCCCTTTCGGCAATAGACTGCGTGTAGCCTGAGGTCTCACCCGAGGTGAGGCTGAGGGGGTGTTTGTGGAATCAAGTTTCCACAACCTAGTGATGTGAGTGTATTAAGACTAATGAGCAGTGCAACACCACAAGTACTGCTGTAGTTAGACAACTATGCAAAGTCTCTACTTCACGTCGGATACTTTGGCAAGCGTTGGAGCTTACGCCACCCACACGTCCAAGGATCGTGCGGTAATGAGTACTTCCCGCAACCTGACAATAAGCTATCGACATCTTATCTCGTGACACTTACGACGGGTCAGCACATCAACTAGACCGCGCTTCTACACGAAACTTGATTAACTCTAACCAATATTAACATTCTTTATCCATTCGAGACACTTAGATTATTAACGTTATGTTGCATACAATTGAATAAACATACAAAACTACGCTCTCTAATGCTATGCTTAAATTCAACGTTCAACTATGTGACTAATCTGCAGATTCATACATTCATGGACTTATATTATAAGTGTTGAATACTTATCATTCATCCACACATGTATTAATTAACATATTATTCCCATTCTCTTGCGGCAAATACATATAAAAGCAATCACATAATAGACAACTGCACTATTGAACATTCATACCAAGCAAATGAACAGTCGCAAACACACAATAATCACATAACACATAATTTAACGTGGTTCACCCCCCGGATGGAGGCTACATCCACAAGAACGGTTGTTAATATTGATCTTTTGGGAAGGGTACAACCATTCTTAGTTTACGCACTCAGCTGCACACTCTCTCCTCTCTCAGATAGGTCTCTACGCACTCAGCTGTAAAGCCTTTACAATAACTTCAAACTCTAAATATTCTAACAATGCTCAACAACGAATAGCTCTATGAGAGATTAACCCTTTCCCATACAAAATTCCCTTATTTACAGATCACGCCCATGGGTTGTGTCTTTACAATCAGTAGGCTGAAACAATAAGGTTTCCAAAACTGTCATGGCTAACTTCCACCTTAGCTGTTGTCATCAACAGTTTGCTTTGCCTTCTCTAACTGGGCCACTCATGGTTGACACGTTCCTCTGACATCCACAGTCCTCAAAACGATTACACTGCATCATGGCATGTCCCTTTCCGCTGCTTCCTCCTGCCTGTCGTTGTCAGCATAGTGGCCTAACTTCTCAACTACTTACCGCCACTCGCTCAAACAGGTCGCTTTCCTCTGCCTTCCACTCGCTCAAACAGGTCGCTTTCCTCTGCCTTCCACCTGTTCCTTACCCAAAAAAGGTCATGTCCTTGTTTGACCTTTACTTGTATTGCATACCAAAACTAGCTCATGCGTGGTTCTGTGCACCAGCCTACTTCGCAACCCTTCCTTAGCCATTGCCGTCGTGCGACATGCGCAATTTCTCAAAAACTGCCCTCATAGCTTGTCGCCGCGCACAATGTGCACTCTTCAGTACTTGTGCAAAATCCCAACTTGGACCCCATCCAACAGATATCCATCAATCATGGAATACCAAGCTCGAAGAGCTTGCTTCTAACCATACAAGGCCTTCTTCAGCCTGCACACATGAGAATCCCTCCCATGAATCTCAAATTCCTGAGGCTAATCCAAATAAACCTCCTCCTGTAGAAGACCATTTAGAAATGCGGTCTTCACATCCATCTAGTGGATCTTCCAACCCATCTCTGCTACCATGGAAATCACTACTCTAATAGAAGAATATCAAGCAACCAGCAGAAAGGTCTCATCATAATCTACTCCCTCTATCTGTGAAAACCCTCGTGCCACAAAACGAGCCTTGAACTTCTCCACACTTCCATCTGTAGCATGATTTACGTTATAAATCCACTTGGAAGTCACCACTAACTTCGCATCTGGTCTCGGTACAATATCCCATGCATCATTATTCATGATGGAATGGTACTCTTCCATCATGACATCTCTCCAAACCTGATGCTAAGAGGCCTCCTCAAAAGTAGAAGGATCTGACTCATGAAGACTATAAACTAATGCCATACCCAATCTGTCAGGCATCACAACTGTCCTAACTAGCTCCTGGGGCCTACCAAATGAATCTCCTTCCTTCAAGGTCTCACGAATGATTCCTTTTCCCTAAAGGTGGATCCCAAACTAGTCTCTCCTCATCTGAAGAACTTCCAGAAGTAGATGGCCCAACAACCTGTGTACTTGTAGCTGACAAATCAACCACAAGTGAATCCCTTGATCCAGTAGCTGTAACTAGTGAACCTGTGACCTGAGATCTAGAACCTATCCCAGAAATACCTGCTAGTTGTACCAATGTACCTGTAGAACCTATTCCTATAACCTGTGGCCCAATCACTCCAGAAACCTGTGATCTAGTACTTTGAACTGAAGATACCTATGTCACCTGAGGTGTGGAATCCAGTGGCTCCTCGTACTCCAACTCTCTAGACTTCCTAAAGGCTCTCTCCTCCTCAAATCTCACTTCCCGCCTCACAATAACTTTCCTCTGCGTAGTAAGATAAATACGAAAAGCCTTTGAAGTCTCATCATAGCCCACAAAGATGCCTCTCTCTGTAGTGGGGTCCAACTTTGTCCTCTTCTCTAAAGGGACACGAGAGTAATTCAAGCAACCAAATATGCGAAAATGACCAACATCAAGCTTCTTTCCTATGAACATATCCTCAGGATTCTTTCTCCCCAAGGCACGGTGGGGACTCCTGTTCTAAAGGTAAATAGTTGTACCACAAGCCTCTACCCAAAGAAAGAAAGGAAGACTCTGATCATGAAGCATAGCTCTCGCTTCTCCCACAATAACCCTGTTCTTCCTTTCAGCTACTCCATTCTTCTCAGGAGTATATGGTACTGTCAATTGTCTCTGTATGACCTCTTGTATGCAAAACTCATCGAACTCATTGGAGGTATACTCGCCACAATTATCTAATATCAGAACCTGAATCCTCCTCCCTGTCTGATTCTCCACAAGAGCTTTGAACTCTTGGAAGGTTCGCAAGACATCAACTGACTTATTGATCCTCACGAAGTAGATCCATGTTTTCCTGGAGTAGTCATCGATGAAAGTCACATAATACTCAAATCTTTTCAAGGAAACGGATGACATAGGACCACATAAATCTGAGTGAACCAAATCAAGCACCCTTGCTTACCTATTGTCACTGCTCAGAAAAGCAGTCTTGGTGTACTTTCCTAAAGCACACCCTCTACATATGTCATTGTGCTCTGTGTTGAACTCTAGTAGACCTGTAACCATTCTCCTCAACAATATCAGAGTTGGATGATGAAAATGAGCCATCATCTGATGCCAAAGCTCACTGTTGCTGCTATGTGCCAAAGCATGCTGGGGAAGAAATAAGAGCTTGTATAGTTTCCTGCGTATAACCCCAATGTCCAAATAGGTATATGGTCCTACAGTCTTGGGGAATATACGCACATGTCCATCCATGAAACAAACCCCAAGTCCTCTGTCCTAAATAGTGAAAAATGATACCAAGTTCTTTTTCATCCTAGGGACAAACAACACATCCCTCAAAATCATAGGACTCATGGACTCCCTCTGAAAAGTAATGGTCCTACGAACAACAACTCTTACAATTTTGTCATCTCCTAATACAACCTCCACATCTACACTTGTCTATGAAAGCTTATAGAACATCTCTCGAGCACCTGTCATGTGACTCGAAGCTCCACTATCAATATACCAAGTGTCGGTGGTAGATGCACCCATATGATGGCCAGTAAACAAAGAATTGTCCCTCTTGATATCTAAATCAGTGATGGTGATGATAGAAGCTTTCTCTCTCTCTCAACATGTCCAACACAAAGAGAAAACTCTCTCTCAAACCTCGCTCCAAAATCATCAATCTCAGTTGAGGCTTCTATCTATTGCTTCTTCTTCTTCTCTGGACACTGTGAAGCATAGTGTCCAAACCCCTAACAAGAAAAGCACTTGACTTCGCTTAAGTCCTTCTTTTGTCCACCCTTTTGTTGCTATTGCTTAGCCCCACCCTGCTTGGGACCCTTCTTTGATTTCTTCTTTCCTTTTGCATTCAAAGCCACATTTTCCTCATCTTCCATACTCTGTGAAGAGCTTTCCTGCACAAGACCTCTCATGGTCTCCTCTTGTACAAATTAATCCCATAATCTATCCCAGGAAGGTATGTTTTCCCTACCAACTATAGCTTCCACAAAAACAATGCATTTTTTGGTCACACCATTCACTATTGTCCACACTAGCTCAATGGTTGAAACTACTTCTCCAACCGCTGCGAGCTCATCTCTAGCCTGAGATATCCTAGTGAGGTAGGATGTCACTCCCTCTTCTTTGTTCATATTTATACTTTGTAGCTTCTCTCTTAAGACCATCTTCCGGTTCCCATTGGTGCTTTGGTATAAACTGGTTAAAGAAGCCCACATTTTAAATGCACGGTCTTTACCTGAAATATGTGGAATAATATGGTCCTTAACTCCATCGAGAATAATCCTTTTAGCCTTACAGTCCTTCTTGTTGAAAGATGCTAATGCCTAAGCATCTGTGGAAGCAGGAAATGCAATTGGGTTTGCTGTTGTATTTTTTACCACTTCATCCCAAAGTTCATTCTCTTCCAAAATCAACATTATTCTAGCTTTCCATGGAACAAAATTTATTGTTCCATCTAGCCTATCTTCCAACCTAAGTCCTGTAACCATCTCAATGCCAACTCAACAAGGCGCTTCCCACTGACAAGAGAAATTACTGACAGTCTGAAATAACTTCAATTTTTTGCCCCCAAGCTCTAATACCATGAAAGTTTTCTGAGAATCAACCCAACCCGGTTTTCAAGTCAAACTTTTATAATTTAATGCCCAACCCAGTTTTTCACCATGGTTGGAAAATGAATTTTATTTTCAGACATTGAAAACGCAATTGAAACTCACATTTACAGGAAGAAATTAAAATTTAAATGCACACCATGAAAAATTTCATACTCACAAATTTTTGGCAAATTGCCCAAGAAAAACCCACAAGGGGAAAACCTGTCAAAGAGAGAGAGAAAATTTTATTTCATAAAAACTCACCACAGCAGAAATACACTTATCTCAACCATCAAATCACTGTCAGTTGCCTCGATTTCTGTGAAGTCAAACTTCTCGAAATTCATGCTAGAAATTACAGCCTGTATGACCTTCGAATTATGTGCCAACCTACCTCGGGAATCATGCCCAACTCATAGTATGGATGAATAACATTAAATGCTACAGTACGGTGCTCGAAAACTGTGCACACTACCTCGGGATTTGTGCCCATAAATTCTCCCTAGAAAATCGTGATGTACAGATTCAACAATAAATACTGTTGTACAACCTTTGAAAATTGTGCCCATATTGACTCGAGATTTGTGCTGCACGGTTGTCTTGGGAAATGTGCGAACAATTCTCTCCTACTACTATCTACTCCTCATCTCAAGGAATTCGACCTCTCTCTTGCTCATTCTCTTCAAGTGAATTAAAAAATGCCTTTCCCTTGCCTTTTTGAGTGAAAACCTAGGGTACTGAGTGAAAAGCCATCTAATCCAAGTGCCCAGATTGAATCAGATGTGTGGATGAGAATAAATGCACATTTAATTCTCATAATAATTAATTTCACTCGCATCACTTAAATTTATCAAAAAGTAACTTTAATCTCTAAAGTTAAAGTAAATGCTCATCTCAAGTCATTTAATGCAAGGGTCACTTTATTTCCCCCTTTTAGTTGACTAAGGAAAAATTCACCTAAGGGAACACTTTCCTAGGTACAAAATTCAACACTCCCTCTTACAGAGGAAGGTTTTCTGCACAAGTCCCAACTTGTCCCTAAAGAAGACAAACTTGCCTCGCCCCAAGGATTTTGTCACAATGTCTGCAACCTTCTCATAAATGGAAATGTACTGTAACTCCACAAATCCTCTCTGAACATAGTCTCGGATGAAGTGGTATGTGATCTCTATGTGCTTTGACCTGTCGTGAAAAACTGGATTCTCAGATAGCTGGATGCAACTCTAATTGTCACAGTATATCAATGTGGGCCTCAGCTCCTGACGAAATAAGTCTACCAATAACTTGCGAAGCCATAGTGGCTCGCAACTAGACTAACTGGCTGCAATGTACTGAGCCTCAGCAGAACTCAAAGCAACAGAATTTTGCTTCTGGCTAAACCACGACACTGCTGCCAAGCCCAAACTGAAGCAACAAGCGAAAGTGCTCCTCTGATCCATCACACTACCTGCCCAATCTGAATCTGTGAAGCCAACCAAACTAACTCCACCTGAACTCCTGCAGTTCAAACCATAATCCACTGTCCCTGCAAGGTATCTCAACTCATGTTTCATGAATACCCAGTGCACTCTCTTGGGCTCCAACATGAACTAACTAAGAGTGTTCACCACAAAACATAAGTATGGCCTAGTATTGACCAGATACATCAATGGACCAATGAGATGACGATATAATGTAGGATCTACCAACTCTCCCTCAGAAGCATGAAGCTTCTTCCAGTTGGTAATCATAGGCGTGGACATAGGACTATAATCCTCCATTCAAAATATCCTCAGAATATCTACAGCATAATTTCCTTGTCCGAGGAAAATATGACCAGGCTCATGCCAAACTTCCATCCCCAAATAATAATGCATCAGCCCAATATTAGTCATCTCATACTATGAAACAAGATCTCTCTTGCATGCTGCAATGAGACGCTCCTCCCCTGTTATAAACAAATCATCAACGTACAACAAAAGAATGAGTGGATCCCCATGAACCATAATGAAGAAAAGATTGGGATCATCCTCACTTTTTTGAAATCCCATCGACATTAGATATGCATCAATCCTGGAATACCAAGCTCGAGGAGCTTGCTTCTGACCATACAAGACCTTCTTCAGCCTGCACACATGAGAATCCCTCCCATGAATCTCAAATCCCTGCGGCTGATCCAAATAAACCTCCTCCTGCAGAAGACCATTGAGAAATGCGGTCTTCCCATCCATCTGGTTGATCTTCCAACCCATCTCTGCTGCCATGGAAATCATTTCTCTAATAGAAGAATATCAAGCAACCGACGTAAAGGTCTCATCATAATCTACTCCCTCTATTTGTGAAAACCCTCGTGCCACAAAATGAGCCTTGAACTTCTCCACACTTCCATCTGCAGCATCATTTACCTTGTAAATCCACTTGGAAGTTACCATCGACTTCCCATCTGGTCTCGATACAATATACCATGCATCATTCTTCATGATGGAATGGTACTCTTCCATCATGGCATCTCTCCAAACCTGATGCTGAGAGGCCTCCTCAAAAGTAGAAGGCTCTGACTCACGAAGACTAGAAACTAATGCCATACCCAATCTGTCAGGTATCATAGCTGTCCTAACTAGGTCATCGGGCCTACCAAATGACTCTCCTTCCTTCAAGGTATGACGAAGACATTTAGGCTTCCTCTTCCCTAAAGGTGTCTCCCAAACTGGTCTCTCCTCATCTGAAGAACTTCCAGAAGTAGATGGCCCAACAGCCTGTGTACCTGTAGGTGATGAATCAACCACAGGTGAATCCCTTGATTCAATAGCTGTAACTGGTGAACCTATGAACTGAGATTCAAAACCTGTCCCTGAAATACCTGCTGGTTGTACCATTGTACTTGTAGAACCTATGCCTATAACTTGTGGCCCAGTCAATCCGGAAACCTGTGATCATGCACTTTGAACTGAAGATACCTATGTCACCTGAGGTGTGGAAGCCAATGGCTCCTCATACTCCAAATCTCTAGACTTCCTAAAGGCTCTCTCCTCCTCAAATCTCACTTCCCACCTCACAACAAATTTCCTCTGTGCAGGAAGATAAATACGAAAAGCCTTCGAAGTCTCATCATAACCCACAAAGATGCCTCTCTCTACAGTTGGGTCCAACTTTGTCCTCTTCTCTAAAGGGACATGAGAGTAATTCAAGCAACCAAATATGCAAAAATGACCAACCCCAGGCTTCTTTCCTGTGAACACAGCTTCATAAGTCTTTCTCCCCAAGGCATGGTGGGGACTCCTGTTATGAAGGTAAATAGCCGTATTGCAAGCCTCTTCCCAAAGAAATAAAGGACAACTCTGATCATGAAGCATAGCTCTCACTTCTCCCACATTAACCTTGTTCTTCCTTTCAACTACTCGATTCTTCTCAGGAGTATATGGTACTGTCAATTGTCTTTGTATGCCCTCATGTATGCAAAACTCATCGAAATCATTGGAGTTATACTTGCCCCCATTGTCTAATCTCAGAACCCGACTCCTCCTCCCTGTCTAATTCTCCAAAAAAACTTTGAACTCTTGGAAGGTCTGCAAGACATCAACTGACTTATTAATCCTCAAGAATTAGATCCAGGTTTTCCTAGAATAGTCATCGATGAAAGTCACATAATACTCAAATCTTGTGGAAACAGATGACATAGGACCACATAAATCTGAGTGAATAAAATCAAGCACCCATGTTGACCTGTTATCACTGCTTGGAAAATTTGTCTTGGTGTACTTTCCTAAAGCACACCCTCTACATACATCATTATGCTCTGTGTTGAACTCTGGTAGACCTGTAACCATGCTCCTCAACAATATCAGAGTTGGATGATGCAAATGAGCCATCATGTGATGCCAAAGCTCACAAAGCTCACTGTTGCTTCTATGTCCCAAAGCATGCTGGGGATTAAATAAGAGCTTGTATAGTTTCCCGTAGATAACCCCAATGTCCAAATAGGTATATGGTTCTGCACTCTTAGGGAATATACGCACATGTCCATCCATGAAACAAACCCCAAGTCCTCTGTCCTCAATAGTGGAAACCGATACCAAGTTCTTTTTCATCCTAGGGACAAACAACACATCCCTCAAAATCATAGGACTCGTGGAATCCCTCTGAAAAGCAATGGTCCCACGACCAACAACTATGACAATTTTTTCATCTCCCAATACAACCTCCACATCTACACCTGTCTATGAAAGCTCAGAGAACATCTCTCGAGCACCTGTCATGTGACTCGAAGCTCCACTATCAATATACCAAGTGCTGGTGGTAGATGCACCCATCTAATGGCCATTCAACAAAGAATTCTCCCTCTCGATATGTAAATCAGTGTTGGTGATGATAGAAGCTATCTCTCTCTCTCAACATGTCCAACACAAAGAGAAAAATATCTCTCAAACCTCACTCCAAAATCATCAATCTCAGTTGAGGCTATTGTCTGTTGCTTCTTCTTCTTCTTCTTTGGACACTGTGAAGCATAGTACCCAAACCCCTAACAAGCAAAGCACTTGACTTTGCTTAACTCCTTCTTCTATCCACCATGTTGTTGTTAATGCTTAGACGCACCCTGCTTGGTACACTTATTTGATTTCTTCTTTCCTTTTGCAATCAAAGCCACATTTTCCTCATCCTCCCTACTTTGTGAAGAGCTTCCCTACACAAGACCTCTCATGGTCTCCTCTTGTACAAAGTCATCCCATAGTCTATCCCAGGAAGGTATATTTTCCCTGCCAACTATAGCCTCCACAAAAACAACCCATGGTTTGGTCACACCATTCACTTCTGTCCGTACTGGCTCAATGGTTGAAACTACCTCTCCAACTACTACAAGCTCATCTCTGACCTGAGATATCCTAGTGAGGTAGGATGTCACTCCCTCTGCTTTGTTCATCTTTATACTTTTCATCTTCTCTCTTAAGACCATCTTCCGGTTCCCTTTGGTGCTCTGGTATAAACTGGTTAAAGAAGCCCACATTTTAAATGCATGGTCTTTACTTGAATATGTGGAATAATATGGTCCTTAACTACATCTCGAATAATCCTTCTACCCTTACAGTTCTTCTTGTTGAAAGCTTCTAATGCCTGAGCATCTGTGGAAGCAGGAACTACAATTGGGTTTGTTGTTGTATTGTTTACCACTTCATCCCAAAGTTCATTCTCTTCCAAAATCAACATTACCCTAGCCTTCCATGGAACAAAATTTCTTGTTCCATCTAGCCTATCTTCCAACCTAAGTCCCGTAGCCATCTGAATGCCAAATCAGTAAGGTGCTTCCCAGTGACAAAAGAAATTACTGACAGTCTGAAATAACTTCAATTTTCTGCCCCCAAGCTTTGATACCATGAAAGTTTTCTGAGAATCAACCCAACCCGATTTTCAAGTCACACTTTTATAGTTTAATGCCCAACCCAGTTTTTCATCATGGCTAGAAAATGCATTTTATTTTCAAACATTGAAAACACAATTGAAACTCACATATAGGTAGAAATTAAAATTTAAATGCACACCATGAAAAATTTCATGATTAGAAATTTTTGGCAAATTGCCCAAGAAAAACCCACAAGGGGAAAACCTGTCAGAGAGAGAGATAAAATTTCATTTCTTCATAAAAACTCAGTACAGCAGAAATACACTTATCTCAACCATCAAATCACAATCAACTGCCTCGAATTCTGTGCAGTCAAACTTCTCGAAATTCGTGCTAGAAATTACAACCTGTATGGCCCTCGAATTTTGTGCCAACCTACCTCTGGAATCACGCCCAAATTACAGTATGGATGAACAACATTAAATGCTGCAGTACGATGCTCGAAAACTGTGCCCACTACCTCGGGATTTGTGCCCAAAAATTCTTCCTGGAAAATCATGTTGTATAGATTCAACAATAAATACTGTTGTACAACCCTCGAAAATTGTGCTCATATTGCCTCAAGATTTGTACTGTATGGTTGTCTTGGGAAATGTGCCAACAATTCTCTCTTGCTACTATCTGCTCCTCATCTCAAGGAATTCGACCTCTCTCTTGCTCATTCTCTTCAAGTGAATGAAAAAATGCCTTTCCCTTTCCTTTTTGAGTGAAAACCTAGGGTGAGTAAAAAGCCATCTAATCCAAGGGCCCAGATTGAATCAGATGTGTGGATGAGAATAAATGCACATTTAATTCTCATAATAATTAATTTGCCTTCAAAATTTTTCCAAATTTGAAAAACAATTAAATTTGATTGTCTGGAGATTCTACCAAGATTGAAAGCCCTGAGGTGCTTGCTACTTTAGCTCTTTTTTGGATCATTTGGACATCCACCATAGAGCTACTTGGATCAGAGTACTTAGGATTTACAACCTTTCCTAACATAAGGTGAGCAAGCTAGCCTACCACGTGAATGGTTTGTGTGTCATGTTTCTTTCTACCAGGTTTATTGAGACACAAGTCCTGTATGGCCTTGCCGTATATGGGTACATCCTTTATGGCTTGAAATAAAGGGATTTTGAAACACATATTTGAAAACTCCCCTGTGATATAAAATGCAAGTTGGGTTTTAATTTTAGGCTAATAAATTCTTTATGTTAAAGGTGGATAAAAGTAATTGGCTCAGTAAAGGAAGGGTTAGTTTCTATTTGGTCATGAGCAGAGGATGATGGTTGTGTTGGTTCTACCTCCCCTGGCTTAGTAACAATGAGCAGTCTTGGATCTGCTAAAACTTTTCCAGATCAAAGATAAGTGGCTTAGCAATCAAAAGCGAAAAGTGAGTATGTTGGAAAATAACCCACTTCATTATTATAAATAGATTAACAAATATGACATATCATAAACTTCATCCAAAATTATATATTTATAACATTATAAAAATAATTCTATTCTAAATTTTTGGCCCTCTCCCTTTCAATGCCTTAATCCATTTCTCTAAAAACAAATCCTTTCATTTTACAATATCACTTAACATGGCTTACCTTTCATTTTACAATATCACTTTACCATGTGGAGGGACATATAGCATTTTATCACTTGCATATGTGTCATGTTTCTTCCAACACAAATGCAATTGGTTGGGAGAGAATACTTATCGTTAAAAGCCACATGCTCTAGCTAAAAATAGATGCAACTACATATAAATAGTTGCTTGCTTCCATTTTAACCAAAAAGATGGTGTCAATCCGTTTCTGTATATAAATTCCTAAAGTATCGAAAAAATTAAAATATAAACACAAATAAAAACATTTTTATGTTTAGATTTTGAAAGATGTTTCATAGTTGAAGAAACATCTGCACGTTTATCCTGATGATGCGATAACTCCAAGTAAATCTGTTATCCGGTCCCGTCAAATTCATTCCCGTAAATATGCCCTTCAACTGTCTGCCATCTCCACCTAATAAAATATAATATCTTCATCTGCCATGTCTTCAGGTCGATCCACTTCAAGGTGCGAGTGGCTCTCACATTCCGACACAAATACAACTACTTTCACTAACTAAAACGCCCCGACTCGTCGGAATCGGAATAGAGCAATTTTGGTCGAAATCTTAATTTAGAGTGCTTAAATCGTAATTTTGGTGATCTAAATAATTTTAAAATTGAATATTTAATCTAAATCAAGCAATCTCGATTGCTGAAATTGCAAAATTAAAAAAATTACAATTTCCAGAAAGAATTATAACAGGTTTTCATCCTATGCAATCTTTTATCCTACACGCTCTCGGACGTTAACTCCGCCAGTTTAAAAAGTGGGAGCCGGGAGGTCGTTAGACTCGTTACCTAAGAAGCTATTGAAAATTATAGCCGTTGCTACCAAAACCGCCATTCCACTGCTTTATAAAGATTGTGGCCTTCTGTTGCCACCAAAACCACCATTCCCTTGCTACCAAAACTGCCATTTCCCTGAGCGTGGAAATTATTTCTTCCCTTAATTTTCTCTGTGTGTTTGTGTTGTAGTGTATGCATTTGTTGGCTATGAAGTGTTTGGATGACAGTTCATGTGATCGATTGAAGTGTTTGGATGACAAGCCGTGTGATTGTTTGAAAATTTGCGTTTTATGGCCACTCTCTGACATTAACACATTAACAGTGACTTTAAAGAAGGTGGCTACCTAAAAAGCTATTCCAAATTGTAGCGGCCATTGCTACCAAAACTGCCATTGGACTGCCTTATAAAGTTTGTTTTACTGCTGGCTCTGTCTATTTGATAGAACAGAATCCTAGAGATTAGAGATTGGTCACCATGATAATAATCATGCTTAAAGGGAAAAAGAATTGGGAGAAAGAGATTGCTTTGGGGTAGGTTTCCCTGGAGCACGTGGTTCAGGCCCGTAAAGAAGCGCAAATGAACAGATCCTACAACTGTATCAAGAAAATATGACATGTAGTTCCCAGAGCCCTCGAAGATTTAGGATCAGCTTCGAACGGAGTTCCATAAGAGGAGGAGAGAAAGAGGAATCTCGTCAGCAATGAATGCAAAAGATCGCAGAACATCTGGAATTCCCTGTCCTGGAACCGTATATTCAAGGATAATACGACAAGTAGTTCCCAAAACCCTCGGAAGGTTCAGGATCAACTTCGAAGGACCTGTAATGAGAGCTCGTACAGTGCTTCTTTCAAAGGGTGGATCGGCCCAGGCCAATACAAGGAACTTATTTTACCAATTTCATTTACAGGTATTCTTTACTCTTTTGTGTTGTTAGTTCTTAACTCAGAAAAAATTAGTTCAATTATGAAAAATAATCTTATTTTTTTTCTAATTCTGTTAATATTAATTTTATAGATGGTCCTTGTTTCTTTTGCACATGAAAAACAAGCATGGATACCTACAGTACTTCCGATGAAAATTGATTTTGAAATTTTGCTGTTGCAATATTTGCGATGAATTTGTTATATATGAAGAAATATTGCTTCGGTGATAAATCTGTTATATATTTCCTTCCATTTTTCTGTGATCTGCGACATGCGGTTCTCCACTGCTATGAAACTCGATTTCCCCGGTTATTAATATGCACTCTCAGATCTTCTCTTCTAAAACCAAAACCTGGACAAACAAAGCATGGCTTCAAGTATCCCCAAAAGTATCACACAAATAAAATATAAGTAGATTGATAAAAAGGAAACATATCAGAATGGAGGATTGATATAGAGAATATATAAATTCTGCAAATATTAGGCTCAGATTTTGAGCTCCCAAAATATAAGTAGATGGATAAAAAGGAAAGATATCAGAATGGAGGATTGATATATAGAATATATAAATTCTGTAAATATTAGGCTAAGATTTTGAGCTCCTTGTATTTCCTTCTAAATTTGAATTTGTAATCTTCTGAGAACAAACACATACTTTTAACTGTTAAACTTATTCAGGCTATACTGTATATTTATACTCATTTCCAAAAATTGTTATGAATGGCCTGTAGATGGGTATGTTACTATCGACAATACTACTGATCAATGGATAACAAAAAGTGCATACAGAAAAGCTAAAGAATAGAATAATATAGCTAGAAGCATCTAAGGAATGGAAACTTTGTTCCAGAAAGGGTGTGGTGTATATATATTTATCTTTCTTTGGAAAGCGTTGAAGAGGCTGTTTATGCCTAATTCCATACTGTTGCTTCTGGAATGAGGTTTCATAGAATTACCAATCAGCCCCACATTGCCATATAAAGTCAAAAGGATAAATTCTTATTGTCCATTCTGATTAGAATTACCAATGAGCCCCACATCGCCATATAAAGCCAAAAGGATATATATTTCTTTCAATTTATCGTATAGCCAAACTGATAAATTCTTATTATCCATTCTGGAAGAGATTCAGAATGGAAGAGACTCCCTGTAGCCCTTCCTGTCCTACCCTTCAAAGGACCTGTAATAAGAGTTCTTACGATGCTTCTTTGAATGAATGGATCGGTCCATATTAATACAAGGAACTTATTTCACCAATTTTCATTATAGGTATTCTTTTCTCTTTTGTTTTGTTAGGATCTTATGACTAGTTATCTTCTTAACTGAAAAGTTTTTATTGAAAGTATGAAAAAAAAAATTATTTTTTTTATTTCTGTTTATATAATTTTATAGATAGTAATTGTTTTTATGCATATGAAAAAAAATCATGGCTATAGTACATGTGAATAAAAATGATTTAGAAAATTTACTATTACAATATTTGTGATGAATTTGTTATTATGTATTAGAAATATTTTTCTACAATTTTTGTGATGAATCTGATATTTATTTCTTTATAAATTGCTTCAATTCAATGTTAAATCCTAAATGCTATCCACAACTTTCCAATTATAACACGACATATTATCGAGTTCCACTCCCCTTAGTTATTGATGTTAATCTCTTGTGCATTTGAACTAGGAGGTTATGTCCTAGAACAAATCGTCAAAATTTACCCTGCATTTGCAGTTACCTACATTCAATATTCTTAGCTTCTTGTCATATTTTATGTTTTTATGCTTTGAAACAACTCAATTCAAATGAGCTCCGCTCTTCCTGCTTTTTCAAAATCAAATTACTTAGAATCCATGAAGTGTGTTCTTATTGTTTTTGCATAAACTAGTTGGAAATCAAATCAATTCACAAAACTATTATAAAAAGATTAATTACAAGTTTAACATCTATTCTCAGTTTTCCTTTTAACCTTTTTGGGTCTCTCCATAGTCCACACCATTCCATTCAATTAAAACTCCAATTTCATTACTCCTATGTTCATATTTTAATCTAATTATAGCTTTGCATAGATGGCATTCCATTTCTCTATTTTACCTGATATTCCACGGGATTCCCCATATACAACATGGCATGTTTGATATGTGATGTGTATAAGACACGTATCCACTCGCCATGTCCTATAAGTCACTTGTATTCACTCTAAACATAACTTCACATTTACTCCACCCATGGCATTCCATTTCTCTATTTTAACTGATATTCCACGCGCCACGCATTTACTCAGATTTAAGATACACACCTCGAAATTCCTCGGTATTTGATATTACACACATAGTGATCGAGTTATCTGTGGCATGCATACACTCGGCATGCCTCGATATGTGTGATATATAAACCATAGATCCACGTACTTTGGTATTCCAAAGACTTGACACATGAAAAATTGGGTTCACTCAATCCACATAATAAATATTCGACGGATGCGTATAATATTTTATATGTATTTTTGTTAACTTGCAAGAATTTCCATACGTTTTATTTGTTTTTTAAATTATAAAATCTTCTTTAATGGTTTATGTCGTATACATATCTTCAACGTTTAAAGTTTAGGGAAATGATTTTTTTATTTTTATGTTTGGATGGTTTTTTTAATGATTAGATTTGAAAAAGTTGGATATGAAATTGTTTTTAATATATATTATTATGTATTGTATATATATTTTCAAGTTGAGGGAAACATTAATTTTTGATTTTATGTTTAGATTGTTTTTAATGATTTGTTTTGAAAAAGTGGTATATGAAATTGTTATATATATTTATATATGTGTATTCTATTTTTAAATTAAAAAAATTGTTGTTATTTTGAAAATAGTTAATGAATGGTTTTTATATCATTATGTAAGAGTTTTGTTTTTAAATTTTTTTTTTAAATTATTATTTGAAAATGGTTTCAATTTTTAATTTGGATTTAATTTTGTAAAATTATGGGGAAGGAGGGGGAGAGAGAGAGGTGAGGGTAGTAGGGTGGGGAGAGATAAAAAGAGAGAAAATGAGGTTAGAGGTAAGGGGGAGGAGGGGATAGAATGTGAGATAGATGGGTGAGGATGAGAGGGGTTAGAGCGAGAGAGAGGGGATGGTTAGAGGTAGGAGTAGGAGAGAGAGAGGGGTGTGGGAGGGTGTGGGAGAGAGATGGGGGGTGGTTTGTTGTAGGGGGAGGGGGATTAGGAGATATAGTGAAAGAGGCCAATAGAAAGAGGGGGGTAGGCGCAGGAGGATGGAGAGAGGGGGGGGTCATGGGTGCGGTAGTGAGAGAGAGAGAGAGAGAGAGAGAGAGAGAGATGCCAATGGTTAGTGTTGGGGGGAGGGGGATTAGGAGAGTCAGAGAGAGAGAGGGGGGGAGTAGGAGAGAGAGGGGGGTATGGGTAGGAGCAGAGAGAGAGAGAGAGAGAGAGAGAGAGAGAGAGAGGTGGGGGGTTATGGGTGGGGTGGGAGAGAGATAGGGAGAAAGAGAGAGAGGGGGTGATCAGGGGTACGGGGAGTAAGAGGGGGTTTAGGAAGAGAGAGTGGGGGGTGAGAGAGGGAGAGAGAGAGAGAGAGAGAGATGGGGGGTGATTAGTGCTAGGGGAGAGGGGGGATTAGGGGATAGAGAGAGAGGGGAGGAGTATTGGGAAGAGAGAGAGAAGTGTGGGGGTGGTTAGGGGTCAGGTTGTAGAAGAAGGGTTAGGGAGAGAGAGAGAGAGGGGTGGGTGTTAGCATGTTTGAGGGAGAGAGAGGGCTTGTGGGTTATGGGTAGTTGGAGAATTAGGGGAGAGAGACAGTGAGAGGGAGGGGGTTAGTAAGGGTTGGGGGGGAGAGGAACAAGAGAGAGAAAGATGAGGGAGAGATAGTGGTAGAGAGAGAGAGAGAGATCGGGGGTGGTTACTATGAGGGAGGAGGGGAATTAGGAGAGAGAGAGGGGGGGTTAGGGGTAGGGGGATTAGTAGAGAGATAGAGAGGGGTGGTGGTGGTTAGGGTTAGGGGGTGTTGGAGAGAGATAGTGAGAGGGGGGTACTTAATGGTGGGGGGGTTACAGAGAGGGAGAGGGGGGTTTAATATCAAAGAGAGTGGGGAGGTTAGGGGGTTGGCGGAGATAGAGGTGTGGTGGTTAGGGGTATGTGGAGGACTATATAAAAGGGAGAGCGAGAGTGGGGGTTAGTAAGGGGGAGGAGGGGAGAGAGATTTGAGAGAGGAGGGGGAGATAATGGTATAGAGAGAGAGAGAGAGGAGGGGAGCTAATGGTAGAGAGAGAGAGAGAGATGGGGAGTCATTAGCGGTAGAGGGAGGGGGATTAGTGGAGAGAGAGAGAGAGAGAGAGAGAGAGAGAGAGAGAGAGAGAGAGATGGGGAGTCATTAGTGGTAAAGGGAGGGGGATTAGCAGAGAGAGAGAGAGAGAGAGAGAGAGAGAGAGAGATGGGTCATGGTTAATGGTAGGGTGAGGGGGATTAGGAGAGACAAAGAGAGGGGGGTTTACGGGTAGGTGGAGTAGGAGAGAGAGAGGGGGGGTAGGGGTATGATGAAAGAGAATGAGAGGTGGGGTGTTATGGGTGGGGCGGGGAGAGACAAAAAGGGAGAGGATATGGTTAGAAGTAGTGGGAGGAGGAGATAGAAAGATAGATAGATGGGGGAAGGAGGACTAGGTTTAGTGATAAAAAGAGGAAGAGAGAGAGGGGGGTGGTTAGATGTATGAGTAGAAAGGATAGAGGGAGAAAGAGAGAAACGGGGTGGTTAGGGTTAGGGAGTAGGATGGGGGTTAGAGAGAGAGAGAGAGAGAGAGAGATGTAAAGTGGTTAGTTGTAGGGGGTAGTAGGATTAGGAGAGAGAAAATGGGAGGTTAGGGGTAGAGAGAGAGAGAGATATTGTGGGGTGGTTAGGGGTAAGTGCGTAGGAGTGGGTTTAGAGGGAGGGAGAGAAGGGGGGTGTTAGGAGGTTGAGGAAGAGAGACAGGGGGATATATATATAAATATATATATATATATATGGAGGGGGGTTAGGGGGAGGAGAGGAGAGAGAGAGGAGGGAGGTTTAGTGGTATGAGAGAGAAAGGGAGGGTGGTTAGGTATGGGGTGGTTTGGGGTGGTTTAGGGAGAGGGATATGGGGGGTTAGTGTTAACGAAAAATCTACGAAAAGCAGACTTAAGGCATGATCTCCCTAGTTCAACGTGAATCTAGAACAAATCAAATAGAACATAACCTACTTTCCTAGATCAAATAGAAGTGTAAACAAATGGATAGATCACTTACCTCAGATTTGTAGATCCCTTTGCTCTTTGTTGATCCAATGCTCCAATGTCGTCAGATCTCAAGCTGCAATAAATTATGGAATAGATAGGAACCAATTAGTAGTGAAAGCATACATTTCATATGATTGATCTAAGTTAACAGTTCAGGAGGAAAACTCTAAAAAATATCATTAACACAATAACATTTATGGAAAGCATTTATATTACTGTATAAAAAGTGGGAAGTACAATAGAAGAGAGGATTACAATTGATGCCTCAACATCGCAATCTCCTTCCGACAAGCCAAACCAAAGCTCCTAGAGAGAAGTAGGTGCCTCCAAGACTAGACTATTGGATCACTGAGCTAATTTCACCAGCATAAGAGTACCATAGACTTCCTCCCCTTGGAATGGGAAGGGCTCTTGTATTTATAAGACCAAGTGGATAGAGTAGGTTGAGGATCATGGGGAGAGAGTTAAAGGATCCTCCCATTAGGTTAGGGAACCGAAGGCCAACTCACCTTGGAGTTAGGGATAGGGATCCACCTCATCCAACTTATAGAATTCACTCAAAAGCTACATTTGTCCCAATTAACTGACTCCAACGCATGTTGCATGAAGGCAACCTGGGCCGACGCATGTTGCTCAAAGGCAACCTGCGCCGGCCTAATTAGGAGTATGGATAAAGGCCATCAACTTGCTCTAAGTGACTAACTTGATCATGGGACTTCAAGGATTTAGGCACTGAGGTTACATAGGTGTAGAATTTGGGTGTAACATAATGCCCCCCAAAGCATGAAGCTGGTAAAACTAATTAGGTAAAATTCTTTGATAGAAGGACTGGAAAGGACTTTTCGGAGAGAAGATATTGCTGCAGTACAACTGAATCTGAGAACACACTCTCATATGATGCACAACATGGTTGTCGACCAATACATTGTAGATCCATGGTAGTAAACACCGACTGAACACAGTCATGGCTAATAGACACAAGAGTAGATCCATGATGAGCTGATAACACAGCCACAACCAATACAAAATTGGATCCATGTAATATGACTCAAATAATCTCCATCGCAACCTGGGTAAAACATGACTCCCTAGGGTCTTCAAGTCAAACCTGCAATGATACAAATCTATCCATGTGATTACAAATGTCTTGATGTTGAACATGGTAGAAACCACTTGATTACCGGTCATTGATGTATACCATTAACAAGCGCGATGGAAATCACCATTAATGTCAATAATCCCTGAGGTATCACAGTACATACAATTGAGCGTGAATTAATGAGTTGAAGTTGAACGCTCAATGGGATCTTTCAATCAAGAGTCAATGATGTAAACTCATGTCGAAAGCGAGGTAACCTACCATTGAGGCATGTAGGCCCAAGGTACTTGATTAGTTTCTAAGTTCAATCCTTAGATGGTGATCTGAAGTCGACGAGGATGAACCCGTCGAAGGAGGGCCATGATGAATCCCCCATCATCGACGCAAAACATGACTACAGATGTTTGGAGTAAATCAAGTGATAGAATGATGTGCAAGACTGACTCAAGATAGACCGACATGATCGAAGGTATACTGACTGCAGATGATGAGAAATGAACATCTCTTGAACATGGGCATGGCACGACTTGGCAATATTGACATGACGAGAATGACACCAACCCTTAATGCAACTAATGGTGGAAGCATTCTTTGGAGGACCCAAAGGAGTGACAAGACTCATGGAATTGACAAGACTCAAAGGACAAACAAATTTCCCAAGTACTGGATGCAAATGAAAATTGAGTGCCATGTTCAAGGGTGACTATGTACTTCCATAAATAAAGTGTAATACAAAATCTTCCATTTTTCCCCCATCATGACTGATGAGTTCCTCACTTGTTTTTTAACTAGCTTTAAGAGGGTAAACAGATGCTCGGTATAGCTCATCCCATGGATGAGTCCAATCCCAAATGTTTTACGAACCTAGGATATGAGGGGTTCCCCCCATGATAGGCCCTTTAATGTTGAGTTTTAACGAGTCCAAAGAAGGTAAACTCGGTGTCATTTCATGTTTTGAGAGTCTGAAATGAACTAAAGAAGACTCCAAAGGTCCTTTTTCGTAAGGTTAGCCTCTTCACCTAGAAAAGGGTAAGACAACGCGAGAGAGGACTCTTCCAGTCATGATTGGTTGGAGTATTCCTTTTTCATAAGTAGCGCCCCTGGTCTGAAAAAGGGGTAAACTATCATCAGGGAGATGATCATTCAAATCATTTTCACAAGCACGAACAAATCAATTTCGCTTGGCCATATTTTCCTATTTTAGGAGTCTGAAAAGAGATTAAATACGACTCCATGAACAACTTTTTCATGGTTGATAACCGAGTACGACAAGAAAAAGTAAACTCGGCACAGTTCCTTTTCTGTAAATAACCTAGCGAGGCTAGATAAAGTGATAAACCTATACTCGTTAGACACACCTTTTACTCAGTTTTATCAAGCACGATAATGGTATCAAAATAACTCGGAATCTTTTTCATATTTAAACTAGAGCACGAAAAAGTAAAAACTAAGCTCAAACCACTTTTCATGTTTTAACCAGATCACGAAAAAAGTGAAAAGTAAGCTCAAATACCATCTTACTGTTTTTAACGAGCTCGAAGATAGGTTGGAAGAATGCTCATGATGTCTGCTTCATTATTTAACGAGCTTGTAACAGAAAATGACCTATGCTTGGGATAATTCCCATTGGTAGGTTTCTTCCCAACATGATGGCTAGAGGTTGGAAAGTTTGCCCCCCAGCACGAAAAACTGATGGCTTACTTCTAGTATGATTTCTACAGGTACTGTTTCACTTTTTAGAGAGCTCGAAAACCAAAAAGGAAAGTATGCTAAAAAATGTTCCCATTGGTGGACTCTTCCTCAACATGGTATCCAGAGGTTGGTACATGCCCCCAGCATGATTGCTAGAAGTAAGTGACTTAGCTCCAACATGATGTGGAGAGGCAATTGAGTTGATTTCAACATAATGTTCAGAGGTTGAAAATATGCCCCCCAAGCTTCATTTCATTCACCTAAGGCATAGGCAGATGAAAAGAAGGTTCATGTACTAATTCTACGAGAAGACTCGAGTCAAAGGGAAAGGATCTGTTTCATTTTTTAACGAGCTTGACATAGGAAAAAAAACCATGCTCATGGGAACCTATTTCATTTTTTAACAAGCTTGACATAGAAAGGGAACTATGCTCATAGGGAGATGGTTTCAGTTTTCCACAAGCTTGAAACCAAAGGTAAACTATGCTCCAAAAAGGGCCATTTCATTTTTTAACAAGCTTGAAAGGGAATAAAATTATGCTCACGGGATACTATTTCATTTTTTAACGAGCTTGACACAGGAATAGAACCATGCTCGCGGGGTACTGTTTCATTTTTTAACGAGCTTAAAATAGAAAGAAACTGTGCTCAAGATTAAAGGCACTTATCCAACATGATGTCCATAGGTTAGTAGTGTGCCCCCTAGCATGATGTCCAGAGGCTAGAGATATGCCCCTCATGCTTAAGGGGAAGAAACCACTAACACTTTTGGAACATTTAAGGAAGTTTGTTGAATGGCAGTCATGCGATGATTGGGTGTCACGAAGGAAAGCTGATCAATGGTCACAATCCTCCCATCATAGGAAAAATACATCACTTGAAAGAGTATCGATGCTACAACTGTCATAGCATAGACATAATCACTTCCAAGGAGAATATTGAAATCTAAAGGACCTTGGACAACCATGACATCAACATAAACAGTTTTACCTCCCAAAGTGACAGGTAACTACGAAAGAATCCATAAAGGTCCAGAAGGCCTTCTATTAAAAGCCAAAATCTGTCCAGTAGCCAGCACAAGCTGAGGAGACGCTATAGCTTGCCAAGCAATTGAGGATAAAATACTAACAGAAGCTCCCTCGTTAACTATAGTGAGAAATATTTCCTTATCGACAACACCTACACATATCTGGAAAGGAACATCTGAGGGGAGACGATATTCTGCTAGACTATTCCAATGAAATGAAATAACCTCAGTTCTTAGAGGAGGTCCCATGAATGAGACTTCTCCTTTCCAATTGGCGATATTAGAGACTAAAAATGACCAAATTGCGAATTTATTTTTTGAAAAAAAAACCCAAAAATAGCCAATTGGCGAAATTTCGCCCCTAAAAATTACCCTGATTGACTTATAAAGATAGATTTTTTCATTATTGTGGCTTGCCGAGAGAGGAAGGAAATCCCCACACCATAACTAAAGGATATATTTATTAACTAGGAAGGATGCACCCACAGTAAGTCATGGTAACCCGCTACCAACAGGTTAATAAGATTAAGCATAGTACCACGAATTTAAGTGTTGATCAACTAGGATCAAATGTTTATGAGCAAGTGGACTCACTAGTAGTAAGGTTGTAAACCCATAGCCATTTAGTCATACCAATACTAACAGTCTGATCTATGTGTTGTTGGGACTAGCTATGTATTATGGAGTATTGATAGTGTTTTTGTGCCCGTATCAAGTAGTATGTTCACTTATTGGTACAAATAAAGCACTTTATAACATAAACATTGGGTATATACTAATATACGTCTAGAGTAATAACATCATTATATAATCTTGTCAACGTGTAATTAATTTGGCATGCACATAGAAACTCCATAGTCAGATAATAACAAGCATATTGAGTTTTTTTATGAATTACACCTAGCCTATTAGCACGACCTTAGCTACTACACATTATAACTGGAACATATAGATTTAAGATATTAGAGATTCATGATTTACAAGGTATCCATAATTTACCCTTGTATGGTTGAACACTCTTATCAATTAAGCCTCGAGTAATATGTACGTAATTACTAATTCTATAATCCGAGTCGCTGAATTGATACGATATCATATGTTTATAGTAATTAAGAGGCTTAAATATTTTTCTCTTGGAAGACATATAGTCATTTATGTCTACACTACTAAATGGTTCTGGGCTAAATAATACCTTTATTGTACTTAACTCCAGTAAGCGATTAAGCGTTTATGTGGCGTAATTCAAGTGCAGAAATATAAATGACCAGGCAATGAGCAAAACAACGTGTAAATGCTATTTACTCTGATATTTAACCCAATAGTAATTAAAACATGCTAACTAGAAAGATTTTAGTCTTCGAAATACCACTATATTAATTGTGCAATTGCGTTAATATTACTAGCTGGTAAGTATTAGACATGGAGTAGCTTAACCAGGTAGTAATGTATACAAAATTGATACAAAATATTAAAGAATCCTTCGACCCCAAGAAAATATAGGGATTCTTGTATATATTTTGGTAGGATTGACTCCATTGTATCTACTAGGTTTTTAACATCACAATTTTTGTGGTTGCTTGAAATCTTTGCTTGGTGTCCTAATTTTATTGCTTGCTTGAAAATTTCTAGAAATCAAAAGAATCTCCTTTTTATGGAAAAAATGTTTTTTCTTAAAGAGAACTGGTATTTCAATGTACAAAAGGTCGTAATGCATCATCGAGCCACTTTTTGGGTCTTATCAATTGGTACAGATGCCATACTAAAGCCATCAAGGAGGAAAGGATTGTAGAGACTGTATGGACAAAAGGCCAATGTAAAGACCCTCATATTGCAGACCATACAGGTTGAACAAATATATAGGGAGAAAAATTGATTAGTTTTGCATCCAATTTGACCATACAATAGTAAACTAGATGTTTATAAAAAAAATTGAACAACCAACAGTCTGATTTTGCTGGAAATTCTCTAAGTTAGAAAATATTTGGTAGATCTGTAACAAATTTGTGCAATTTTTAGAAGATATATTAGTTAGATGTTTTTTTTCAACTCCTTAATTTCCAGTTTGGGAGAGGAAAACAGTTTTTTTATTCCGTGTAAGTCTCTATTTAAACCCATCAAATGTGCATTCTAAAAGTCAACACAAATCACAAACGCATGCCAAAAGTGAACATAGCTTTTAGATTTGCAAAAACTTCAAATATAGGTAACAATAAGTCTATATAGTATTGATTGGATAATAAGGTAATGACATTTAAAAACTGAATCCATCCTATTGAATTTTATATGAATGAAGTATCTCGGCCTATTTTTTATTCCCTGTAAGTCTCTATTTAAACCCATCAAATGTGCATTCTAAAAGTCAACACAAATTACAAACGCATGCCAAAAGTGAACATAGCTTTTAGATTTGCAACAACTTCAAATATAGGTAACAATAAGTCTATATAGTATTGATTGGATAATAGGGTAATGACATTTAATTAAACTGAATCCATCCTATTGAATTTTATATGAATGAAGTATCTCGGCCTAATTTTTATGTTAAGAGGCGTTTCATAAAAGGAAAAACACCCTGTAAACCAACAAGGCCACTATTAAGAGATGATCTACCTGCAAATTTTTAGTTTTATTTACTGAATCAAGATGGCATTTTTGGGGGAAATACTTATTGGGTTATGAGAAGCTCAAACAGTCTTAGTTACCCCACGCAGATTTATACAGAGAGCATTCGAGTTCCGGCTAGCGGTTCTTAGTGGTATACCTTGATGGAAGCACAGGGCTTCAGGTCTTAAGCACAAATTATTTTTTTTGTATGTCCAATGAAGATCAAAAGGCTTCAATGATGTAGTTGATCATTCAACAACCCATTTGACCCTGCATGATTCATGGAATATAAAACATCGATCTCGATAGAGGAAGATTCAATAACCCATTATATTTGACAAGTGAAGTAATTTTTTATCACACACGATATGAATGAATCGAAGCATAATCAAACCAAATACAGGAAAATACATAAATAAATATTTCATTGGTAGGATTAGATCAATTGACTGTCTAAGACACTGAAGTATTTCCCATTTGAAAGAAATGCAGTGCTAAAATCTGATGAATATTTCATATTAGGAAACAATGTCCCTAGCCATTCAGGAAGAGGAAGGTTACCTATGCTTTCTTCCAGTGGGGAATGTCCAGATGCTGCAATGCGGTCCAATCTAGTGCGATGGAACTTGAAATTCACCTTCCACGGAAAATGAATGAATAATCAAATGAGGAAACAAAGTGCAACGATAGTGGGTAAATTGAAAATGGTATGCTTGCAATTGATGGCCCATCAAGGATTTTAAATTTCGAGGATTTTAAATTTGGAGCCATAATCCACCAAATATTCGAACCATAACTAAATTTGGTAGTGGCATTAAGCTGCATTTACTGAAATTTAATGGCTTACACTTTCAAGCTCTTATTTTGCATTTTCCAAAACCAAACTCGACACTTTACAAGTATTATAATAACAGTGAAATTGAACATACTAGTACAAACAAATATTCAAGTGTATTATTTAACAAAATACTTTCATTTTAATCACAATTGGCCTTGCATCACTCACACCATTCAGGTGCAGCAAGAAAGGCCATAATTGATCTAACAAAAATGTGTCATTGACATCTTGACAAGTATACGTTTTTGTTATAATACAGTTTCCTTCCTCATTACAAACATGTTTTTCTTTTGAGTCATCTACAATCAATGTATTCGTAGCATCCCAACCATGGATCAAAATGTACCGAACTTTGTTTAAAGGCTTGAGAAATACATAAGGAATTCCATCACCTTGATAACCCTCTGTGGCTGTGCAAGAACAATATTTTTGTGTTGAAATTACTCTAAATTGTTCCCTTTGCAGTCTTGTTCTTTGTAATAATGTTGGCAAAAACGCATCAACGTTTTTTTGTTGTGCATATGTCCATACCGAAACTTCAAATCTATTAAAGCATTTTTCAAAAAAATCCCTAGATCCTAGACGTATAAAATAATACTTTGTGGTTGATTCGATATCCGGTGTTCGTGGCAATCCGAATTTCTTTTTTTATGAACTGTGTAACAAAACTCTATTGAAATA
Source organism: Larix kaempferi (assembly GCA_027924585.1). NCBI lineage: Eukaryota > Viridiplantae > Streptophyta > Pinopsida > Pinales > Pinaceae > Larix > Larix kaempferi. The sequence goes on from BSBM01000467.1 coordinate 185,204, forward strand.
AAAAATAATCAATGCTTTACTAGTAACAAATCGTCTAGTATCTGCAAACAAGAAAAACACACACACAGCCGAGTGAATAAAATATTATGTTTCAATGTTTCTAAGTATATTTCTTTCAAGTTCTACAATTTTTGAAACACATCACCAAATACATGATATGATGTCCCTAAATAATATGAGAATTATGCAATAAAATTTACACCAATTAAATGTAGAAGTTGTCAAAAATATACAAATCACTAAATGAATTGTTGTCTATATAATATGACCGTCATTTGAAGTTGAATGTCTTTAACCAATGCCCCATTTTTTAATGAGGCCCGAGATAATTCAACAAAGAACACAACATTGTTTTTATAGTTATTTCTCTCTCTTGTGAACCGTCAAATGTCCAACTAGTTGGCATTTTCAAGCAGTTTTCCTTGTTATTATCTATTGATTGATATTGACCTTCATCTATAAACAACATGTTTGTTTTTTAATATATATATCCATATTGGATAAGTACATCCTTGAACGACTTTTTGTATATGTTTAGTACTTCACCAACATTATAATATCCAGACATTGAGTAATTATAAATAGTACTATGTTTACATTGTTCCCGACCCCAAATAAATACAAATTCTTCATTCTTCAACCATTCAAATATACCAAGGAATTTTTTAATTTCCATGTCGTCAGGCAAGGAAAACCACAGAGAAATGTCAAAATTTTCTCCGGAAACACTGATAATATCGGAGCTGAACATCTGTGCATAATAACGATAGAAATTATGGACAAAATGAGGTTGTCTAGAAGAATATTCAATGTTGGATAACATCCGAACTCCAAAGAGAAATCCCTCTACTCCCAGGACCAATAGTTTCTTTTGTGGTGATATCCAGACTGCATACAAGAACCATTCTATATATATAACCACAACAACAACACTTCGTTCATGAAGTTAATCATCACAAACATGCAACTGTAAATGAATATTTTGATTTCCAAATATTAATACAAAAATCACCCAAAATTTCATAGATTCAACTGATTTAATAAAAGCATGACACTGAACTAATAATATGTTAGATTCAGACGAAAATAGCAACGTCACTGAAAAAAATAGAAAACACATTGAATGATTTAAAATATCCTTAGGTTACATCTAGTGTTTCTCGTTCCTGAAAGAGGCAATGATAGGTTACATTTGATGGCTGTCACTCAACTAGAAGAAGGAATTGGAGCTTCTGATATCAGCTAATTCATGGATTTTACTAAGACACTGCCAGAGTCGATGTACCAATTCACTATCTGTCCTAGCAGACGATGCAATAAAGGGCTTACTCAAAATACAATTTTCACATGGATGTGCTTTCACATCATCACCCTCCAAAACAATCATTGATGTATTAATTTTCGAAGTTTTCGTTGGGAACTCCTCCCACAAACGCTCCATATTTTTTTGTGTATTTCCTTCTTTAGCATAGGTACATCTCTCTCGAAACCAAAAAAATAGAATTTGTTCCGCATATGATTTTTCTGCACTACATGCCTTCAAAAATTTTGTAAACAATGACTTCCCCTCATTGACCCCACATTTAGATGACCAAATCCCAACATTGAATTTGGAAAGACATAATCCAAAAATTTGTATGGCATATGTTCGTGAATCATATGAAGTTTCTTTCTGTTTAAATTCAAATTCACCAACAGTATCTTCTTCCCCCTTTTTAACTTTTTTCCCTCCAACAGTATTTTTTTATTTCCCCTTTTTTCTCTTTTGGAGTCACTTTCTTTGACTTTCTTGTGAAACAAAAACCTTCCATTTCTAATATCAATAACATTTTTATATTGGGAGATGCATAGAAATATTGCTTGTCATCATATATTTCGGAATAATTTTTTTTAATCAATTTAAGTAGAAAATAGTCTTTTTCTTTTACCTGTCAATGCCAGGCCATCATTTGAGTGGTGAGTAATAGTGTTGGAGATATAGATTTTTGACACCAAGCCCTCATCTGGTTCATTATTATCCAATCTCTTGCCTTGTTCATTATTATCCAATGTTGTTTGTTGGCTAGTATCCACATACATCCTCGATGCCAGCTCTGGTTGTGGATGATCCACATGTTGAATAGAAATCCAATCATCTTGACCTGGAAATTTGCAGGTATACATTTTATATAACTTTTGCAAGTATTCAAGGCCATTATCCCCATTCATAATTTAGTTAAATTAACCAGGATCTTTAAAAAATAAATTTTTACCTTCTTGTCCATCTTGTTCTCCAGTTTGGTAGTTCTTTGTGGGTTCTCCATCACATCCAATGTCGTCGTCGGATAATATAATTTTATTGGATGATACTTGAATTTTCTCTTTATTTGATGTTGTAGTAGAATAGGAATTTCAAGAATTTATTGAACATAACCGATCGAGAAAAGTAAAATAGAATGAAAAAAGACATCTAAAATCGTTAATACAAATACCTTTCTTTATACCCAATTCCTTATAGAAACTATTCATAAACAACTCTTGTTGTACTGTCTCAAGAATAGAAATAACTATTCTATCTGGAGACATGATAAAACAACAAAGAGATCTACCTCCTGCGTACAATGAAAGAACTGTACCTCGAGAAGAGACCAATCTGGAAACTATGTGATCCTAGAATTCCTATGTCCTTTCTTTTGCAAAAACATGGCTTCTCAAACTATCATTGTTAACCTTGGACACAGGTAAATCAATCATTGGTAGGACCTCATCCTTCCAATCCATATCCATTTGAAAAGTAGACAAATTATCCTCATCCCTTCCAATTCTCCAACACTATATAATAAAGAATCCTATAAACAGGTCCTTGGAGAAATCTTGATAAACTCCCTTGGTAGGATTTTGCGTTACCTTTTCTTTTATTTATTGCTGAAAAGTGTGAAAGCTTTAGAAATCATACAATATTTTTCCATATCAACTAAAAAAATGCAAGTACATGCTGCTTCATTTGATTCTAAGTAGTACAACAACACAAGCATATCTTCTTCTGTCCATGGACTATCACAATTACACATATCAACAACAACAAATTCACAGCTGATTGCCACACCAAAAAATGCAATGGATCTTAGTGTGTTGACCAAAGATGAATGATAACAACATTGACAAGCAAACTATGAACTATATTTGATGACGTCAATCGACATACCCATCCCTTCTTTATTGATATATATGTTCAATATTTTCTCAGCATCATGTGGTAATTTGGTACCATTATCCTCTTCAGATTCTTTCTTTCTCTTCATACCTGGATATTTTGCTTGTTTTTCAGAGCATAAAATACTTCACAGTTGCTGGAGATGATTTGGTGAAATTTTATAGATTTCACTGACATTATTGACAATGATAATCTATGATTGAAAAGTTTGAACATCATGAAATTTGAAATATTCAAATATTGAATGCATGGTTGGCCTCTCGTCCTTGATTCACTTGCAATATTGATATAAAGCCTTTGTACAAACATTTTTGTCAACTGATGTGCTCAGCCAAACCAATCTGTTGATTATATTATCTGCCACAATGGTCAATTCATCTTCATCAAGATCATGTAATGGTCTAAAAAAATTAGATCCATGATTCATTATTTTATTTTGAACAAAATCAACCTGAGTGATGCTCATGGGTGATCATGGAAAGGAACCACTTTTGTAAAGCTTGAATACAGACATCCATTTTCTCCACAGTCGATCCAATGTCAAAACAAGAGTTAGCTTGTCTTTAAGGCTGTCATTTGTTTGAACAACAAAGATATCCATACATTCAACTTGGAAAGACTGCAAACATATAAAATTAAAATTAATATTTAATTAAATTCTTATTTCATAACATAGGAAGCAATCTAAAGAATTTGATTGATAAGAAGAAAAATTCTATACCTGCCAAGCATCACTGGAAGCGTTTCCCTTTCCCGAGCGAGATAGCCTATTGTAGGATATCCATTTCTCCCTTGCTTTTACAACTTGAGAAATGAATGGCGTGACTACAAATTCCTTGTTTAATAAATTTTGTTGTTTGCATAATTTGTTGATAATGTGTTGAGGAACATATTTATGTAGAACACGAGTTGTTCGATGTCGATACCTTCAATGGACGGATTAATATTTATCAGTTTCAATGATTTTTTTCTACACAGAAATAGTATGCTTCCCATCCAATATATAAAAATTTAGTGAAGGAAAATTAATTTTATCTTCATTTCTAGGAAGAAATCCCAATGTGGTCTCCTTATCGAAAGGCAATAGAATAGCATCTCTCAATGTTTTTGTAAATGTTGAGAGAAGAGATAAAACTATCTTTCCCACAACCTCCTCATCAACTTTTCAATATTGCAAATGCAGAGGCACAACAACACACCTTGTTACATCAATAGAAAAATAATTCTCATTGAAGAAAAAGTATTTGATCTATTCTTGTTGAACTTCTTTTGAGATTTCGAAGCTCTTAGTCGCTTTCCACATCATCGCTTTAGAAGGACTTGATTTGAGTGCTTTGTAGGAATATTTGGTCACATCTTTTTCAATATGATAGAGAAATGTTCTTCTAAGATAGAAAAGAATATTTCCATGGACTACATTTATCAACTTCTTTTCAATATTCATGTAATGCAATATAGACGAAGTTTCCGCAACCAAAATTCTTTTCTTCCATACTGACAAAATTATTTTCTTCAAATATGACACGGTATTAATTTCAGATCGATTAGAAACATCATATGAAGACAAAACCCACACTTTCTTCTCACATGAAACCAGATTTGAATTGGGACCACTTTTCATTAGATCTGGTCGAAAATTACAAACCATAAGATCAAGCTGTGGAAGGAAACACCGGTCTCTCTCGACCACTTCAACTTGAATATGCAATAAATCGTTAGTAATGGGATCTATAGATGTCAATATTCTAGCTCGATTTGGAGCTCCTTCCTCATCCAAGAAGAATAGATATAAATCCGAGTACAAATTATCTGGTTCATCCATCTCAACATACCATCCATGCTTGAATAAAACAAGGTCGCAATCTTTTAAAAATTAAAGGAATGGGATTTACCGGTATTGACTAAGGCTCAACAATGCAAACATTTTTTATCAGGCTAATGATCGATGGATAAGGAATGACCGCTCAGTTTCAAAATGAATTGATTGATTAAGAACAAATTTTCTAGCATTATCCATGAGAGATCGAATGTACATTTTATATAGTCATTTGAGATTGAATCGATCATAGAAGGATTGATCATCATAGAAGGGGTGACCGATTCTTCTTGTCGGAATTCAGAAGTCGGGATAAATATTGTTTATATGTTATAACTTAGCGCCTTCGTAGATTAAATATTTTTACATTTCTCTCATAAATGAAGGGGCAGCCGACCCTTCTTTTGCCAAGTATTATTTTCATAATAGTTATATACTGCATGAAGGGGCGACCGACTCTTCTCTTATTTTGGAGAAAGTCTGCAGCTGATTGTGTAGACTAGTACTATTACCATTCCAAGATAATAAAATAACAGTTCCTATGGACGTAGTTCCCGCATGGGGTGAACCATGTAAATTAGTTTGTTTATGTGTATGAGTTTATGACATGTTTTGTATATGCGTTTATGTGCATTTATGTATGTACTTGCATATGTATGTGAACGGTATTCATACGTTGAGTAATTGGAATACAAGTGCATGAATGCGAAGAAGAAACACTTAGTATGATTAATGTGTAGCTAACTGGTGAATACTGTAGAGATTCAGCGTAATTATGTATACTGCGATAGTTGTGAAGTGCGAAGTCATCTGTTATTCTATCCCATTAGTAGATGTTAAATAGAATGTTAAGCGAGGTTTTTAACCACATATGTGCATTGCCACGGTTACAGAAGCTTAATTATGTAACCCCCCATATTCGCTTCAGGTGAGACTTCAACCTGTTTATAGGGTGATACCGAAAGGGCCAGTGAAATGGATTTTGTTGTGTCTACATTTCTCTCATAAAGGAAGGGTCAGCCAACCCTTCTTGTGCTCAGTATTCATCCAGTTTTCACCATTCTATTTATACATGAATTGAGTGCCTAGCCTTCGCAGGTTGAATATTTTTATAATTCTCTCATAAATGAAATGGCATCCGACCCTTCTTGTGCCTAGTATCTATCTTCAAAATAGTTCTAGACTGCAAGAAGGATCGGTCGATCCTTCTTGTGTTCACCATTCTGGATACATGTGAATTGTTGGATATAGGTGTTAACAATTCTCTACTAAACAAAGGGGTGGCCGATCCTTCTTTCTGATATGGCGAAGCACACATAGAAAGCTAAGTTGCGAAGTAAAAGGAGGGAGTAGCAATGCAAATTTCAATCAAAAAGAACAACAAAGAGCCTAAGTATCAACAAAATGTACCGGTGGTGGTTGGATACTGCCGAGGACCCAAATACACGAACATGTGGGCCAATTTGAAGCCAAACAGACAAAGATTAAATAATGTGCAGTTGTATACATATTATGAGCAGTTATGTGAAGTTATCAAGTGCACTTAGAATATTCCAAAGGCCATAACAACAACATATATTCACAAGATGAGATTCAAAGTGGGATTACATTTTATCTTCATACAGCCTAGATAACCATCAAAAGCATAATGGTATGAAGGCCTATACCAACTGGATGTGCAGAGAATTGATCTTATCATTGGAGATTGGCCGCCCAAATGGAAAATGGATGTGCCAAACACATTGATTACTACATATGAGGAAAGTGCAAATGAAAATGACACCCAGGAGCCAACAAATGGACTAGAGAAGGAACTAGAACAAGAACAACAATTAGTTGTTGGTTTGCCAACATGTGAGAAGAGGAAGAATCCAGACACAGCCGTGCCAGGAGTGTCGAAGAGGAAAAAGAAGAAAGGAAATAAGACTCCACTCGATGTGAAGCTACATGATGATGATTGTTATTGCATCATAGCATGAGACCATGAGCATCTTGAAGAGACTCTCGCAAAAAAATATAGCAAGCAAGAGGAACTCCAAGCGAGCATGACAGAGAGCATTGCATAACTTAACAAGTCTAGAGAGACTTGGTCAGGGAATTTGACTCTGAATACCGATTAGAGGAGTCCAGCAGAAGAAAAATAAAAGCGCCATAGTTGACAATGAGACCTAGGTTAGTTCACATAGATCTATTGAACATGATATTACCATCAGATGAACTAACTGAAGGTGGAAAGAAGCTCGCACATATGGATATCAACGTGGGAATGTTTCCCATCAAAGGACTGCATAATCTGCATCTGCAGGTTGTGGAGGAAATTAGATATAGAGATATGATCTCATACAACTAGCATATGAAGCTAGAAGATAGTTATAAGGAGATGAAGAATGAATGCATGCTGAAGAAAAATGAGTTGGAAAATGCTCTTGAGAGGAAAAAAAAGTTAAATAAAACCGTAGTTGAAGTCTCTGTGAAGATCCCAGATTGTGAAGAGGATCCTAAAGTGACAGGGTCCATTCTTAAGATTGGTGCTGCCGTGGACAATCTCAAAGTGAAAATGGAAGATATGGAGATTCCCTACAAAGACAATATTGCTGAATTCTAGTCTCGCCAACAACCTGGCACTCCTCAAGAGGTAGAATTAGCAAGAGTTGAAGAGCTTAAAACATCAACTGAGAACATCTTCGCATAAGTTGCGACGTGTCAAGACTTGCTACAAGAAGTCACGAAGGTTTGGGCTATACTGCAAGAGGATCCTGAATTATAGAAAATTTAGGATGAAGCTCACAAGAGACAGAAGGACCTTGATTCTATGAACATGGCCATGAAGGATCTTACGCTAATGCAAAAGGTCCAAAAGTTAGCAGAAACGAAAGAGCTTCAGAACAAGTTGAAGGCACTAAGGGAAAAGGAAGATGAAACTTCGTCGAAGTTATAGTCTATGCAAGAAGAAGCATTGGCACTCTGAAGAAATCAAGGAGAAATTGCAAGAAATCTGCATGATAGAGTACAGTAAAGGGTCAAATGCAAGAAGCCATATCAGTGATGATGATCGAAACGATTAAAGAATACGAGCAAGAGGCTAAGGAATCAGTTGAAAATTTAAGTGAAACTTTTAAGGAATTTGCTGCAACGACGAACATCCCAAGTGATGCATTGTCAAAGAACTCCACCTATGCCCAACCCACACCCCTTTCTATCTACCAACCCCCTAACACCACCCCAATCTCTCTCTCTAACCCCCCTCTCCCTAACCCCCTACACCCATAACCACTCCCCTCTCTATCTCTCTCATACTTCCCTTACCACTAACCCCCCCTCTCTCTCTCCATAACACTTAGTATCCCCCTCTCTCACTCTCACTCTCTTCCCTACTCCTTAACCTACCCCTAAACCTTACTAACCCTCTCTCTCACTCTATCTATATTCACTACTCCACCTACCGCTAACACATACCTCTCTCATACCTTTCTCTCTCTCTCTCTCTCTCTCCTCTTCCCCCTAACATCCTCTCTCATCCTCTCTTCCCTACTCCATCTACACCTAACCTCCTCCCATTTATATCTGCCAACCCCCTGACACCCGCCACTCTCTCTTTTTAACCCCACTCCCTCTCCCTAACCCCCTACACCGGTAAACACCCCCCTCTCTATCTCTTTCATATTTCCCTTACTAATAACCCTCTCCTCCCTCTCTCTCTCTCTAACACCCTCTGTCACTCTATCACTCTTCCCTACTCCTTAATCTACCCCTAACCTCCACTCCACTTTCTTTTCCAACCCCTGTAACATCACTCCACTCCTTCTCTCCCTAACTGCCCCCCCTTCTCTCCTACTTACCTTACCCCTACCCCTCCATCGATATCTCCCCTCCTCTTCCTAACCCTTATTAATCCCTCTCTCTCGCTATCTCTTCCCTACTCCTCTAACTACCCCTAACCGCCACCCATATCTCTCTCTCTAACCCCTCATCTCCCTCTATCTAATACCATGCCCACGCGTAACCACCTACCCTATATTTATCTCTTTCCTACTCCCATTAAACCTACCCCACCCTCTACATATTCCCTTTTCCCCCTAACCCTTACAAGCCATCTCTCTCACTCTATCTCTCTTCCCTACTTCTCCACCTATCCCTAACCCCCATCCCTCTCTCTCCACAAATCCCTTGACACTCTCCATTCTCTCTCTCTCTCTCTCTCTTTCTCCCCACCTCTCTCTCTAACCCCCTCTCTATCTCCCTAAGCACTCCCCCATCCTTAACCACCCCACTCTCTCTATCTCTCTCCTACTCCCCGTATGTTAACCCACATTCCTCTCTCTATCTCTCCCCTCCTCCCCCTAACCCTTACTAACCCCCTCTATCATTCTCTTTCTCACTTCCCTACTACTCCACCTACCCCTAAACCCCACATATCTCTCTCTATCAACACCCCCCACTCTCTCTCTCTCCCCCTAACAAACCCTCTCCCTCTCTTTGACCCCCCTACACCCCTAACCATCCCCCCTCTATATCTCTCTCTTACTCCACCTATCACTAACCCCCCTCCTCTCTCCCTATCCCCTCTTCCACCCCATTCCTAACCACCTCTCTCACTCACTCTCTTCCATATTCCTCTACTTATGACTAACCCCAAACCTTCTTCCACCACCAACCCCCTTAACAACCCACCCTCTCTTTCTCTCACTACATAACACCCAACTCCCTCTCCCTAACCCCCCCCGGCCCCTAACCACATCCCCTCCTCCCCCTAATCCTTACCAAATCTCTCTCTCTCTCTTCCCTACTTCTTCACCTACCCCTAAACCCATCCCTCTTTTTGTGCGAACCCCCTGACAATTTCCCTTCTCTCTCTCTCTCTCTCTATATATATATATATATCTCCCCATCTCTCTAATCCCCCTCTCACACTTTGAAACCCCTCCCCCATCCCCAACCACCCCCCTCTGTTTATCTATCTCCTACTCTCCCTAACCTAACCCACTCTCCTCTCTCTATCTCTCCCCTTCTCCCCTATCCCTTGCTAAACCCCTCTCTAATTCTCTCTCTCTCTTCCCTACTCCTCCACCTACCTCTAACCCCCACATGTCTCTCTATGCCAATCCACTAATAGCCCCCTACTCTCTCTCTCTCTCTCTCTCTCTCTCTCTCTCTCTCTCTCTCTCTCCCCTCATAACCACCCATCTCCCTCTCTTCAACCCCCCTTCACCCCTAACCATCCCCCCTCTCTATCTCTCTCAAACTCTCAATATCCCTAATGGCCCCTCCTCTTCCCCCCCACCGTCTTTCCCCTAATTATTATTAACAACCTCAATCAATCACTCTCTTCCATATTCCTCTAGCTACAACTAACCCTAACCCTTCTCTCACCACCAACCCCTTAAAAAACCACTCTCTCTCTCTCTCTCTCTCTCCATAAACCCCCCTCTCCCTCTCCCTCTCCCCCCCAAACCCCTAACCGCATTCCCTCTCTCTATCTCTCTTCTATTCCCCTTACCACTAAGCCCATCTCTCTCCCCTCCTCCCTCTAACCCTTAATAACACCCTCTCTCACTCTTTCTCTCCCTTCCATACTCCTCCACATACCCCTAACCCTCATTTCTCTCTCTTCATTAACCAACTAAAACCCACTCCCCCGCTCTCTCTCCCCTCCTCCACCTCACCCTTATTAAACCCCTCCCTCACTCTCTATCTTCCCTACTCGTCGACATACCCCTAACATAACCCCCACCCCTATTTGTCCCCCAACCCTCTAAAACCCACACCCCCCCCTCCCCTCTCTCTCTCTATCACTTTCCTATACCCCTACCATTAATCCCTGCTCCTCTCTCTCTCCCCTACTCCCACTAACCCTTACTAACCCCCACTCTCACTCTCTCCTCCCTACTCCTCCACCAAACCCATAACACCCATCCCCATCCCTCTCCCTCTCCCTCCCTCTCCCCCCTTCTAACTCTCCTTAACACCCAACCAACCTTGACCATCGCCCCTCTCTTTATCTCACTCCTACTCTGCCTACCATTAACCCATTACTCTCTCTCTTTCTACTAACCTGCCTCCCACATACCACTAACCAACCCCCATATCCCTTTCTCTCTCTCTCTCTCTCTCTCTCTCCCCCTCCAACTACTACTAACCCCCACCCCAATCTCATTCCCCAATCCTCCCAATCACACCCTCCTCTTTATCTCTCCGTAAAACAACTCCTACCCCCCTCAACCCTAACAATCACCCCACCTCTCTCTCTTTTACTCATACTCACCCTACCCTAACCCCCCCCTCTCTCTACGTAACCCTCCAACTACAACTAAAGCCGTGTTCTCTCTCTCTCTATCTCTCTCTCTCTCTCTCTCTCTCTCTCTCTCTCTCTCTCTCTCTACACCTAACCCCCCCACACCTCTATCTTCCAACCCCCTGAAACCCCCCCACCCCTGTGTGTCTGTGTGTGTGTGCATGTCTAACACCCACACTCCTAACCACGTCCCCCATCTTTGTATCTCTCTCTTACTCCAACTACCCCTAACCCCCCCTCTTTGTCTCCTAATCCCCCTCACTCCCACCTCTAAGCACCACTCCCATCCCTCGCTCTCACCCCATACAACTAATCACCCCCCTCTCTCTCTCTCTCTCTCTCTCTCTCTCTCTCTACCTCTCCCTTCTCCTCCCCCTAACCCTTACTAACGAGTGCTCTCTCACTCTCTCTATCCCTTACTATACAAACTACCCTTAACCACCACTCCTCTCTCTCACCCCCATCTCCTTAAGACCACCCCTTGCTCTCTCTCTCCCCCTCCTGAAACACCCTCCTTTCCAATTACCCCTAACCACCCTCCCCCCCCCCCTCTCTCTCTCTCTCTCTCTCACACACACACACACACAAAGATCTACCTCTAACCCCTGATTTATCTCCCCCTATTCGTCATCCTACTTCATCAACCCTTAACCACCCTTGAAACCCTTGACCGACCCCCCTCTCTATCTCTTTCTCTCTCTCCTACACCCCCTACCCATGATCCTCCCTTTATCTCTCCCTTAATCACCCTAACCTACCACTAACCACCCTCTCTCTCTCTCTCTCTCTCTCTCTCTCTCTCTCTCCCCCCATCGCTTAGCCCCCTTCTTCCTCTCTGCTAACCCATTAAAAACCTACCCCCTCTTTCTTTCCCTCCATAACCCCCTCTCTCCCTCTCCCTAACCACCCACAACCCCTGACCACCTCTCGTCTCCCTAACCACCCCCCAACCCCTGACCACATCCCCTCTCCCTAACCCACCCTGACCCGTACCCACCTCCCCTCTTCATAACCCTCCCAACCCCTAATCACCTCCCCTCTCCCTATCTCTCTCATACTCCCTTTCTCCCTAACCCCCACTCCCTATATCCCCTTCTCCTCCTAACACTTACAAAACCCCCCCTCTCTCTCTCTATCTCTCTTCCCTACTTCACCTACCACTAACCTCTCTCTCTCTCTCTCTCTCTCTCTCTCTCTCTCTAACCCCCCTCTCCCTCTCCCTAAACCCTCCCAGATCCCTAACCACCCCCCTTTCTCTATCTCTCTCCTACTCCCCCAACCCTAACCCACCCTCATCTCTTTATCTCTCCCCTCGTTCCCCTAACCTTTGTTAAACCCATCTCTAATTCTCTCTCTCTCTTCTCTACTACTCCACCTATCCCTAACCCCCACGTGCCTCTCTATACAAACTCCCTAACAGTCCCCTGCTCTCTCTCTCTCTCCCCCTAACCACACCTCTCCCTCTCTTAAACCCCCCTTCATCCCTAACCATCCCCCCCTCTCCCTCTCTCCTACTCTCAATATCCCTTATGCCCCCTCCTCCCTCACTCTCCCATGTTCCCCCTAACCCTTACTAACAACCTCTCTCACTCACTCTCTTCCATATTTCTCTAGCTACAACTAACCCTACCCCTTCTCTCACCACCAACCCCTTAATAACCCACCTTCTCTCTCTCTCTCTCTCTCTCTCTCTCCATAACCCCCCCCTCCCTCTCCCTAACCACCATCCCTCTCTCTATCTATGTCCTATTCCCCTTACCACTAACCCCCATGTATCCTCTCCTCCCCCTAACCCTTACTAAACCCTCTCTCACTCTTTCTCTCTCTTCCCTACTCCTCCACATACCCCTAACCCCCATCCCTCTCTCTTTGTAAATCCCATGAAACCCACTCCCCCCTCTATCTCCCCTCCTCCACACCCTTATTAACCCCCTCTATCACTTTCTCTCTCTTCCCTACTCATCCACATACCCACAACCCCCACCCCTCGTTGTCCACCAACCCCCCTGAAACCCTCTCTCTCTCCCTCTTCCTATCGCCACCCTTCTCTATCTCTCTCCTACCCCTAATACCCCCTCCTCTTTATGTCTCCTCATCCCACTAACTCTTACTAACCCCCTCTCTTAATCTGTCCTCCCTGTTAGGATATTCCTATACTCCATCCTAGTCCTACTAGCATTTTCATCCTTTGCATTTTCAGTCATGCATGCACTTTTAGGGTTTGCATGCATTATTTAGGGTTTGCATGCATCCTAGTCATTAGTCCCAGCACCTAGCCCTCAGTTAGCTAGCCCCTGGAGCTTCTTTCCACTCAGTTTTAGCCCTCCTAGTGCTTAGTGCACCCTCCTTTCACCTACTGCATGAGAAAGGCACCCTTCCTTACCTACCATTCAGTTATCTTCGGTTCTTTCCTTGATTTAAGGCTAGACTAACTCTCAACTGACTGTATCACTCTGATGGACCTCCAGTGAGACTTGACTGCCCATTTTGACTCCAGTTAGCTCCTCATGTGCCCTCCACTGAGCCTCCTTCATTCAGTTAGTGCCTGTTACACTCAGTTACACCTACCACACTTAGTTAGACTCAGTTTGAATAATGGTTGATAGTTAATTGTGCATTGATGACTCCACTAATGATGATGATGACTTCTAGTTGTTCTCCGATGACACTCTAGTGATCTTTTAATCACTCCATCAAGGCTAATTCCAATTTCCACCTTGGCATTCGAATCCTCATGCATTGTACTACTTATTTGTCCATATTGTGATTAATTAATTAGTGTGTGTGAAGTATTTTTGCTTCTATCCGAGTTCTACTGTATTATTATTATGTTGCTCATTACACTGCATTGACCACTCTTCTTCTTTCTTCCTGCTTAATCATAATTACTCTTGTGAGGTATACATCATCTCTTAGATCTATTGTGAGGATTTTCACACTCCCTACTCGTCCACCTACCCCTAATTCCCACCTCTCTCTCTCCGCCAAACCCCTAACACCTCTCCCTCTCTCCCCCCTCTCCCTCTCCTTAACCCCCCACCATCCTTAATCATTTCCCTCTCTCTATCTCTCTCCTACTCCACATACCCTTCACCCATCCCTCTCTCCCTTTCTCCTTATCCCCCTCCCATGTACCACTAACCACCACCCATATCTCTCTCTCTCTCCCTCCATTCTCACTCTCTCTCTCTCCCATACTCCAACTAACACTAACCCACACCCTTCTCTCATTCCCCAATCCCCTTAACCCACCTCCTCCCTATATCTCCCTAAACCACCTCCTCCCCCCTCACCACTAACCACCACACCACCGCTCTCTCTCTTACTCCTACTCACCCTACCCTAACCCCCCCCTCTCTCTCTCATATTTCCCCTCCCCTACCACTAAAGCCATGTTCTCTCTCTCTCTCTCTCTCTCTCTCTCTCTCTCTACCCCTGCCATACCTCTCTCTCTGCCAACCCCCTGAAACCCCCCCACCCTCTCTCTCTCTCTACCCTTTCCACACCTCTCTCTCCGCTAACCCCCTGACACCCCCCCCACCCTCTCTCTCTCTCTCTCTAACCCCCATATCCCTAACCATCCCCTTCTCTCTCTATCTCTCTCCTACTCCCCATATCCCTAAACCCCCCCCTCTCTCTCTCTCTTAATCCCCCTTATCCCTTCCTCTAACCATCTGTCCCATATCTATCTCCCCTAATACCCCTCCTCGTACCACTAACCACCCCCATCTCTCTCTCTCTCTCTC
This sequence comes from Larix kaempferi, assembly GCA_027924585.1. NCBI lineage: Eukaryota > Viridiplantae > Streptophyta > Pinopsida > Pinales > Pinaceae > Larix > Larix kaempferi. The sequence goes on from BSBM01000467.1 coordinate 200,251, forward strand.
TCTCTCTCTCTGCCCTGCTTTCTCCACCCTAATTGTCATCCTACTTCACCTACCCTTAACCGCCCTTGGAACCCTCGATCCCCCCTTCTCTCTATCTCTCCCTAACCCCCACACCCCTAATCGCCTCCCTCTCTCTATCTCCCTCCTACTTCACCTCCCCCTAACCCACCCCACTCTCTCTCCTAATCCCCCTCCCCGTAACCCACCCCACTCTCTCTCCTAATTTCCCTCCTCCTACCTATAAACACCCCCCATCTCTTTCTCTCTCTCACCCTACAACTAACCACTCGTCCTCTCTTCCTCTCTCTCCCTCCTCTCCTCCCGCTAACCCTTACTAATGATCCCTCTCTCTCTCTCTCTCTCTCTCTCTCTCTCTCTCTCTCCCTTACTTTAACTACCCTTAACCCCCACTTCTCACTCTCTCCACCAACCCCCTAAGAACCCCCCTCTCTCTATCCCTCCATAAACCCCCTCCTTTCCCCTTACCCTTAACCACCCCCCACCTCTCTCTATCTCTATCTCTCCTACTCTGCCTACACCTGACCCCCCCTCTCTCTCTCTCCTAATCACCCTCCCCCTACCACTAATCACCCCCCATATCTCTCTATGACTCTCTCTCTCCCCCTAACCTCCCTCTTTCTCCCCCTAACCTCCCTTCTACTTACCCTACCTCTAACCACAACCCCCCCCCCCCCCTCTCTCTCTCTCTCTCTCTCTACTCCTACCTTTAACCACCCCCCCACTCTCTCTACCTCTCTCTCTCTCTCTCTAAACCCTCTCTTTCCCCCCAATATATCTTCCATCCCCTCCTCACCCTACCCCTAACCTTGCCCTCTCTCTTTCTATCTCTCTCCACCCCACCGATAACCCCCCGCCTCTCTCTCTCTCTTTTGTCCTACCCCTACCCCAACCCCCACCCCTCTCTCTCTCTCTCTTTTACTCCCCCTACAAATAACCCCTCTCTACCTATCCCTCCCAATTCCATTCCCCTACCACTAACCAACCCTATCTTTCTCTCTCCATCCTAATCCCCCTCCCCCCACTAAGAAACACTATCTTTCTCTCTCTATCCTAATCCCCCTCCTCTACAAACAACAAAAATATTTTAAAATTTTCTTTTAAAAATGAACAATTAATTAATTGAATAATGAAAAATTAAAATTAAAATATTAAAAGCATTTTCAAAATCATAAAAAAATTAAAAATTAAAAACAAAATTCTTTTTATAATAAATATAAAAACAATTTTGTATCCATTGTTTTTTAAGCAAATAATTAAAAAACCAAAAATAATTTCCGTAAACTTCAAAAATTGAAGATACGTATAAAATATAAACCATTAAAGTAGATTTTCTAATTTAAAAAGTATGTTTTTTATATTTCTTTTTCGTTTTCAGATCTAATTTTAAAAGTTTGTAAGGTAAAAAAAAATACGCTTCACCATGTATCAATCATATAGTGTAATATCAAATACCAAGGCATATCGAGGTATGTATCTCAAAGCTGAAAAAATGTGTGGCGCCTGGAATATCATTTAAAATAGAGAAATGGAATGCCATGGGTGGAGTAAATTTGAAGTTATGTTTATAGTGAAAACAGGTCCCATATAAGACATGACAAGTGGTACGTGTCACATACATAGGCATGCCAACATAGGCATGCCAGGTGAATACACATAATATATAAAAACATGCCAGGTTGTACATGTCACGTCGAATATCAATTAAAATAGAAAAATATAATGCCATGTGTACAGTAAATGTTAAGCTATATTTATAGTAAAATATGAATTGAATGATGAAATTGGAGTTGTAATTGTAATTGAATGAGATGGTGTGGAGAGGTTAAAAAAAAACTCACACGAAATGTTAAACGTATAATTATTTTTTATTTTTTATTTTTTTAAGTATGGTAAACAATCTCAGAAAACCAAGTAATTCATTAAACTGAAATCAAATTGGAAAGCCAAGTGATTTAGTTAACCGAAACCAAATCGAAAAGGTGTGAAAAGATTACCACAGACATAAACAACATATTTTGCAGATTTGATTATGCTCAACATATATTTATTAGCACATCTGTATGACTTGTAGATGATAAAGGCTGATAGGATCATCTTATAAGGGCATGGTAAGAGTTGATATCGGTGATAAAATGGTTTAGTGGTGGATTCGATAGAGGGAATATGCTAGGCTGGAGCTAAATGATTACAGTAGTTGAAATTAAGTGTATACCATCATCTCATTAATTAGTTAATGATATGATTATTTAATTAGTAACGTATATTTGTTTCTTAATATTTACAAACAAGTTAATAGATTTATTTGCTACTCTTAAATAACTAAAGATAGCCATAAATATTCTCCACCGTCAAATCTTGTCCATAAAATACATAATCTTAATTAAAAGCATGGCCTTTAAAAGATCAGATCGCATTGGAAGTTCACATCTAAGCTAAGGTGAATCCAAAGTAGTTCGATGATGAGGAAGCAAGAAGCAGAAGAAAAGGAGCTCTTTTGGATTGTGTGGTTTACATCGTCAACCAAGAACAAGAAGGTAATAATACCAGGATTTTGAGCTTATCAGATCTGAAAAAAGACATTTTAAGTTTATACTACAATTTTTCAGATCTAATGTAAGTTTCACACATGTACTAATTATATCAATTATTTATTTGTGAAAATGATATTGAATGAGTAAATTTTCTGAATCGATTTGATTTCAAACTATTTTGATAATGAAAAGGTAGAGAAAACAGAGTGCGTTCAATCGGTTCAAAGTAATTTTCTGCATCCATTTGATTTGAAACTAATTTATGAAAAAGAAAATTTCAAACTAATATACGAAAAAGAAAGAAGAACAGAGTTATGGCATCAAGAAGAAAACTCTTCCGCCTATCATTGCGAAAACTTTCTTGGAATTCTGCAAGCCTTCCATCTTAAACACTTCTGAGAAACACTAACCCAAACATTCCAAGAATGGCAACAAACTTTATAAAGCAGTGGAATGGCAGTTTTGGTAGCAACGGCTACAATTTTAATTACCTTTTTAGGTAGTGACCGTCCACTTTTAAAACTCGCTGTTAATGTGAGAGAGTGGCCGTTTTTGTTTTTCTGATGGCATGTCAGAGAGTGGTTGTTTTTGTTTTTGTCATGCATGTCAGAATGGCAGAGTATATTCTTACACTTGCACCTTGAAATTAGGAATAGATTTTGATTTTTTATTTTATCATGATATTTTAAATAAGAATTATATATATATATATATATATATATATATATATATATATATATATATATATAATTTTTAGTTTCGTACAAATTTTTAAAGAAGATTTTTTTAATCTTATTTTTTAAATTAAATATTTTATTTTTTCATTTGAGTTCAATTTTTAGAAATAAGTTTTAACCTAATTTAGTATTCGGGTGAATTTATATATATATAAGAAGTTATAGTTAAATGAAAAATTGTTTATTTTTAGAGAAGAAAAAAAGTTTCTTTCTATTCATAAATTGAATCAAGGAAACAATAATTAATCTTATCCGACAGTAACAAGTAATTTTGTTTTACTCTTGCTCATACATGCAATTTGTAGTGATTGTTCTCAAAGTAATATGGGAAAAGCTTATGTATTAAAAAAAAATGCTTTTTTTCAATATTCCAACTCAGGGATTTGCAATCTTTGTTTACCCTTTAATCATTTTATGATAGCAGATGAATCACCTAATATCTACAGCTTGTTTAGATTCTTCTTTATAATCAACGTTATAATCCCCTAATCCCCTTGCCGCATTCCAAATTCATCTCATAATAATGGAAATGAAAAATTGATATCTATAAGGTTATTGTTAATGAAAAATTGATTGGTGCAACACTACATTCAAATTTCTTTACAGTAAATCCAATCAAAATTCAAGTCATGGAATGCAACTATTGTTGGTTATTCTCATAATGGCTCCCCCGCGATACATTGACATTATTCTACAAAATGCAATCCCTAAGCATAGAACCTACTCAATCACCATGGTTATTGATATACTTGCATACATAGATTTATTAGCTTTCAAACAAAGTATGAATATCCATGGTTATGCAATAAGAAGTGCATTTGAATATGTACAACTTAAGTGGGTGTAATGGTGAAGAGCATAATTGACACATTATAGATGTTATGATATGTACACCTTAGTAGACCTGAGTAGATTAAGTAGTCAAAAAATTAAATCAAGGACATATTTATGAGAAAATAGAGCCATGGTGTATGTCTAGTAGACTATAGTTACCTAAATAAATCACTCATATGTAATTAAATAAATTTATAATGAAAACGTTAAATTTTATTTATTTTTATATAATATTAATGTAATAAAAATATATAACTAATAGGAGTTATGCCTCTATGAGTAATCCACAATAATCCACATTGCCACTTTGGAGGCCACCAAATTCATGAACTTTCCCTTTATTAATTCATTATTTATTCTTGGCATGCACATGTTTTTATTAATGTTTTATTTACTCATTTTGTAAATTATTTTTCTCATTTATATTTTATAAGTATATATTTTAGTTTAATTTTAACAAGGTCCTATAAATGGTGCCATGCCACATGCACATGCCCTTCAAATAAGTTTTACCAAAGTTCTATTAAGGGTACCATGTTCATACACATGCCATTCAAATAAAATTCATCATAGTAATGTCAAGGGTTCCATGGTTATACACATGCCCTTATGATAGAATTTATCAAGGTTCTATCGAGGGTTCCATGATCATACACATGCCCTTCAAACATGCCGTTTTCTGCAGTGGGGTCATGATATGATGATTGAGACCATGTTAAATCAATCTTCTAGTATCTTGTTGAGAGACTAATGGTCACTGAGGAATAATGTCAACACCTTATTGCATGCCCCTCATTCAAAACCTCGTGAGTGACCAAATCCATAGCCTACCTTCATGGCAGCATGCATCTCGTAGGAAAAAGTATCACTCACTTTTAAGCCCGTCGCATGGAAACCTACGCTATTTATGGCATGTATTCCCCCATACAACCTCATCTCCCATGTATAACATCCCAAAATTTCACTAAAATTTAAATTTTTTGAAGTAGCATTTAATTACTAAGAATGCTAGTTGCAAAAATAAATGTTTATTAACTACTTAACTAATAGCAGTTTAACACAATTGACAAATTGTAATTCTTAAACATAATAAGACACCAGTTCATTTGAAATAGAATATAATTATAAAAAATACTCAAATTCTCATGAGGTACAGTTCTGATGATAAATACTAACAACTATGTTTGAATGTTGATGAAGGGGTTCCTACGGGGTGCCCTGAGGTTTACATAGCTTGATAGCTCAAGCATTGTACCTGTTTCTTCGCAGATTCGTAGGTAAGGTATTAAGTCAATTCAAGATATTCAAGTAATTTAATATTTGTTTATGTTAGTCGTCATTGCAATAAGATAGCGAAAGTATTTTCTGTACAAGAAAGATGTTAAAGGTATGGATCTTTAGTTTTGTTCCTTCAATTTAACAAGTGTTATACTGGCTATTTATAAAGTTTGTGGACATAACTGTTATTACTATATGCTTAAAATATATTGACGCTCCAACCTTTACGTTGATTTGCATCATAGAAACATAAGCTGCTTTCTATTCCAACACCTGCAAGGGTTAGATAAATTCTTACAATTCAAAGTGCCAGTATTATCGTAAAACAATTTCGACATGAATCTTCCAATAATGAATGATATTACTAATACGAAATGGTGAAATTGTGGAAATCTAGATTGATTCTTTGATATCCTATTTAGGACTTTAAGGGAATATCATAACATTTCTATGATATTGTAATGGCCTTTAACCTATGTATTGAAACCTCCTTCTATAGAAATTTCGACCTAATGCCAAGTAGAATCACATGCAACATATATCGATTGACTATGCAAATGTGAATTAATGTTCTCTTCATTTAATATCTCTATTAGTTACTATACTAACATATTGATATTGTGCAGGTTTAGATATGTCAAAGTATTGTAATGCTTATTGCATTGGGTTATAATTCTTAAGCATTTACCTACTACTACAAATACTATGTTTTTACATAGCGCAGTTACCAAAGGTTATGTATAATGATATTTTTGAATAAAGTGAAAACCATATTTTATATGCAAATTGCGACCTAAGTAGCATAGAAACTAACTATATGATTTGTGAACTATGCAATAACGATGATTTGATTATAATGTAATGCAATACTATGCGATAGCCTTGATAACATGGAATATTAATGCAGTGTAATTCACGCCCAAACAACGTTAATGGAGGTGACGAGTCTTTACTACTCTGCAGTCCTTCGTTGGTTGACAATAACGTTTCTGCACTGATCTTGTAATGCTCCCATCCACTCCTTCAGTGGAATGTCCTGCTGGATATCCATGTGGAGGATTTCACGTGAATATATGTATGAGAAGTTGAGATGTACAAGAGAAAATCGATGAGCTTCCTCTGAGTTGGCCCTCGGAGTTAATGAGGTTATAAATGATCTTGTATGTACAGGTGATTTGAGTTTCGTGATCCCCAGCTGGCTTGATCTACTGCGTTGATCTGGTTCTGTCCTCAGGTTAGGGTTTGCCCTATCCGCTCATGCTATTCTTATGCTTTGTATTACTCGGCATTTGTTTGGTGGGTCTGGGCTTGGATAGAGGCCGACAGGCCGCATAGTAGTAGGGTTTGATAGCAGGTTGCTTGTGAACTCATGCTCAGATTCGATGGTGGGATCTCTGGTTATAATGTTGATAGTTTTTAGGTTTTCTTTATCGAGTTGAGTGTTAATAGCCCTATGGATTTCGTCATAAATTTTGATAGAGGGTTTCCATGATTTTAGTTTCAGAGGTCTTGACTAAGAATGAATGTTGAAGTTCATGGATTTTGGTTTCCTTCTCTTTATTGGTTGTTAAGCGGATTTGAATCTTAATGGTAACAGCGTTCCATCTTTGGCTCCTGCAAACAGAGGTAATGACTTCGAATCTATGAGCTTTGTCTGCAATTGTTTAAGTTTGAACTTCGTGCATCTCTTTTGTTTTAGTAAGGTATTTAACTTCGTAATGTTTTAATGGAAGGTTCTGACGCTGTTGGAATGTTGTAATGTTCAAAAGCTCAGTGGAATGGCACTAGCTCTCTCAAACTGGTAAGCCTTAATGGTTTAAACTCCTCGTAGGTTCTCCTGGCATCATTTGATGATGACATTGCTCTTCAGGCTCAATGTTGGTTCCTGGCATTGTTTTGGCAATAAACTTAATGTATTGAATGTAATATTTTAAATGATAGAGGGTGAACTCTCATCACGTTTTTAGAATTGGCTCGGCTGAGTGTTGTTTTGACATTTTGATTAAATGATTCGAACTAGGGAATGAAACCCTCTATAAATAAATAATTTACAATTATGATTTGGAAGCAATGATGGTGTAGATTTGTATTTGGAATGTAATGTGATGCTTGACTAAATTTTATGGTATTTAAAAGATGGAGATGCCGAAAGCCATTAGGCTATAATGATGAATAGGTCTGCGGTTTTAATCTCTGTGTTCTATATTATTTATAAGAAAAAATGAAACTAAGTGGCTTGGTCAAGGTTTAGGGTAGTTGTTCAGATTTTGAAGTTGATACGAAAGACTGTGATGAATGTTTTCTGGTTCAAACACTTTATAATAAATATGGTTTTCAATTTTAAATTAGTATTGAATTTATTTGATTTCTCGTGAAGAGTTCTTCGCTGAAAGGGTATTATGCCTGGGTCGATTGACCATACAGATAAATGTGATTTTGAATTCTTAGTCCTAAATGCAAAAACCTAGAGTGACTCTGTAGTGTAAAAGAAAAATAAATATAATACTAAGAAAGACAAACGAATTAATAGAATGTATGTGCTAGGCTTTTCGGCCATATCTTGAATGTTTGGCAAACTGTTTTTAAATGATATTAATAGGGTGTTTATAGAGTGATATGTGTAGATCCGTTCAATTTCCTTCATTGGAATCGATAGATACTGCACTTGTCTACACTTAATTTTGGTAATGAATTTTGAAATAAATTATTGTTGAGGAATATAATAGAATTATTGCAAGAATTGAAAAGAAGACATAGAAACGTAAAAACCCTAGTCTATTCTATTACTAAAAGAAAATAAAAATGAAATCAAATACTGAAAAAGGTTATTTAAATTACAACTGTTACAGTTTCCTAAATATAGTGTAACAGAGAGCTAATTTCATTACTTAGATATGGTATCTGTTTGTTTTCGAGATATATATACTTGATAATAGTAATGGATAATAATACTGTGTACTAAGGAAATATAAATATTTTTGCAGCTGTTACTTCAATACAGTTTGGTGGAAGAAAATACAGTAAATTTTTAGAATATTTAACTGATGAAGAAATAATAAAAGAACATAGAATTATTTTATTTCCTACAAAATATTAATGATAGGAAAAACTTAATGAAATACTTTAGTGTTGATCTTCTCATTCATCTAGAAACATGCCTATCATTTTATCTATTTTAATCTCTTCTCTGTACTAGAGTACGATGCAGATCCATTAGCATGGGGAAAAATGTAGAGAATATTTTATTCAATTTATCATTACTATTCACAATCCTAATTAGGTTTAGAAACTGGAAAAATAGATGCATCTGAACAAGAATACATTTTGTAAATAGGAATTAAATATTTGCAAATAAACAAATTTAACTACTTAATGACAAATAAACAAATAGAACCTGTAGATGAAGATAGGGCCGACAAACACCCAAGGAGGCTTGTTCCTCCCAACCTTTTCTAGAAGAAGCAGCCAAACTGCTGGCTACCTATGGACCCCCGAGCCTGCTTACTAAACCACTAAGTAGATGGAATCTGTGTAGAAGTAAGGCACTAAGTAAAACTTCTGCACTCTGTAGTATAACTTCTGCACTCAAAATATGCCTTCTGCACTCAGCAGTAATGGGCAGACTCACAACATGATCAAAAAATTAGCATATACCCTCATCAAATCTCTTGGGTGCAAGCACAGCAAAACCCCAAGGTAAATTTTCTCGTCAGGAAAAGTGATGAACCTCAGTTCATAATTTGATGGCTATTATATAGACTGCCTAGGTCTTTAGTGGTCTATTTTTGAATAAATGAGCCTCAAGCTCCAGTCCCACCTTCTAGGGCACTATGACCACATTTCAAGGGAGTTGTCCCATACCAACAGCTAGTTAGTTGCATCATGATGTTGCCACTTGTCCACTGCATTCTACTCCATATTCCATTCCACCTAATGGGTCAGTAACCACTCTTTCAACAGTCCCCTTAGGTGTTTTTCTCCTATTTTATTTATTATAATAAAATATTGTGCAAATTACAGTCATCCTTGGACACTTGTCCAACATAAAAACTTTACAATAAAAGTTAGCATAATGTTTCCAACATAAAATGTTCTTCAACAAAAAGGGCATGTTACAAACACCCCCACTTAAGCTCAACATCGTCCTTGATGTTGCGTATTCTTCATCGGACTCCTCATGGAACAGAACTGGATATGTTGCCCGCATATTACCTTCCAGTTCCCAAGTAGCTTCATCAGGGCTAAGGTGCTTCGATTGCACCTTTACCTGCCCTATGGTGCGATTCTGAAGCATAATTTCCCTCTAGTCAAGAATACAGTCCGGTTCCACCTGAAAATATCCTTCGGGTTCCACCTGTATGTCATTCCAATTCAACACATGAGTAGCATCGTGCACATACCTCTTTAAAACAAAAATGTGAAAAACATTGTAGATTTTAAAATTATATGGCAATGCCAATTGATATGTAAAAACTCCAATCCTTCATAGGATTTCGAATGGTCCACAATACCTTGGTGCTAGTTTAGCACAACTCCCAAGCTTCAAAGAACTTTTCTTGGATTTTACCTTTATAAAAACATGGTCTCCCACCTGAAATTCTCTTTCAGTGCGTTTCAAATCTGCATAAATTTTCTGCTGATCTTGGGAAACCTTTAAGTTACCTTGAACCTGTTTCATGGTTAGCTCCATCTCTTTCAATAAATCTGGTCCTGGCATTAATCTGTCTACAGGGTTATCCCAAGAAATAGGAGTACAACATTTTCTTCCATATAAAATCTCGAATGGACTTAACTTAGCAGATGCTTGATAATGATTATTGTATGCAAATTCTGCTAAATGTAGATAATCTTCCCACTTAGATGGTTGATCTTTGACATACATTCTTAGCATGTTTTCTAAAATCTGGTTTACCCTTTCTGTTTGACCATCAGTTTGTGGGTGAAAAGAAGTGCTGAAATTTGGTTTAGTGTTTAAACCTTTAAACAGTGTTGTCCAAAAATTTTCGGCGAACTTAGAGTCCCCATCAGAAATAATTACCTTTGGTATTCCGTGTAAGCGAAAGATTTGCTTCATGAATACATCTGCAATCTTAGAAGCTTTAAAAGTGGTTTTAACAGGAATAAAATGAGCAGCCTTACTTAACTTGTCCACAACCACCATTATGGAGTCATTCTGTTTCTGGTTTTTAGGAAAACCTGTAATAAAATCAATACTTAAAATCTCCCATTTCCATTCTGGAATTGGCAAGGGCTGCAATAGTCTAGCTGGATGTTGATGTTCAGCCTTAATAGTTTGACATTCAAAACATCTAGCTATGTATTCAACCACTTCATTCTTCGTGTTGGGCCAAAAATAATCTTTTCTTAACATAGTTATCATTTTCTGATAACCAAGATGTCCCGAATAATGACTCTTATGAACTTCATCCAAAATCAGCAGCTTAACTTTCGACATATTAGGCACATAAATTCTATTTTTATAAATCAAGAAGCCTTTTTTATTAATGCTGTAATCTGTTATTAAATTCAGATAAATTTTCAGCCACTTTAGCATGTAATTTTCGGTAATTTTCATCTTGCTTAATTCCTTCTTCGATCTAATTTTTCAGATCTGTCTTAAACATACTGATTGTTGCCACAAAGTTTAATTTGGCATTTCTTCTCAAGGCATCAACAAATTTTTTTTCTTCCCCTTAATGTGTTGAATCTCGAAATCATACTTGCTAAGGAAAGCTAGCCATCTAGCTTTCCTTGTGTTAATATTTGTTTGATCCAAGAATTATTTTAAACCCTTATTATCTATCATTAGTATGAATTTTCTTCCAATCAAGTGACGGCGCCACATTTTTAGTGCATGTATCACGGTTGCCAATTCAAGATCATAAGTTGCATAATTCTTTTCATGAATTTTTAACTTCCTTGACTCAAAATCAATGGCATGAACTTCTTGACTTAAGACCCCTCCAACTCCATCGTTGCATGCATCAGTGCATATGATGAAATCCTTATTGGGATCAACAATTTTTAATATTGGTGTCATAGTTAATAATTATTTTAACTTATTAAAGCTTTCTTGACACTTTTGATCCCATACGAATTTCTTCCCTTTCTTCTGCAAAGAAGTGATGGTGTTAGTAATTCTAGAGAACCCTTCAATAAACTTTCTATAATAACCTGTTATCCCCATGAATGACCGTACATTAGTTACGTCTTTGGGGATAGGCCATTCATTAATTTCTTTTATCTTATCATGGTCAACAGAAATTCCGTCTTTAGAAATTATGTGACCTAAATATTATATTTTATCTTTATAAAAGTCACATTTACTGAACTTCGCATAAAGCTGATGTTCTCTTAGTACTTGCAAAATTATTTTTAAATGTTCGTCATGCTCTTCTTTAGTTTTTGAGTAAATCAGAATATCATCAATGAATACCACTACAAACTTATCCAAATATTTATGCATAACATTGTTCATTAAACACATGAACACTGCCGGTGCGTTGGTTATCCAAAAAGGCATAACTACGAACTCGTAATGTCCATATCACGTTCTGAATGAAGTTTTGAATATGTCTTCGTCTTTTATTCTAACCTTATGATACCCAGACCTTAAATCAATTTTCGTGAATATCTCTGCTCCACGTACTTGATCAAATAGATCATCTATGCGGGGTAAGGGATATCAATTCTTAATTGTCATTTTATTAAGCTGACGGTAATTGATGCACAATCACATGGTACTGTCCTTCTTTTTAATGAAAATTACTGGTGCTCCCCAAGGAGACACACTTGGCCTTATGTAATTTTTATCTGTTAATTCTTTCAACTGAGATTTCAACTCGTTTAACTCCAGAATATTCATCATGTAGGGAGCCTTTGAGTTTGGTACCGCACCTGGTACTAACTCAAATGGTGAAATCAAGTTCCCTTTTCAGAGGTAATCCTGGAATTTCTTCCGGGAATACGTCAGAAAAGTCCTTAAGGATGGGAATATCCTCTAGTTTTAACTTGTCTTCCTTAGATGAACACTCGTCATTAATAACATTAACAACAAACATTTTATAGCCCTTTCTGGCAGCCCTTCTTACTTGTAAAGCAGAAATATGTCTTACTGAAATCTCCCTATGAATTCCTTTTATTGTTTCAATGTTACCTTCATTATTTAAGTAGGCAAAAGATTTTTCATAACAACTAAGTATTACTCTATGTTGTTCAAGCCAGTCCATGCCAATCAATAAGTCATATGTCGTAATGGTAAAAGATTCATATTAACTTGCGTTTTCAACTAACTTATAAGCACTTCACAATCTTTGACAAAATCTATAACCTTTCTTTTAGTGCCAGTTGCAAGCTGAACTAACCATGCATTATCAAATTTCTCTACTTTTAATTTGCAACTATTCACTAAAGTAGGTGAAATATAACTCAGATTTGTACCTGGATCTATCAGAATGGAAATAGATTTGTTTTGTACCATACCTTCAATTTCGACCATAGATGTTTGATGGTCAGCTTAACGATTTTCTAGTGCTGCATTTATTTTGGGCATTTCTCTTGCAATATCTCCAACTGTAGCTTCTGCTTGCATAGTGTGAATATTGTTGACTGTCCTTTTGTTGCGTGGGAAACCAGTGTTCTTGTGTGGTCCACCGCAGTCGAAACACTTCAAATGTCCTTTTTGTTCAACGTACCTGTTGTTGTTATTACTATTAGGTACATTCTTGGAAGCATTAAAATTCTGTGGTGCATTACCCTTGTAATTATTATTACTTGGAAAATTTCTGTTATTAAAATTTTTCTTAAAACTTCCAGAATTTTGATTAAAACTCTTCTTTTTGTGATCAAAATGATTAGGCTTATTACTCTTCCAGCCAGTTGTTCCTTCTCTTTTTCTGTTTTGATCAAAACAAAAATTAGCTTTCCTCATGGCCTCTTCCAAGGTGGAAGGGTTATCATACTCGATTCGGTCTTTTATATTGAAAGGTAGACAACTGAGAAGCCTTTGCACTTTAGGCTTTTCTTCGACCATATAAGGTACATACCTCATCAAACTGAGGAACTTGCTGCACAACTCTTTCATGTTCATTGTACCCAACTTTAAATCATTAAATTCTTTTGACTTATCTTCAAAATACTATTCCGACAAAAACTTTTTCTTAAACAACTTTTTAAACATATTCCAGGTTACTTCTCTTTCTTTTATACTCTTAATTCTTTTAAGATCTTGCCACCAAATATCTGCCTTCCCGGCCAGATTGTAAATAGCCATCTTGGCTTTTAATTGAGAAGAGTAGTCGTAAATATTAAAGTACTTCTTCATTCCAGAAAGCCATGCTTCAGCTATCTCACCCTTCTCACTTTCACCATTAAAGGTTGGTGGCTCAATCTTTTTAAATTCTCCAGTAATTTGTTCATGATGTTTATGTTTTCTCTTTTTAGAGCGGTAATCACTATTACTGCTGTCATGATCAGAATCATTATTACTTTGATCAGATTTAGATGAAGAGTAACTATTCCTTTTATCATTTCTTGCTTTCTTATGTTTATGTTTTTGGGACATTGTTTCATAATCAAACTTCATTTTTTATTTTCTACCTCTTTCATCATTATGATAGTTCTCCCTCAAATTTTGTTTTAACTCCTCCTGTACCTTCAGGATCCGTTCATTCTCTTCTTTAATAGCTCTTAACTCATATTTTAAATCCTATACAGTACGTAAAAAATCAGAAGACTGGTTATTTAATTCAACATAAATGCCTTAAGGATTATTATTATTAATACGTTCATTACGAGGTGATCTGTCCTCTGTTGATTCTTCTGGCATTTCCATACCTACAATTTAAAGGTCAATTTGTTCTGTACAAAAATAAAATAAAAATAAAAGTTAGTAACATAAACTTTCTGATTTATTTTATGTTTGCGTGCGTGAGCCTATTTCAGGTCTAGAGTTTGAACTCGTGCTCCGATACCACATGTAACATCCCAAAATTTCACTAAAATTTAAAATTTTTTGCAGTAGCATTTAATTACTAAGAATGTTAGTTGCAGAAACAAATGTTTATTAACTACTTAACTAATAGCAGTTTAACACAATTGACAAATTGTAATTCTTAAATATAATAAGACAACAGTTCATTTGAAATAGAATATAATTATAAACAATACTCAAATTCTCATGAGGTACAGTTCTAATAATAAATACTAACAGCTATGTTTGAATGTTGATGAAGGGGTTCCTACGAGGTGCCCTGAGGTTTACTTAGCTTGATAGCTAAAGCATTGTACATGTTTCTTCGTAGATTCGTAGGTAAGGTATTAAGTCAATTCAATATCTTCAAGTAATTTAATGTTAGCCATCATTGCAATTAGATAGAAAAAGTATTTTTTGTACAAGAAAGATGTTAAAGGTATGGATCTTCAGTTTTGTTCCTTCAATTTAACAAGTGTTATCCTGGCTATTTATAAAGTTTGTGGACGTAACTGTTATTACTATCTGCTTAAAATATATTGACGCTCCAACCTTTACGTTGATTTGCATCATAGAAACATAAGCTGCTTTCTATTCCAACACCTGCAAGGGTTAGATAAATTATTACAATTCAAAGTGCCAGTATTATCGTAAAACAATTTCGACATGAATCTTCCAATAATGAATGATATTACTAATGCGAAATGGTGAAATTGTGGAAATCTAGATTGATTCTTTGATATCCTATTTAGGAGTTTAAGGGAATATCATAACATTTCTATGATATTGTAATGGTCTTTAACCTATGTATTGAAACCTCCTTCTATAGAAATTTCGACCTAATGCCAAGTAGAATCACATGCAACATATATCTATTGACTATGCAAACGTGAATTAATGTTTTCTTCATTTAATATCTCTATTAGTTATTATGATAATGTATTGATATTGTGCGGGTTTAGATATGTCAAAGTATTGCAATGCTTATTGCATTGGTTTATAATTCTTAAGCATTTACCTAATACTACAAATACTATGTTTTTACATAGCGCAGTTACCAAAGGTTATGTATAATGATATTTTTGAATAAAGTGGAAACCATACGTTATATGCAAATTGCGACCTAAGTATCATAGAAACTAACTATATGATTTGTGAACAATGCCATAACGACGATTTGATTATAATGTAATGCAATACTATGCGATAGCCTTGATAACATGGAATATTAATGCAGTGTAATTCGAGCCCAAATAGCGTTAATGGAGGTGATGGGTCTTTACTTCTCTACAGTCCTTCGTTGGTTGACAATAACATGTTTGCACTGATCTTTTAATGCTTCCATCCACTCCTTCGGTGGAATGTCCTATTGGATATCCATGTGGAGCATTTCACGTGAATATATGTATGAGAAGTTGAGTTGTACAAGAGAAAATCGACGAGCTTCCTCTGAGATGGCCCTCGGCGTTAATGAGGTTATAAATGATCTTGTATGTACAGGTGCTTTGAGTTTTGTGATCCCCAACTGGCTTGATCTGCTCTGTTGATCTGGTTCTGTCCTCGAGTTTGGGTTTTCCCTAACCGAAAATGCTATTCTTGTGCTTTGTATTACTCCTTGGCATTCATTTGGTGGGTCTGGGCTTGGAGAGAGGCCAACAGGCTACATAGTGGTAGGGTTTGATAGCAGGTTGCTTGTGAACTCATGCTCGGACTCGATGGTGGGATCTCTGGTTATAATGTTGATAGTTTTTAGGTTTTCTTTATGGAGTTGAGTGTTAATAGCCCTATGGCTTTCGTCATAAATTTTGATAGAGTGTTTCCACGATTTTAGTTTCAGAGGTCTTGATTGAGAATGAATGTTGGAGTTCGTGGAGTCTGGTTGCCTTCTCTGTAGTGGCTGTTAAGCGGATCTGAATCTTAATGGTAATGGTGTTCCAGCTTTGGCTCCTGCAAACAGAGGTAATGACTTCGAATCTATGAGCTTTTTCTGCAATTGTTTAAGTTTGAACTTCATGCATCTCTTTTGTTTTAGCAAGGTATTTAACTTCGTAATGTTTTATTGGCAGGTTCTAACGCTATTGGAAGGTTGTAATGTTCAAAAGCTCAATGGAATGGAACTAGCTCGCTCAAACTGGTAAGCCTCGATGGTTCAAAATCCTTGTAGGTTCTCCTGGCATCAATTTGATGATGACATTGCTTGTCAAGCTCGATGCTGGTTCCTGGCATCATTTTGGAAATAAACTTAATGTATGGAATGTAATATTTTAAATGACAGAGGGTGAACTCTCGTCACGCTTTTAGAACCGGCTCGGCCAAGTGTTGTTTTGACATTTTGATTAAATGATTCGAACTAGGGAATGAAACCCTCTGTAAATAAATAATTTACAATTATGATTTGGAGGCAATGATGGTGTAGATTTGTATTTGGAATGTAATGTGATGCTTGACTAAATGTTATGGTATTTAAAAGAATGGAGATGCCAAAAGCCATTAGGCTGTAATGATGAACAGGTCTGCAGTTTTAATCTCTGTATTCAATATTATTTATAAAAAAATGAAACTAAGTGGCTTGGTCAAGGTTTAGGGTAGTTGTTCAGATTTTGAATTTGATACGAAAGACTGTGATGAATGTTTTCTGGTTCAACCACTTTATAATAAATATGGTTTTCGATTTTCAATTAGTATTGAATTTATTTGATTTCTCGCGAAGAGTTCTTCGCTGAAAGGGTATTATCCCTGCGTCGATTGACCATACAAATAAATGTGATTTTGAATTCTCAGTCCTAAATGTAAAAACCTAGAGTGACTCTGTAGTATAAAAGAAAAATAAATATAATACTAAAGAAAGACAAACGAATGAATAGAATGTATGTGCTAGGCTTTTCGGCCATATGTCGAATGTTTGGAAAACTGTTTTTAAATGATATTAATAGTGTGTTTATATAGAAATATGTGTAGATCCATTCAAGTTCCTTCATTGGAATCAATAGATACTGCACTTGTCTACACTTAATATTGGTAATGAATTTTGAAAAAAATTATTGCTGAGGAATAGAATAGAATTATTGCTAGAATTGAAAAGAAGACATAGAAACGTAAAAACCCTAGTCTATTCTATTACTAAAAGAAAATAAAAATGAAATCAAATACTGAAAAATATTATTTAAATTACAACTGTTACAGTTTCTTAAATACAGTGTAACAAAGAGCTAATTGCATTACTTAGATATGGTATCTCTTTGTTTTCGAGATATATATACTTGATAATGGTAATGGGTAATAATACATTGTACTTAGGAAATATAAATATTTTTGTAGCAGTAAATATTTTTGCAGTTGTTATTTCAATACAGTTTGGTGGAAGAAAATATAGTAAATTTTTAGAATATTTAACTGATGAAAGAATAATAAAAGAACATAGATTTATTTTATTTCCTACAAAATATTAATGATAGGAAAAACTTAATGAAATACTTCAGTGTCGATCTTCTCATTCATCTCGCAATATGCCTATCATTTTATCTATTTTAATCTCTTCTCTATACTAGAGTACAATGCAGATCCATTAGCATGGGAAAAAATGTAGAGAATATTTTCTTCAATTTATCATTACTATTCACAATCCTAATTAGGTTTAGAAACTGGAAAAATAGATGCATCTGAACAAGAATACATTCTGTAAATAGGAATTAAATATTTGCAGATAAACAAATTTAACTACTTAATGACAAATAAACAAATAGAACCTGTAGATGAAGATAGGGCCGACAAACACCCAAGGAGGCTTGTTCCTCCCAACCTTTTCTAGAAGAAGCAACCAAACTGCTGGCTACCTATGGACCCCCGAGCCTGCTTACTGAACCACTAAGTAGATGGAATCTGTGTATAAGCAAGGCACTAAGTAAAACTTTTGCACTCTGTAATATAACTTCTACACTTAAAATATGCCTTCTGCACTCAGCAGTAATGGGCAGACTCACAACATGATCAAAAACTTAGCATATCCTCTCATCAAATCTCTTGGGTGCAAGCACAGCAAAACCCCAAGGTAAATTTCCTCGTCAGGAAAAGTGATGAACCTCAGTTCATAATTTGATGGCTATTATATAGACTTCCTACGTCTTTAGTGGTCATTTTTTGAATAAATGAGCATCAAGCTCCAGTCCCACCTTCCAAGGCACTATGACCACATTTCAAGGCAGTTGTCCCATACCAACAACTAGTTGGTTGCATCATGATGCTACCACTTGTCAATTGTCTTCTACTCCAGATTCTAACATCCCTCAAATTCGACTCCTAATGTTATTATTCTTGTAAATGTAATTATGAATTATGTCCTGGTGAGGAGCTCAAGGCCAAGGCCCCACCTGTGGACCTCGAGCTTGTGTTATGGTTATAAGTCTTAGTTCAAACCTAGAAGATTAGGAATGGTAATACAACTAAATAGTAAGTAACCAAACACACATATAAAAAGAGTTAATGTGTTGGTTTCCCATATCATAACTTATCATACTGAACTATGATAGGTGGAGACACAAGTTCGTCCTAGTAGGATTATTTAACTCAGCTTATATATCTAGCTAAGATGCTATGGCCTAAAGTCATTTTAACCCTAGTGTGATTTAAGCCATAAAGATATATATATATATATATATATATAGTGGTGGATATTATATAGATAATTATATATGTAAAAAAGCTAAGGTCATTATTAAATAAATATATATTTAATGTGTGAACTTTATAAAGTTTATTAAGGATAAAGGATGATTATATATCCATCTCAATTATGGCATCTAGTGCCAATGTTGATTCTTCGAACTCCAAACTAAAGACCTACCATTCCATGAGTAGACATTGGAATATGTTTATACATAAAAATACATGGACTTAAAACATAAAAGAAATTATGGGTTAGAAATGATAAATGTGTGGGAAAAAGATCATGTACATAAGTGTGAGCATAATTAATAAGCTCGGTTATGTAATAGAGCTATTGTTATAAAAATCATGGGACACCTAACTATACCCTAAGAGAAAAAAATTATTTTACAATACTATGATTTCAACCCTAGGATAATGATAGTAGTAATGGGATACAAAGTAATTAGCGGGTACTTCTAACCTAGGTGTTAACATGACACTATGTATTATGACACTTTACACTATGGTTGATTTTGAAATAATTACCCTAGATAGATAACTTGTTATCTTAATAATATTACTTATATTATATATATATATATAGGTATATACTCGGAAGATATATATGTTATAGGCACACATGCCATGTGAAAAATATACATTATATATATATAATAATATCTATATATGTGAGTTACATGATGGTCGGGATATAGATATATATACTTAAACACATGTTTTAAAGAGTATACTTTTTAGAAAGGGATTCCTAATAAGAAGTAAACGTTAAGACAATACATATGGAGGTATTACATTATAAGCTAGAACATAAGTGCCTTTCTTATATAAATATAATTTTACCAAAGGGCAGACTTTAGGTTGGTTAGAAAGGGTTACATAGGATTTTGGTTATCCTAGACAATGAGACTTAAAATGGCTCCAAAGAAGTTATTTCATCGAAGTCCTAGATGGAAGGATAAGTTTCTTCAGTTGTTGTTTCGTGTGCCATTTGTCTTCTTAAGGAAACTTTCAACTACCACCATGATTGTTTTCCTAGTGGAGCATTCAAATGCCACCTTGTTTGTCTCCTAGTGGAGCATTCTTATACCGTGTTTTTCTCTTGAGTGGCAGATTCACCACGCCGAGCTATCTCAGGGGATCGGGGGCGACTCAATCCTTCTTAAGGAAAAGAGTTCGAGCAGTTGAAGTGGGGAGCAGAAGGAGAGTGCAGCTGGGTCTCTCCAAAGAGACAACCATGAAACCTTAGGCGTCTAGATGGGAAAGATGATCTTCACGAAAAGAGGAAGGGTGCGATCTCTGCACAAAGTTGTGAGGTATTGTCTTTGCTTAGTTAGTTGTAGTTAAATAAACAATGTGATTTCTGCACCTTCTAATCCATGCACTGTGTCAATGCATATATTGATCTATGCCTCCAACAAAGTATGAAAGAATACGATCTACCTGGTTGTTATCGATGTTAGTGACAACACAGGCATTGTTGATTCTTAGTTAGTTGTATATATGATTTTGATTTAGTATTCCGTTTTTTGTAAATGAGCATTAAACCGCGGGATTTCTGTCCAACTCTTCGATACTATGATTTTTGTTTGGAGATACGAAGGGAACTCACCGATGGAGGATGAAGAAAATCTCCTACCTCGTAGCATGTCGTACAGTTGTAGTTTATGCGTGTTATATAATGCTATCTGTCCTCATTCTTTTTCGTTATATACAAAGAATCGGTCCCAGGGGTCGAGTGATGGACCTTAGGTCTCTGTGTGCCCCTCGTTTGACAGGGATCGGCTCTCATCTTGCCGGACAGAGTCCCAGCAACCTCTAGTTTTTTTTTCTATAACTTACTGCCTCAGGTTTTTGTTAGCGCACTCCTCTGCACTTTCTGACTTACAACTCCCTTCATTGCTATTATGTTTCATCTATGAGAGAAAGGAGAGGGCGTGTAGCCCTGTATCTCGGGAGTATGTTTTTACTTTTGAAACGCTATGCAAAAAGGAATGAGGGGTATAGGCTGGTTTGACGGGTTTGGTTTATGAAGCTATCTGATTTTTCTGTTTACATGAATATCATTTCCAGATTTTAAATTGTAGTGGGTGCTTATGAAGCCGTCTATGTTCTGATTAAGTTATAAACGTTGCAATTTTAGGATTGTGTAGAATTGTCGGCATGGTTCTTTCTGTTTTATATTATTTTGTGGCAAGAATAGGGGATGCATATTTCCGATTCCAAATCCTTGTCTTCTTTTAAGTATAAACTATAAATGTTTGACCTTCTAACTTTTTAGCCCAGTTTAGATCTACCGGTTCATTGATATAGGTTTATTGTTAGAAGGCAGCTGGGATAAGAATTGTGTTATATATATAATTCATATATGCTACACGAATGTTATGAAGTTTGTGAGTGTAACCTGACACAACTTTGAATCTCTGTACTTTTGTAATATGTATAATACAGTCTGTAGACATGCAGGGTAAACGATGCATGATTTATTTCCATATCAACTATGGCTCGGTGTGTTTGATTCTGTAGAGATGCATAAAAGTGCCTAATGCTCGTGATCATGTTTGATATAAGAAAGTATTACCTCAAAGTCAAAAGTTAAAATGTATGTTGATGTAAATAATGGTAGTAAGGTTCAAAACACTTATATATATATATATATATATATATATATATAGTGTAGATATATATATAAATACTTTGCACTTTGATTAATAAGAAATTGCTTAAAGCAATTTTATTTCCTAGGAATATTTTCTTCATATCTAAATATGCACTTTAGATACTTATAAAACCACCATGTACCTTTCAATAAAAACTATTGGGAATTTATGAAGATTCCTTTATATGTAAATAGACCATGTTATATATGTTAGCCCATACCGACGTGTTGTATCAATATGAATTTAGGATGATTATAGATTAACAGATATTAATATCAAGGATATTAAATTAGAGATATGACGATTCTTACTTGTGTCTTAACAAGGATAGTTTGATGTACAAATTTGAGAAATACGAAGACAAACATATGGAGATATTTATGGATAATAATTGCATAAAATGTTTAGATGACTAGTTTACAGGTAAGTTTTTCTTTTACCTTTTTTCTTGTTACGGCTATTCCGCCACCATGAAGTTAATAAGGATCCAATTTAGGATACCTAATTTATATAGTAATTCATGTAAAGCCCTATGCAATAGAGGCTTATTGGAAGAAGAAAGAAGTTGGTCGCGGCAACCATGTTCATCATTGTAATCCTATTACTTTTTGCCTAATAATAAATGATGCACACACCTTTGTGGACTAACCCGTGTACGGGTGAACCACGTTACTTTTGGTCTCGTTTACTTGTCTATGGCCTTTGTTATATGTGTATGTGTCTTCATGACAATTGTATGAATTTTCATCTCATAGGAGTAATCTTAATAGTTGATGTTTATAACACCTTTGTCGAATGCATCTTGGCAAAGGGTATTTCATGTTAAATGTTGTGCAACGGATATTTCATATGTTCAAATGAGGACCATAAAGATGTAAGTATTATTTTGGCTCAAGTTCGTAAATCCCCAAATTAGAATGGTAGTATTTAAATTGTGCTAGTATGTTATCATGGCTTGAAAGGCCTCTATGGTTTAAGTTATATTTTTTGTAAACATAGTAAACAAGTACATTGGTCCTTCACATTTGTTGGTGGAAGTGTCATACGAGATCCAAATGAAGTGCATAAGAATCATTTATTATAAAAAGGTAATTCCACCTCTTGTAAGTATTTACTAACACCCTTTCATGAATATTCAATGATAAATTTTATGAAGCATTACATGTCGCATTTATTAATAGAAATTTAGATACTGATTATATATTTATAATTCTGCAAAGCATTTTAATGGCGATTAGACTGTTTTGGAAGGGAGAGGAGACCACTTAGAAAAATTTTAATTTTTTGCGAAATTTGGGGATGTGACAGAAGTACCCGCTAATTACTTTGTATCACATTACTACTATCAGCTTCATGTCGAAATTGTTTTACGATAATACTGGCACTTTGAATTGTAAGAATTTATCTAACCCTTGCAGGTGTTGGAATAGAAAGCAGCTTATGTTTCTATGACACAAATCAACGTAAAGGTTGGAGTGTCAATATAATTTAAGCAGATAGTAATAACAGTTATGTCCACAAACTTTATAAATAGCCAGGATAACACTTGTTAAATTGAAGGAACAAAACTAAAGATCCATACCTTTAACACCTTTCTTGTACAGAAAATACTTTTGCTATCTTATTGCAATGACAGCTAACATAAACAAATATTAAATTACTTGAAGATCTTGAATTGACTTAATACCTTACCTACGAATCTGCAAAGAAACAGGTACAATGCTTTAGCTATCAAGCTAAGTAAACCTCAGGGCACCCCGTAGGAACCCCTTCATCAACATTCAACCATAGCTGTCAGTATTTATCATCAGAACTGTACCTCATGAGAATTTGAGTATTGTTTATAATTATATTCTATTTCAAATGAACTGCTGTCGTATTATGTTTAAGAATTACAATTTGTCAATTTTGTTAAACTGCTATTAGTTAAGAAGTTAATAAACATTTATTTCTGCAACTAGCATTCTTAATAATTGAATGCTACTTCAAAAATATGTAAATTTTAGTGAAATTTCGGGATGTTACACCATGTGTGGAATAATTGGCAATCATGATCCTATGCCTGCACACAAGAAATACACATGCATCAAATAGCTCATGCAAAATAATCAAAATATTAGTTTATTACATCATATCACCTGATATCATATCCAAAATCAATCTAGGGCCTACATGACATTGACACAACTCTCCATTCAATGTGCACCTATGTATCACCTACCACAGTTGGAGGAACTTGTGAAAGCATCTGACAATATATATTTACATTCTCATTTTCTTGCATGATATCACCAATGGTTAGTCATCATAAATCCATTTACAACCATTCATTTCTAAGTAAAAATAAATATGGTGATCATCATGCAACATAAATTATTTATGTTTCAATGTCAAGACACATCAAACCAAGTCATTTGTGATCAAATTCTCCCAAGGAGTAATCATCACATTAGTCTAGCTAGAATGGGTCATTACAAATAGAAGGAATGCTGTATATAGAAAATAAATGATATTTTTGGAGAGTTTCTAAAAATACGAGGGCACATGGATATCTTTAATTGGAAATTTGATCAAAATTATTTGAATAGATGAATCGGTATATAAAATATTATTATTTCACAATTGTGGGTATCAATATACCTTCCCTTACTAACGAAAGTAAAAAAACTAAGAAATCATGGGAAATTCCCAACCAACAAAAAACAACTATACTGGTTGATTAGCATTGAATTTAATACTAGGATTAATCTCACTACATTTATAACAAATTTAGGAATTGGACCTATATATGTCATATTTTATCATTCTCATGGATACAATAATTTGACCTCTATATCATATCTCATCATTCCCAAGGATATTGTGCATTCACAATTACTACTCTACTACATCTATGAATAAAAAGCACCAACCCAACCCATTGTACAAGGGATGATGATCTTTCAAGAAATGGTGGGGGTCAGATAGCTCTTGAAATCGAGGAAAGGAGTGGATCTTACGACGTACATGTGGAAATGGTAATCTCAACTACTTTTCTCCACTCATATATTGGAAGGAGTTGGTTGGATCCATTAAGGAAACATTTGATCTAATGTAGTAATATCAGCCATAAGGAAATAGATAGCTTGAGTCTAAAATAAATAGGTTTTGCAACCCTCATTAAATGACTTGTAATTATCACCACTTAACTTGTGGGGATAAAATGTAAACCTCCTACAAAGGATAAGTATATTTTAGAGGATGAATTTGAAGTAAAATTTCCTCATTTGACTTAACTTCCTTGTGAAGTAGAGATAATATTGTCTTCAAACAGAGAGGAAATGATACAGATCATGACAGATGAGACCCAAAATTTTCCATCCATGCTACAATTCCAAGAGAGTACAACTTGGAGACTTCCAACATTGTCAAGGATGATCTAGAAGTTTTTGTGTGAAGAATAATTAATACATAGTCATATATTTAATATTAGAATAATAGGGTCGATAGGGTCAAACTTAAAAATTCCCTATTTTCTTATATATAAAAAGCATATTGATGTGTACGAATCAATTTTGTAATCATAATATAATTACCAACCATGTTGTCCCTTTTTCTAATCTTATTTCATATTAGATTATAAAATTATATGTCAATGAGGTGTTGTAACTCCTACATACATAAAAATGGAAAATTATCCTAGAAATTGATATTGCAATGTGTTTCTATAAGAGTGTAGAAGGGACTCAAAACTGGAGCTTTATGCTAGTAGTACACCCTAGCACTATCAAAGTTTAGAAGGGATTTCAAAGTGGGGCTCTACTGGTGCAACATCTATAGGTGTTGTTTCTAGAGCACATGAGTATCATTCAAATGATCAACCACCTCATGTGAAGGTACAAATGCGATGCAATTTGCATGATATTAAATTGATTTCTTCTATTGATTTGGACAATTAACACATTAAACAACTTGATCAGAACTTTATACTCAAAATGAGAACTTTCAACCTAAAAATACACGTTTTTGTGTCGAAAACACCAAAATCAATCCTCAAATCAAAAGTGATGCTACCAATAGCTCTCCCTTTTTTTTCATGGTTAAAATGAAACCATGGACTTAAAAAACCACATTGGTACTAACAAAAACCTAAAAATCAACCCTTGAATATAAAATTAGTTCTATTGGTAGAACATATTTTTTCTCTAGGGTGAAAATTGTAACTTGTTTGAAACCATGGACTTAGAAATTGGTATCATTGCTACAAAAGCCTTAAAATAAACCCTTGAATTAAAAACTTATATTAATGGTAGCACATATTTTTTTCAAGGGTGAAAATTATAATTATTTGAAATCATGGACTTATCAAACAATATCATTGTTAGAAAAATATTAAAATCAACCTCTAAATCAAAAAGTAGTTCTATCATTAGAAACTTTTATTTTCTTCCAGGAAAACTGTGCAACAATTTTGACACCATAGCATTAACAAATGGTACTATTGCAACAAAAATATTTATAAAAAAAAAACAAATCAAAAGAATATGTTATCCATCTCTGAGTTTTGGTCTGCAACTCATCGGCGCTAGGGTCAGCTTCCTTAGTGTTTCATTGTTCTTCCTATTTTGCTGGCTGACATGGCGACCAATAGTGGAGGTAGGAAGAATCCCTCCATCAGTTCTATTCTCTCACGCCAAGCCCCCACGGCTAAGCCTTTGGTCTTATCAGGCTTGAAACCCTCGGGAAAATCTCAGATGAAAGGGAAGGGAGGAGTAGGGTCTAGCTCTTCTCCCTAGGACTCCTTGAGCCATCCAACTATTCCAGTGTCAAAGACTCCTACTGAAAGCGATGCCCAGAAGGACAACTCAAAATGCAAACCCAAAACCCAACAAATACCACGGTATGAAATTACTTCCACGTTGGTTAGTGAATTCATGCAAGACCATGCAATTATATGTAAATTCATAGGAATTTGGCCCATGGAAAAAGCTTTAGTGGGATGGATTCTTAAATTATGGAAACCCAAGGGCGAATGTGAGTTAAAACTGGGTTCGAAAGGTTTTTTCATCGTCATTTTCCATAACCTGGAGGACAAGCATCGTATTTTCCAGGGAGGACCATATTTCTTCCAATCTGTTGGGCTCTATGTTTGCAACTGGAAGGAATAGTTTTCCCTGGAGAAAGAAGATTTCAAAGTAGTCCCCGTATGGATAAGACTCTACTCTCTGCCACAGGAATTTTGGAATATAGAGACGCTTATTGGGATTGGAAACACCTTGGGCACCTTTGTTCAAATCTCCGATGCAACTCTAATGGGAAGGTACACTTCCTATGCAAGAATCTGCCTCTAACTAGACATTTATGCCGCTCTCCCGAAAGCTATTTGTCTCAGTCACAGAGATTCGGACTGGTTTCAGCCCCTTGACTACGAGCATAGCCCTTTTCACTGTCATAAGTGTCATGACCACGATCATCTTTTCAAAGAATGTCCTCTGAATGTTAAACCCCAAGTCCCCAACCACTTTGACAGGAAAGATGAGGATGGATTCACGCGAGCCCAGAACAGATGCAGACAACCTAAAAAGGCTCAGATCCCTAATCCTCCTATGGATGCTTCAGTCTGAAATACCTTCACTGCTCTCTCTGAACTAAACCATGAAGTTCCCCTAGGGGAGGACATACCTGCTGAAACGTTGGATATTAACCCTCTCCTTCTCTCGGATTTCTAGGAGTCCACTCCCCTGGAACCCTTGAAGGACCCTGAACCCTCCTTCTCTCGGGAAGAGATCCTAGCACTAATAGCTTAAATAGATCAAAGAATGATTGAGGATGGGGATCCCAAAGAGGGAGAAGACATGGAACTTGGGGAACTAGACCTCTCTGTATGGTATGAAGCAAATAAAAAAGGGTACACAGGATGTATTCCATCCCATCAGCTGAAATTATTTGTAGATATCTACAGGAATATTCACCGGAATAAGAACCCCACAGGTCTAGCGGAAACAACCTCACAGAATAAAGGCAAGCCGCCTCTCAGCATCAAGATGCAACAAAAAAGGAAGGATATTCCCAAGATCCAAAGTGACACACCCAAGAAAGGCATAAAATCTAACAAGAAACTCATCAAAGAATTGGGATCTTTCCTAGTAGATTCGGGACAAAGCTCATGCCTAGAGGCACACTTCCCACCCTCTATTTGAATGGAATTAAAACTCATTTCCTGAAACATCAGGGGAATCGGAAGCGATTCCAAAAGAAGGTTATTCAAGAATAGGATTCTCACTGAGAAACCTGCAGTTATCATGCTACAAGAAACTAAGTGTTCGGAGCAAAATCTCCTTGAATTTGTCACGAAAGTCTGGAAAAATGCTCAAGAAGTGTCTCTGGATGCTAGAGGAAGCGCCGAAGGTATAGCCATTATCTGGGACCCTACCATTATGCAAATAGAGGGTTTCTTTTCTTCCCAACACACACTTTCGGGTTGGTTCAAAATTTTGGGTTCCAACTACGATAGAGTTATTACCAATGTTTACGAGCCTCAGCTTATGGAGCGAAAGCTCAACTTTCTTAAACACCTTAATTGGCTCCACAATAGAACTCCATCCCAAAATTGGATAATTGGAGGCGATTTCAATATTATCTCCTCTCTCATGGAGAAAAAGGGAGGTATTAGAAGATTGGATAGAGATAGTTCCGCTCTTCAAGCTCTCATCCGTGATCTGAAGTTGGCTGACCTCTAAACCACCAACGGAACTCACACTTGGAACAACAGAAGAGGAGGGGATAGACAGGTGGCCTGCCGACTTGACAGACTCCTAACCTCTTCCTCTTTGCTTCAAAATCAAATCAACCTCTTGGCCAACATCCTCCCTGCAGCTAGGTATGATCACTGGCCAATTTGTCTGATTATGGAGATTGAAGGGACCCATAGTAGAAGACCCTTCAGATTTGAAAAATTTTGGTTATCCCACCCAGATTTCATGACCAAAGTCAAGGAATGGTGGGAGAAATCTACTCAAACAGAGGGTTCCTCCATGTATAGATTCCAACAAAGACTCAAACAGTTCAAACTCTGGAATAAACGGGAATTCGGTAATATTTTAGAGGAGAAACTTAGTCTGGAATCCTAGCTGAACATCATCCAAAGGAAAGGCATTAACACGGGATTCACTGAGGAACTCAAACTATAGGAGACTACTCTATAGGAACCACTCAACATTCATTACCAGCACGAAGAAGAACTTTGGAAGCAAAATTCCAGAGTTCATTGGCTCAAAGAGGTAGAAAGAAACACCACATTTTTTCATCATTCCATGCTTCAAAGAAGGAAACATAACAGAATCACTAGGCTAACTTCCTCCCATGGGAATAATCTTCAAACCAAAGAGGAAATTGAAGAGGAATTAGTCAATTTCTATTCTGATCTCCTCAGGGAACCAGAGGGGGACCGAACTCCTGCCATTAATCAAATTTTGCAGCACATCCCCTCTCTTATATCGCAAGAGCAGAATATTAGCCTCTCTCATGACATCTCTCTCATTGAGGTGGAAAAGGTGGTCATGGAAATGAAATTAGGAAAATCTCCGGGACCTAATGGGTTCACCTTGAACTTCTTCCAAGCCTGTTGGAACATTATCAAATATGACATGCTGGAAGTGGTTGAAAGCTCTATAAAATCGGGCATTATCCTACCTGCTCTTAATGCCACTTTCTTGCCACTTATCCCAAAAATGGATAAGCCTGTTTAACCCTCCAACTTCAGACCTATAGCTTTGTGCAATGTCATATACAAAACATCACTAAAATCATTGCCAACTTCCTGAAACCCATCCTTCCTATGATAATTTCCTAGGAGCAAACTGGCTACGTGGAAGGACGAAAAATTTTGGATGGCATTATTACCGCCAATGAGGCTATCCACTCCCTCAAATCCTCCCGCACCTCGAGCATGCTTCTTAAGCTTGACTTGTCCAAAGCCTTTGATAAAATAAATTGGAAATTTCTCAGATCCACGTTGCTTGCCTTTGGCTTCTCCTCCACTTGGTTCAACTGGGTGCTAACCTTGGTCTCTTCTACTTTCTTCTCCATTCTCATCAATGGTTCCCCATCCACCACCTTTTCGTCTTCTAGAGGCATTCGTCAAGGAGACCCTCTTTCTCCTTACCTCTTCATCATTTTAGATGAAGGTCTTGGACGTTTTATCTATGTGCAAGTTCAAGCTAACCATATTCATGGCCTCAAGATGGAAGACTCTGGAAAGATTCATTCCCATCTCCAGTTTGTGGATGACACAATGATGATGGGGCATGCTTCAGTAAGATAGGCAAGAGCGTTTAAACATATTTTGAGAGTCTTTGGGGAGGCCTATAGTATGTCTATTAACAATCTGAAATCTGAGATCTTCTTTTTTAATACCCCTATTCTCACTCAACTTAGAATTACCAGAATTCTGGGCTTTCAAAAGGGCTCCCTTCTGGCCAAATTTCTAGGCACCCCCCTCATTGATTTAGTGTTGAAAAATGCTTCTTGGAAAGATCTTCTAGCCAAACTAGAATCAAAGCTTTCCTCTTGGACCTTTAGAGTGCTTAACTTCCCTGGGTGTCTCATCCTGCTGAAATCCATCCTCCAATCCATGCCATTATACCTCTTCTCTATCATGGCCGCGCCCCAGCATGTTCTTAAATCCATTCGCAATTTGTAGAGGAACTTCTTGTGGGGAGGATCTCTTCTAAACAGGAAATGGCCTCTGGTGACTTGGAAAACTGTCTTCTTAGACAAGGATAGGGGGGGCCTGGGTCTTAGGGATCCTCTTACCCTCAACCAGGTTCTCTGTGCAAAGTTGTGGTGGAGATGCATCACAGAACCTAATCTACCCTGGACCATTATCTGGAAATATAAGTATATGAAGGGCGTTCGACAGGATGACCTTATCAGAACTGAGGACCTATCTGAAGGATCAATAATCTAGAACTCTGCCAAATCTCAAAAAGATCTTATCCGAGCTCACAGTTTCTGGGAGATTCGTGGGGGGAACTCGGCTCTATTCCGGGAGGATGCATGGAAGCAACTCCCTCCTCTCCACATTGATGATAACACTCTAATCATGTGAACTAGAATGCAGCAAAACGACAAAGTGAAGGTGGCGCACTACTGGGTGCAACCCCCCCCCCCCCCAATGGCAAGTGGAAATCTTGGCTCCCAAAAGAAGAATGGTTAGGGTTGAGTACCACCCATGAGGATGACAACTTTTGGAAGGATTTATGCTCGAGGAAGGTGTGGATCCAATCTACCCCAGACAAATTGAGATGGGGACACCAACCCTACGGCTCATTCACATTCAAAGAAGCTTCCTAGCTCGTCCAACCAACCATGGATCAAGAAAATGACCAAATTTAGAGGAAAATATGGGACTCTAACCTATGGCCGAAAGTCAAAACCTTCCTTTGGATCATTGGCCACAGGCGTTTCCTTACCTGGGATCAACTTTGCAAAAGAGGATTCCATGGTCCCTCTAGATTTCTTCTATGCAATCAGTCTGAAGAAACGATGGAACATCTGTTAAATCAATGCCCCTTTGCCTCAGCGGTTTGGGACTGGGGTGCTAGCCTCTTTTGAAGAACGAGCAGAAACAGAAATGATGTTACTAATTCCATTAGATCCTGGCTTCCAAATCCATTCACTAGACCTTTCCTCAATAGGATTTGGACTCTTTCCCCGGGCTTGGCCCTTTGGAACATTTGGAAAGAACGAAATGGGAGGATTTTCAAGAGTGAAACTCTCCCTCTTCAGCAGGTTCTTTTGCTCATCAAATCCAATTTACAGGAAACTTTACAACTCAAGCCATGGTTGGATTCGGATTTCATGTGCTCCCCTCTGGAGCTTCTCATCATTCAAGCCTGGGACTTTCACCTTTTTTGCTTTGGCCCTACATCTGGCACCCCTCCTTACAAGGCCTGCATCCCCCCTATCTGGTCCCCACCCTTTGCTCCTCTAATCAAGTTAGACTTTGATGGAGATTCCAAAGGAAACCCTGGACCTGTAGGCATTGGAGGAGTATTCAGAAATGAATGGGGAGACATTCTCCACATCTTTGCTGAATCTATAGGCTCCTCTACCAATAATGTGGAGGAAATCCTAAGTCTCATCACTGGTATTAACATTGCTAGAAGGATTGGATGGGGATACCTTATAGTGGAAGGAGATTCTCAGATCATTATCAATACTGTGCAAAAACTTTCCACTGGCACCCCTCTGAGCAAGTTATCAAAACACTGGCGCCTGGATGGATTAAAGGAAAATCTCAGAGACTCTCTCACTTTCTTCCAAGTCCTTCAAGCAAGCCATATTAGAAGAAATGGAAACAAGATGGTTGACCTATTAGAGAATCATGGAGTTGATACTTCTATAGATTCACTTGATCAGAATTGGCTACAATTCAACCTTTAACCTCTCAGGGATCATCTCCTGAGAATCAAGGATCAGGACATCCCTTCCGCATGGAGGGTGGACATAGAGATGGTCGGGAGGGAGGAGGGAGGCACGTGGAGGGATGTTCTACCCCCCGTGCACCCACCTCATCGTCCCCCTTAAATATGTCAACATCAGGATCATTCTCCCTCGTGGAGAGTAATGGATCCTTGCATGCTCATATATGCTCACATTAGCCAAGGGTGTTTGGAAATTATGCGCCGGAGGTTTGGATTTGAGGCAGACTAGTTGTTCATTATGATGGAGTGTGAGGTCTTAATGGTTTGGTCATAAGCATTATGGAGGAGGCATGGGCGGTCATCCATCACGCATATTAACTACTTGTTTTTAAAAAATTCAAGGGTCCATTCAGGAAAGCAGAGCAGCTCCTTTGCTCTCATTATGCTCGTCTCTGCAAATTTCATTGGCAGGCTTAGTTTGGATAGTCATTGGAATCCTAGTATCGCAGTCTCTTGTGCCCCTTACCCCACGGTTTGGACTATTATCCTTGGTAAGTGCAATTTTCACTCTGGTTCTAGTTTGTATTGTGTTTCTCTGGGTGACTCTCTGAGCGACCTTGCATCAGTTCACCACCTTCACCGTTGCTTCAATTTTTGCCACATTTCTGTTGTTTTTTCTAGCACTGGTTGTTGTGCTTCTGTGGACGACTGTCTATCCCTTCACCTCTCCCTTAGTCTGCATTTGTTTGGTTCACTGGCTTTGTGCACTCTCCTTGTCAGCAGCATGCCTCCTCTCATGAACCCCCATTGTGGCTCCACTATGCCTGCATTCTTCTTTTCGTAACCTATGGCCCCACCTATCTATTTTCAAAAGCTCTTAGTGAAAAAATGCAAGCGTTTCAAGAAGGAGATCCCTGAGTCGGTCCAGGAAAAAATTTAGTTGGATGAGGATGAAACTGATGTGGATAGAACCCGCCCTGGTCCTGAGGAAATTAAGAAAGAGTTCATGGAGCTTGTTCCCAACCCGAGCTCCTCCCATGGCAGGCTTACTTTGTACCAAAAATCCTTGGATATGTATTTGTCGCAAAAAATGGTTCTTGGAAGGACTCTTGTGGAGAAAGATGAGCAGCATGGTGAAATCCTTCTTCTGCAAGACGGAATGTTGCTCCTTCTGTAGCGCATCCTCAACAATCAACTAGTTATGGCCAAGCATCTGGGAATTCATCTTGAGCCAGATTCCACCAACGACGCTCAGGAGTAATTCATATATGATGTTTATTTATGGAAAATTAGTATAACTCCAAGAAAATGGTGTTCTCCTAAGATGGGTATGTTACCTTTTTTTCTAAAACATAATGCACATGTTTATATTCGGCCCCAAGTTTGGTATTTAAACATTGAAATTTTTTGAAAAAAATAATTGCAAGAGTTGTAGATAACACGTGATTCTTATGTGACATTATTTTTCCATAATTTTTAATGTTAATTTTTTTTTTTAAATAATAAATCCAATGAATCCCTAGAATGATAAGGTGGATCGTTAGGCCCCATTATAACGGTCTTAACACAATCAATAAACTTGTTTTCCTTTTTAGTGCGTAGGTGTTCATTTGTACTTGTGCAGGTTTTTTTTTGTTTTCAATATAGGCGAACCAACAAAAATTTACAACCAAAAGTTACAAAATTTGAGCATTCATAGATATAGGTGCAAAAGCTAACAAAATATGATGATTAAATCAAGCATGAACAATTGTGAAATAATTAACATGAACCATTACACAGTAACCTTGAAGAGAAGAAAGACAATGATTATACTATCAGAGTGACTAAATGAATGAAATAGGTTACAATATATAGAGAAACAATTTGAATTAGGTTAAGGAGCAACTCAAATTGTCCATGCCATGCAAAGAGGGTTCATGTTATGAAGAGAGGTATAGTCAGGCTTAACTGAGAATAGATAACCATAATTAGTCGTGCATGCACTCCTAAACTAAGTTTAACTGATTAAGGAACTCATTGATCACTCAATTTAACTGAATAATGCATGTAGTTTCCTAAAATCACTCAAAAGAGGGCGCTACTTGACCAATTGGGGTGCTAATGAGTGTTTGTGGGAGTTGGGTGTCATTAAGGTCTTAGTTAGTAGAGTAACTTAAGCCTTAACTAAGACACACTCCTTAAATCATGGAGAAAATCCCCTAAATTAGGGAAGGCACCCCCAAAACTAGGGTTTTGTCTCATGGGTGATTAAGGAGGTGTTTTGGGGTGTGGTTTGTCCCAATAGACTCATAAACACATGCTCTAGGAGGTTTATCTACTCTAACACCCCCCATAAGCCTAACTAGGAAAAAAACTAAGTAAAAAGAAATGAGTCCCGATAATTTGCAACCATATTAGGTACTCATGCACAAAAAAAGAAAGATTCTCTGTAAAATTAGGAAAGAGAGAAAAAAAATATTGGAAACCCCCTCCACCCCATAAAAGAGAATGTGAAAAGAATGTGAGAAGAATTTTTTAGGGAGCCTCCATTAGAACTTATTTGACTCCCATGGAAGCTCTCAACTGGATGAATAACTTTCAAGAAAAAGACTTGGTAAACATATATGCAATCTGCTCAGAGGAAGGGCATAAATTTAAATCTATGGGTCCATCATGGATCAACCCTCTGATATAGTGCATATGGATCTCTATGTACATGTCCCATTTGCATTGAATGGACTCAGGCTTGAAGTATGAATGGATCCCTGGTTTTCACAAAAGATGATGGTAGGTATGTGAAACTCTATTCTAAACTCAATGAGAATATGTTGTAACCAAATGGATTTTGTTGCAGCATTTACTGCTCCTTTGTACTCTGCTTCCACTATTGATAGAGAAATAGTGGCTTTATTTTCAATTGACCAATAAATAGTTCTTGATCCTAAAATGAAGAAGTAACCAAAGTTCGACTTGTGTTATGTTCCATCACCATCCCAATAAGAATTTGTGTATCCAACTAAGTCAAATTTGCAAGCAACGACATAGTGGATTCCATAATTATATGTTCCCTTTGCATAATGGAGTATTCTTTTGGCATCCTTCCAATGAAATTCATGTGGTTTCTACATGTATATGGAGACTTCCCCAACTACAAAAGAGATATCTAGTTGAATGTGTGTATGATAAAGAAGGATCCCAACTAACTATGTATACAGGGTACAATCAACCAATGGTGTAGTCCCTCCATCTTCTAGTTGGACTCTAGAAAGAAAGGGAAAAGGAGCAGGCTTGCAATCATTCATTTTGAATCAAGTGATGAGATATTTGGAATACTTAGACTGTGTTAAGGTGACCCCCAAATATTGTTGGGTGATTTGGAGTCCAAGAAATGATTGTAACAATCCTAAGTCAATCATGAAGCATCTGTCATGCAAGGAAGATTCGAACCATGCAATGGAGCTCCTAGTAATGAGGATATCATCCACATAGATTACAATAAGTAACAAAGATTTTTATTCTCAAATAATACACATTTTTATATGATTTAAATCTCCATAAATTTTTGGATAGAAGAAAATAATCCATTTTTGCATACCAAGCTTGAGGAGCTTGTTTCAATCCATATAAACATTTCTTTAATTTGCATACTAGAAATGAGTTTTGAATGTACCTTGGTGGCTTCTCCATGTAGATATATTCTTCAAGGTACCCATGAATAAAGGCACACTTCACATCCATGTCAAGAATATCCTATTTTTGTGCAGTTGATATCATACCAGCATAGATCCATCTTAAACCCGTATCTATCAAGCACCGAGAGGGATCCAATTTCTTGAGGTGTATTTCTTTTTTTAAATTTAAATTCAAGAAATTTGATCTCTCTTGATTAATAGATCCGGTTTTAAGTTTTAAGTTTTTATTTTATAAACGAACATCTATTTGTTAATTACTTTTCATAATATTTTATTTTATGAACCAACATGGATTTTTTTTAATACTTTCCATAATTTTTTATTTTATGAGCCGACTAGAATTTTTTTAATTATTTTGTTAGTAACGAACATTACATCACAAACGTTACAACATCTCCCCCATACTTACTTTACTTTACTTTACTTCTTTTTACTTTACTTGTTTTTACTTTACTTCCTTTTACTTTACTTTACTTCTTTTTACTTTAATGTTACAAACATTACTAATGTTACATCACATTTCAAGATCTCTCCCATAATATTCACTATCAATATTATTTTTGGCCGTTACATCACGTTACAAGATCTCTCCCATACTAGGTTGTAGAGCGCTTCTCAGCGCAACAAGAACAAGTCGAACTGAATCCATCTTTGCAATTGGAGCAAATATTTATGTGTAGTCAATGCCATGTATTTGACAGAAGCCTTTGGATACCAATATTTATTTGTACTTGCTAATAATTCCATTGGATTTCATTTTGGTTTTCTATATCCATTTTCTTCGAATAATTTTTCTCTCTTTCGGAAGAGGTACCAAATCCAAAGTTTTGTTGTCCATGAGGGACTGTTTTTTTCATTCATGGAAACCTCCTAATGAGGATTATTGGAGGATTCCCCATGGGTTTGAGGATAATATGAGGCCAACCTATAGAAATTAGTGGGTATAAATTTATCTATGGCTGCAAGAGTGTGAGTGGCAGCATAAAACTCATAACAAATTATTTGAGTATCAGTAGGATCACCCACTAGTTCAATGACTGCTTTTAGTGTTTGTTTTTCCCAAAGAGGATGAATTATTGGGTATGCAACACTCTAATTTGTATCAATCTCATCATCATATGTATGATAATATGAATATGCATCTGAATCATATCCCAAGTGTGTGGTGGAAGTTATATTTTCGGATAGCGAAGGTACAAGCGAAACATCTTGAAATTGCCCATCTTTTTGTAAAATATCACCTTTTCCACATACTTTGATTGGAGTATTCTCTCCCATGAGTAGTTATTGGATAGAGGATGGCTAAAAGGAGGTGAACATGTCCTTTGATGAATCCATATGATTTCAAGATATGGAATCTAGGATCCAAGAGGCCGATTTTGAAGTTGAAGTTATTATGAGTGCATGTGCCCTTTCAGGACGGGGTCTTAACTTCTGTAGTTTGTCTTCATTTTATTCAAAGAATTTATTAAACCTGCAATTTTATTCTTTATAAGGTCCCTTTTTTCATTAGGTACATATGGGAAGCTCCTTCCCTTCTTTGTCATAAAAGAACCTGGAATTTTGCTTCTTCTTTCCT
The DNA here is from genome assembly GCA_027924585.1 of Larix kaempferi. NCBI lineage: Eukaryota > Viridiplantae > Streptophyta > Pinopsida > Pinales > Pinaceae > Larix > Larix kaempferi. The sequence goes on from BSBM01000467.1 coordinate 237,604, forward strand.
TTGTATGAGGGTTTATGCTGAATCGTTTTCTTCTTGTCTTCATTTGTTGCAAGTTCATGAGAATTTAACGACCTTTGTAGGCCCATTTGAGAAATATTATCTTGTTCTTGAATGATAGAGGCAACAAATACATCTAGAGAAGGCATGGTGAAGAATGCTCCAAGTGCTAATCTAGTAGTCAGTGAAATGAAGAAACGAAAGTGTGGAATTCAGGACCCAATTTAGAAAGGATAGAGATTACCATTTGAGTGTCTTCTTTGGTGATGTTGGACATATTGAGCTGAAAGAGGATATATATGAACTTTGAAAATAACTCTTGTACATAATTGAACTCACTTGGTCTTAGATTCATTAACTCTACCTCTAAAACATGACCCTTTATCAGGGATAATTTTAAGGACCCATACTTATTTAAAAGTGTATAAACCTTGGCGAATCTTACCAATTCTTAAAATGTCAACTATAAAATATTTGGCGATATTTTTCTAAAATTATTTCAATTTCTAAGGATTTTATATAGTTTATATAATAATTTGGCGATTTTTAGAGTGAAAAAAGTTTACCCCATCAAAACTAGGCGAAATGGGGCTTCAAAAAATGCAAATTGACGAATCTTTTTTTGGAAAAAAACATGGAAAAATAGCCCATGGGCTAAATTTCGCCCCTAAAATTATCCCTGCCCTTTATCTCATCTTGTGTACTGAAGAGTTTGGATAGGGATTCCATATTTCATTGAGGGTCTTCTTGTCCTGAATATGGTAGAGTAGGCCAGGAGACAAATAATAACATAGAATCCCATGTGCTTCATCCATCTAATTATGATACTTATATTTCTCAACAAGAGACATTGGTTCCAAAATTTGCATCATGTTAGATAAAAATTGTCGATTTCACAGCCTCCATTAATTATCCATATGCATCCATTCATCATGGTTCTCCTCATGCATGGCGTGTCATGAAGTTGGTGTCATTGTGTTCAACTCGTCGTATTGGTCATGTTCATATTTAGTTTGAAAAAAACACTTGTCGTTTGACCCTCTCAACAGTCTATTAAAGTTTCGGTAAGTTCATGTATTTTGCATCATGTTAGCTAAAAATTGTCAATTTCACAACCTCCATTAATTCTCCATATTCATCCATTTGTCATGGTTCTCTTTGCGCTTGAGTTCAGAAAGTTGTAAAGTCCCCCTCGGCCCCTCCCCTGCAAAAAACACTTATATATATAGATATAGATATAGATATAGATATTTTAATATGCTATCTATTATATAATTAATATATTAATATCATTATCATCTACATCATCTATTTTTAAGGTCACTGACAAACCAGACACCAAGTTTGTGTGTGACAACCTCTTGTTTGTGGGACAAGGGACCTTCCTCTACACAACGATTTACTAAATATACTTAATATATTTATATATTATATATTTACCATATTAATATAGTATATATTATATTGTTAATATATCAATATACTAATATAATATAGTTGTATGTAATATATTAATATTAATATTAACAAATTAAAAAAATTAAATTAAATATAATAAAGAGAGGGAAAAAAAAATAAAAAATAAAAAAGCACAAATTAAGAAAAAGAAAATGAGCGGGAAAATGGGTAAATTAAAGATTGAGATGGAAAAGAGAAAATAAATAAAAAGTAACAATTTTCAAAGAGAAACTCCAATGTATCTACATGAATTGCATCACGGAAGCTCAGTCCTAGTAGTGATCAAATCCTAGTGATAGAATTGTGTCGGCTAGAATGAGATACCTGCTTAGAATGGTCAAGCCAGACATCGAATCCATGAATAGGTTAGATTCTCACTGGTTGTATGGAAATCTAGGCTTTTGGTCTCTTTTCTAAATGATTGTTTGGAACAAGCACACATTGAATCCATGAAGAGTTAGATTCTCACTAGTTGAATGGAAATCTAGGGTTTTGGTCTCTTTTCTAAATGATTGTTTGGATCCTAGGGAATTGACTCATATGGGAGAGGAAAGGGGATTCCATGAACAGGTTAGATTCTCACTGGTTGTATGGAAATCTAGGCTTTTGGTCTCTTTTCTAAATGATTGTTTGGAACAAGCACACATCAAATCCATGAAGAGTTAGATTCTCACTAGTTGAATGGAAATCTAGGGTTTTGGTCTCTTTTCTAAATGATTGTTTGGATCCTAGGGAATTGACTCATATAGGGGAGGAAAGGGGATCTGGCCAGGGGGATTCCCTCTGCAAACAAGGTTACCTAGATAATCGTGGCTAATACAAAAAATCTTGTTCCAAATTTCTTTATTAGCTAATCTTTTTACTTCCAAATTAGTGGGCATAAGGAGCTTTTTAAATTTCCAGCCTTATATTGTATTTTACATGACGAGGATCGTATTTACATGCTTGGCCTATTTGAAGATCTAGGGATTTTTACATTTGTTAAACAATAGTGAATGCTAATTTGATTTTTCATTATGAAAAAAAATGCTTTAGCAGGCTTATGTCTTCCACCAACTTCAGGCTGTAAATGTTAGGGTTTGGCGAGAGTAAATATGTGCCCAACTCATGCCTTCCACCAACTTCAGGATTTGAAACGTTGGTAGCTTTTTTTATGTGATTTTAGCATCTTTACATCTTCATATTTTTGTTTTATGCGATATTTAGATCATATCGTCATCATTCGAAATCATTTTTTGGATGTAAGAAAACACTCCAATTTAATCTCTTATGATGGTTTAATACTTCATAGGTTAATGTTGTGATAAAAAATGTAAACATAAATTTGCTTCTTTAAAGATAACTAAGTTCTGTTGTTGAAATGACAATATATGATTACTATTTGTAAGCATTATGTTTTCTGAAATAAGGAAATTTAGTGTGCATAATTAAATTATCAGTTTAGATCCAAATCCTAGGCTCTATCAAACGTCGAGAGGGATCAAATCTCCTGAAGTGCAAGCCTGTTTGAGATCCAAGTTCGATCCTCCATAATTGAAACAATTGGTAAAACTTCACTTAAGAAATTATTTAATCCTCAATGAGAGGAAATGTTTCCTTTGGGATATATTTATTGGAATATATACATGTGTGTGTACAATCTCAAGTTTACACTTCAATGGTATAATTCTCAATTGTTTAATTTAATTATTCTGAAATAATGTAATAAACAAATAGACTTCAATAATTGAAACAATTGGTAAACCTAATTCACTTAAAAAATTATTTAATATCTTATCCAAAACATGGAGGTATTTTGAGGTAACTTTAATGGCATCCATATTATCATTAAAAAAAACTTGATTGGAGTAAGTGCTTAATATAACAGGGTTTTAATATCTTTCGATTTTATTGGGGCCAACGATAATTTGAGGACTTACATATTCTCGAGAGTATAATTAATATGCAGTATTATATTGTTCACGATAATCTTTCCTGCAATGCAGATCATAGATATCCTTCACGCAGTCTCTCATATGGTCCGACGAATAACCAGTCAGCTCTCTCAGGTTTGGTTTCTACAAATAAATACAAATTATTTCAGTTCTTTCTATAAGCATTTACAGAAACACATATGAAAATGAAATACTGGTGAACATTTAACGATACCCATATTTGCTTTTCGTTTGGATTAAGTATCAACAGGGAAGAGTAGATTATCGACGCAGAAATCAGTGAAGAGTGTAGCGAAGAAATTTATATTCCATAAGTGTCAATTCTCCCAGATATTCCGTAAGAAGTTGAAGTTTTTCGAATTGCATCTGCATTCAGCTCTCATGACGGAGTATCAGAACATATAAATTATCATAGTATTCACTGCAAAATGCTGAAAAACTAGTATTGTTATGAAACTCTAAAACCCTGCTTACCCCATCTATCGGATCAACGCGTTCGATTACGAATATGTAAACAAGAACATTTATCAATAAATCAAAAATAAATAAATAAACCGATTTTTTATAATTTGGAAGTGTAATTTCTTGAACATCAATACTTTAATAATCAAACTTTCAGAACATTATCTAATAAGAAAGTAATGCTGAGCATAGAAGTCTCCCTCCTATTTACTGCCACAACTAAAAAATAAAGAAAGATATTGTGCAATTACAAAGTAATGAACGATTGAAATCATATATTTATTGACCTGATAAACGTAATCATTTTAGGCACAACAATATCGAAATTCAAAGCCTTCAAAATTCGTGTTTCTGATTGAACAATGTTAGCATCCTGCAAAATAGATTTATTGTTTTATTTAAAATATCCATAGAATGCTCCCATTGCTGCAGTATGAATCTTATTATAGGAAAGAAAATAACCGTGACGTCATACTCGCACTTCAGTTTTTCTTTAATCTCGGCTGACCAAGGATTCTGGATACGGGGAGCAGCAGGCTGCGGAGGGAGGGGAGGAGGGGAGGTGGCATGGGAGGGTGCATGCGGCGGCAGCGTGGAAACATGGAGCAGCAGGGTCAGCAGGGTTGTGGAGCGAGGGGAGGATGGGAGGTCTACGAAGGAGCTGGAGAATGGCGAGGTCGCGTGGACGGAAGGTGCAGGAGCTGGGGAGGTCGCGCAGGAGGGAAGGAGCAGCTATTCATTAAAACAAAACAAACAATGACAGAGGGGAATTTGAACGTAATGGCCGACATAATATATATTCTTTTTTGTTATTCTTTCTTGTTAGGGACAGTATTTATTCTTTTTTGTTACGAACAATATTATTTATGGTGGACAATTATGGCCTATAACAATTGCAACAAACGTTACAAGATCTCCTTCATACTGGGCTGTAGAGTGCCTCTTGCCGCATTCATTAGAGGTTTTTAGATGATTAGATCATACTGACATCATTTGAGATCATTTTGTGGATGGAAGAAAACGCTACAATTTAATCATGATTTAGTGCTTCATAGGCTAATGATGTGATAAGTTCACCAGTGGTCCACCAAGGATCATGATTTAGTGCTTCATAGGCTAATGATGTGATAAGTTCACCAGTGGTCCACCAAGGATAATTTTAGGGGCGAAATTTAGCCCATGGACTATTTTTCCATTTTTTTTTCCAAAAAATGATTCACCAATTTACATTTTTTGAAGCCCTCCCTTCACCCAATTTTGAAGGGGTAAACTTTTTTCACTCTAAAAATTGCCAAATTATTATATAAACTATATAAAATCCTTAGAAATTGAAATAATTTTAGAAAAATATCGCCAAATATTTTATAGTTCACATTATAATAATTGGTAATATTTGCCAAGGTTTATACACTTTTAAATAAGTATGGGTCCTTAAAATTATCCTTGTGGTCCACCCATCTTATGCAAATGACTAGATTCTTGTCTAATTATTCCACATTATGCAGGCGATTCAAGGAAAGAAAGGAAGAAGCTGCAGAACCATAAGCTGACCCAGAGCAGGATCAAAGGACAGTGTTTGCGTACCAGGTCTAGTTCTAGTCTCTCTTTCATGGATGATTTTTTCAATATGGTTTTGGTGTTCTTGTTTGTGCAGTGTACTCTAGCTTTTTTATGACATGGTGAACTTCTCATTGGTCTATTTGGGTTGTTCTCACAATTTTCATGGTATTATTCTTCACAGATATGCTTGAAGGCAGATGAAAGGGACGTATATGATTTTTTCTCAAGAGATGGAAAGGTGAGTATATGTAGCTTCTGATCAGATAACATTGACTAGAATGTTATCAACTATGTGTGTTTTGGTGGATGGAAGTGTTGTGTGTTTTCTTAGGTGATTGAAAACTGGGTTTGATTGATAATTATATTAAGATTGCTAAAAGACATTGCATACTTGCAAACTACCCATGGTTTGACTGACCATACACCAACCTCGCTTTGCTAAAAGTGTGTACAGTAGATGCATGCAATACAAACAAATATAAACACCAATCATTAAGATTTATCTGCTTCTTATTATAGTAAATGTACCCATCTACCTTCAGTGAAGCGTAGTATTATCTGTTTTTATGGCTTCAGGATTCTATGCATGTGGTGAGTGTGAATTCATGGCCTTTATAAACAAAGGATGACCTTTATAACTTGGTTGGCCCATCAAGTTGATATCCTCGTAATTTGTCCTGTTGCTGAACCATGTTGTGCTGGGGTCCCCATTCTTGTCAGTTTTAGCACGAGTTTTTTTTTCAAACCTTTTTTATATGACTTTATACTAGTGATACCTTCTCCATATTGAAATAATATAAGTTAATGGTTTCATAATAGTAGTATTGAACACTTTTTAGTTTAAGGCATTCTTTTAATTACTACACAACTGATGAAGTTTTCAAGCAAGCTAGTGGATGCCATACAATAGCTGTTAAATTCTTTCAGTTTGTTATTCTATTTTGCTAATATATGAGTTATCGTCTCGAGAGAGACTTTCTATTGTTTGGAAAGAAGTGTGAGCCAGATATCTGGTATTCTTATGTCGGAGTTTGATGGAACAAATGAAAATCTGGTGGATGAGTATAGATGAGAACATCATTTTCGAAGTTGGTAGCATATTCGCATATTAGGATCTTTCCAGAAACAAAGTTAATTCAGAACTATTCATCAATTCCTATGTCTAATGATGGCATGAATTCATGAAGGACTTAGTCAAGACTCAAAACTAATCTCTATAATAATGGGTCAAAGTTGTAGGTAGGTCTATTTCTTTTACATTTAACGCTTATTTTCCAATACCATTAAACCAAATTATGCCATAAACCTCATATAGAACTACAAACTCCCCTTCTGCAATATCATTAAACCAAAGTATGGCATAAACCTCATGCAGAACTACAACTCGTCCCTTCTTATAGTGGCTTTACTTAAATCATAGAATTTAATTTTTGTTTATACCACTAGCTTACCACTTTGTCTTACCAAACTGGATCATAATTTTTCTTTCAATAGGAATGGCTGTCATACCCAGTTATGTTTCATACAGGGGCAACATTTATTTTCAATGGTTGATCCTAACTTTATCATAATACACAATTTAAAATTTAAATAACTCCATTCACTGGATCTATCAAGCACTGATATAATTATGAACAAGAAATTGCAACATGCAAGTTTATGGATTGGAATTAGTGATTTAGATTTTTAAGAAGCGGAAGAAACCAAATGAAATTGGAGAATGAACCTTCCATTTAATTCTTGAAAATGTTTCTTTAAGGTATCATTCTATGTATAGTTCACAACCCTGTACTTGCATGGCAGCATGCAAGTGCATGATTTGGAGTTGTTGATTTGGGTTCACTAAATGAAGTGCAAATTTCTTCTGATGCTAATGCTATTACCACAATTTTATGATGTACTATTGCACGCTTCAACAATATGAATATCATATGCATGACCTTCCAATACACTCAGAACTCAACAAGTTCCCAATAAAATAAATGAATGTCAGATGCTATAGACACAAATTAGCAGCATTGATTCCAAAGGGGGGATATTTTACATAAGGTATTGTTGATTGTTAGTGTGGGGAACTCCACATGGAAAGCACATGTGGAGAACACAACTAGCCAATAATTTAAAATCTGTATAAAGAATCAGAAGACCTTTCAAGGGATCATGTGCATCTCATGTGCTTGTTGTCCAAATGCTAGAATCAATATTTTCCTAACAAAATGACATCACGTGTGATACATATTTTAACAAAAATACATGAACTTCGAGGCCGTAAAGAGCCTCTAGAGTACTAAAATCAAATTGCTACAACATGTTATTAAAATCAATGATTTGTTGTTGTCAGTAGATCATTGTCATTTCCATGGCCCTGAAATCATGCTCACAAATGATTAATGCGAAGAATTATTTCTGGTTGCCTACTTTCTACAAAAATTTGGAATTATCTTGTGTTTAGGATGCACCAGGGTCCATTCCCATTACTGACCCTAAGTTCTATATACCTAGTACTATGTTCCATACACCTAGTTCAATTGCTTCTGAAAATTGTTCCATATACCTAGTTAAAGTCAATGATCCACTGAAAATAGTGCATCATTTTCATTGCCATAGCTCTGAAATCATGCTCATAAATGATTAATGTGAAGAATTATTTTCTAGTTGCCTACTTTCTATAGAAATTTTTGAGTAATCTTGTGTATAGGATGCACCATTCCCTCTAAGTTCCATATACCTAGTACTATGTTCTATATACCTAGTTCAATTGCTTTCGAGCATGTTGTTTTTAATTGAACATTTCAGTGTGATTGTTAAGTAGTGAACTCAGACAATTTACCCCTTAAGCTTAATGCTATTGGCATTGGGGCAAGATTGTCCCTCATCCATCCCACCCATTCTGACTTTTATATTTGAGTATTGTGCCATCCATTTAGTTTGCAGATGGAGCATGTGAAACCAACAGGCATTGCATGTTAATTAGGTCTAGCTCGGGTGACTGCAGAATGGAGTGTTATCCCCCCCACCCAGGTTCTATTCTTGTTACTAATATGTTGAGCTCATAACAAGTGTATATTTGTAATAGAGTCAAGTCCTGTTGTTGACCTGGGTACCATCCTTGATATGAGGAGAAGTACCTGGGGGATTTCCATGTGCATTGTAACTTAGAAAAAAAAAATAGCTGCTGCAGCTTTTAAGCACCAAAAGGCCTATTGGGAGATTGAGATGATTCAATTGCCATGTTAAATTTAAAAAAATTAAGATTTTTGTAAAACCTTTTTTTATTCATATCAGTGCTTGATAGATCCAGGGTTGACATGGATCTATGCTGATACCTAACAGTCTTCATATGGCTGCATTACATTATATAAGTTTCTGGATAATGTTTTATACTCCATTACACTATATAGTCTTCATCGTGAGCTTGCATATGCCCAAGATCGGGAAAAGACAATTGTGATTCTTGATTTGGTACCACTTGGAGAAAAATTTGACAATACAATTGCATTCTTGATTTTTGAGAGATTTTGGCAAAATAAGGTTATCATTAACATGACCATTTTTGGTGACTATTGGGTAATCTTTGTTTCTTACCTATGTATGTGACCCTTTTCCAGAATTTGGAAAGATGGTGTTACCTATTGGAAATTTTATTCTCATATCAATCCATAAGGAATTCTATTTAAGGGTGTTAGCTCAATGATAGAGAACCTGCCTTATAGGCACAAGGTTGGTGGTTCGATTCCTCTGTTCCCTATATATATTCCAAAACCACTAAAAAGAGATAAATGACTAAAAAGTGACCAAAATTTGCATATAAATGATCAATAGTATAACATGAGAGATAAGTGACAAAAAAATGACCAAAATATGCATATAAATTACCACTTTTGAGTTGGCGATCGTTGGTAGCAAATTAGCGGTAATTTATCACATGACAAAAAATATGGTCATAAATTTGGTCATTAATTGTGACAATTAATGACCAAATATATGACCACACGATAAGTTATAAATGACCGAGCTAAATATGACCACATTTTTTGTCGCGTGATAAATGACCGCTAATTTGCTACAAGTGGTCACCAACTCAAAAGTGGTCATTATATCCGGATTTTGGTCTTTTTTTTGTCATTTATCTCTCATTTTGTACTAGTGAACTCATTTTACATGGTCATTTGATACAACCCCTTGTTTATTAAGAGAATCTCCACTCTTGGATTTCATTCGAAGTAATTGAAGGGGGTTAGTAGCTGATCAGAAGGTATATCCATGGATGCAAGAAACTTCTTTGATGGCTGCAAAACCTTCTTTAATGGCTGCAACAAAATTGCTTCCTTGGTGGAGCCAAAGGATCCTTCTTCAAACTAAAAAAAGGTGGTAGTTTTAAAAAACATTTTTTAAAGGAAGCAACAAGCATTTTTTGGCCACTGCAAAAGCCTTGCTTGGTAGCTATAAAAGGTTGTTTGGGGGATGAAAAAGAATCCTTTGTGGCTGCAAAATACTAGATGCAAAAGCCCTTCTCAACCTGTAAAAGCTTGATAAACAATATTAGCATACTAGATAGTTTAACAGCCCTAGCTCTAATACCATATAGGATTTGAGCATTCATAGATATAGGTGCAAAAGCTAACAAGATATGATGTTAAATCAAGCATGAACAATTGTGAAATAATTTACATGAACCATTACACAGTAACCTTGAAGAGAAGAAAGACAATGATTGTATTATCAGAGTGGCTGAATGAATTAAATAGGTTACAATATATAGAGGAACAATTCGAAATAGTTTAAGGAGAAACTCAAATTGTCCATGCCATGCAAAGAGGGTTCATGTTATGCATAGAGGGATAGTCAGGCTTAACTAAGAGAAGATAACCTTAATTAGTCACGCATGCACTCCTAAACTGAGTTTAATTGATTACGGAACTCATTGATCACTTAGTTTAACTGAATAATGCATGCATATTCCTAAAATCACTCAAAAAAGGGCACTACTTGACCAACTAGGGTGCTAATGATTGTTTGGGGTAGTTGGGTTTCAGTTACGATTTAGTTAGTGGATTAACTTAAGTCTTAACTAAGACACTCTCCTTAAATCATGGAGAAAGTCCCCTAAATCAGAGAATGTGCCCCCCCAATTAGAGAAGGCACCCCAAAAACTAGGGTTTTGTCTCATGGGTGATTCATGAGGTGTTTTTGGGTGTGGTTTGTCCCATTACACTCATCAACACATGCTGTAGGAGGGTTATTTACTCTAACAAAAGTTACAAAGAAAATAAGAGACCTATGTTTTTAAGAAATTTGACATATGACTAAATAAAAATAAATAAAATATATAAAGCAATATTGTCTTTCTCATGTGTGTGTGTACAGTGGAATTTTCACACAAATCTCTATTAGTGTGTGCAATTTTATTAGCAACAAACAATAGATAATATGTAGATTCGAGGATGAAAAACATGGAAATAAAAAAATGGATGAGTTTTGTTATTTGCAAGTGGAACCTATAGGTTTTACAATATGAATCTAAAACCAAAGCCGATAACTCATCCACCACATAGATCAAAAAATTAAATCATGCCATGCCATTTTTTTAAATTAGCAATGTGCATTACACGGGTTATTAACAAATTCATGTTATTATTCATAAAATAGAGTGCATGCATGATTAGCATGCACATGTTATTAACCCGCATTTGTTAAAAAGCACATGCATTATATTTCCTCATTATGTTCCAAGTTAATTTTCTACTTCTGTGCACCCTATCTTGAAATGGTTTATCTCCTCACACCCCCATGTGATTTATCGCCTAGATTCCATCCTTTAATGTGCTTATGGGTGATTTTAATGAACAAATCCATCTATAATATTAATAAGGAAATAGAAAGAATTTCACACCCTTGTTCCATCAATATATGAGTAGAGTCCCTTTGAGGCACACTCCTCTCTCTCTCTCTCTCCAACCCCCCCACTCCTCACCCACTATGCTACCCCTCCCCCCCTCTCTCCCTCCTCTCTCTCTTTGTCTCTCATAATCCCCCTCATCCCCACCACAAACCACCCCCTCTCTCTCTCTCCAAAACTTGACTCCTCACCCCCTACCCCTAATGTTCACACATTTTTAATGTGCATACGTTAAAAATTCCTTGTGTTATATTTCCTCATTATATTTCAAGTTGATTTTTGATGTCTATGCACCCTATATTTTTGAATGGTTTGTAGAGTGCCTTCCTCTCTATCTCTCTCTCTCTCTCTCTCTCTCTCTACCCCCGCCCCTCACCCCTAACCACCCTCATCTATCTATCTCTCCTACTCATCGAACCATTAACCCGCCCTCTGTCTCTCTCTCTCCCAATCCATCTCTCGGGCCTACCACTAACCCCCTCATGCTCTCTCTCTCTCTACCCCACCTCTCTCTCCCTCTCTCTCTCTCTCTCTCTCTCTCTCTCTCTATCTATCTATCTCTCTCTCTCTCTCTCTCTCTCTCTCTCACACACACACACACACACAAACCCCCCACCTACCATGCTACCCATATACACTATCCCTCTGTTTATCTCTCTCATATTCCCTATACCCCTAACACCCCCATTCTCTCTCTCCTAATCCCCCCTCCCCTACCACTAACCACCCCCCATCCCTGTCTATCTCCCCTGTCCTACTCCTCCCCTACCACTAACCTAAGCTCTCTCTCTCTCTCTATAACCCTTACTAACCCCCTCTCTCTCAATTTCACTCTCCCTTACTCCTCCAACTACTCCTAAACCACACCCCTCTCTCTCTCCCCCATCCCTCCCCTCCTCTCTCTCCCCCTGTAACCCCTCTCCTACCCCTAACCCATAACCAACCTCCCTCTCTCTTCAACTCCCCCTACCCATGTATCACTCTCTCTCTCTCCCCTACTCCTCCAACTACCCCTAACTCCCAACCCTCTCTCTCCCCCCTAACTCCACCCACCCTCTCTCTCTCTCTCTCTCTGAGGAACCTGCAACAATTAATTAATGAAAATACATAAGATAGCAGTAATAATAGGACTCAGAATAACTTTATTGATCGCAGGCCACTTCGAGGGGGAAACCTCCTTTGAGAAAGCTCAATATAAATAACTTCACAGTGCCTTCATTGGCCTTAGCACACACTTATATACTAAGTCTAGGCGCCAATACTATGGGTCAAAACCATGGGTCAACAATTACTACGGGCGACTTACAAAGCATATGCGCCCAACAACAATAACACAAACTATGTGTTAGCACCCAAAATGACCCCCAAGGTTGTGGGAGAAGGCCAAGCTGGGGAAACAACAAAACCACTTTAGACTTATGCTACTGACCCAGCACAGTCTGAGAGGCATCTCTCTTAAATCTATGAAAGACTGGAAATAATCAAAGTTGTCAGCAATGAGAAAACACACCAACCTTCAATACTCAAGATGTTTAATCAAACACATTAAGAAGGTCAAATTTATGGTGGATAATTTGGTTTTAAGGTTTGGTAGGACAATCAGAAGAGAAACTATTGGGAAATGGAGTCAAAACATGACACATAAAACAAATACAATGCTGCTACATGAGATATCCAAACAGAGGCAAGGTAGCCACCCTTTCACAGTCAAAGAAATTTCAATTTGATGATAAGGAAGAAAATAGAAATAGTCCATCGATGTAGAGCATACAATAATGAATTCTATACTAACTTTAGCAAAAAATGGTGGTGAATGCTTGAAATGAAAGGAGCAGAGCATATTATTTAAGAATTTTGTCCCAATGCAACACTTATCCAAGCATGAAAAAGCATAACACTATGAATTAAACAAAGAGAGAAACATCCACATGAGAGAAAAGAAGTAAACAGACTATAAGGAGAATGACACGGGAATCTTAGCCGAAATCCAGCTTCAGACAATGCAAATATATTAAAGACAATGTTTCAAAACAGAGCAGAGATAGCCCAGGCCTCAGCCAAATGATTTTTCAACCCTTTTCTCTTCTATTACATTGCCTATATATCTCTACTTGGACTTCAGGCTCGAGCTAACTCAATGGAGAGTGGTTACAACTGAATGGACACCTGCACAGAAGGCTTAACAACTTCTGAGAGTCAGTTCCCACCATTTTCTTCATTTCCGGCCACAAACTGCTGAAACAGCCTTTCGGTGCCATAGATGTATATCTCAAATGGAGACACCAGTATAAAAAATGTAAGAGTTTTCTATAGTCGGGCTCGTGCTTGAAAAAAACCATGTTCCCATTTCCTGAGATTCCCCTCCAGCTGGTCGGGATCTGCCTTTGAAGTTGATGACTCACGCAGAAAACGTAATTTCTGGAAAATTACTCTGCGAAAAACCCTTCGGTTCTCCAAAACCATGACACCTGTTTAAATTCTGAGAGATATTATTATAGATGGGCTTGTGCGAGAGAAAAACCTCTCTTGGTTTCCCAAAATTCCTCTCGGTTTGGCAGAAGCCGCTGATTGAAAAAGATGACTAAAACAGTCATTTTCATTAAAAACTAGAACAATACCCTATAAAGATCCTTTTGATTCTTCCAACCCGTGACACCTGTGTGAAAAATGAGAGAGGTTATTGTAGATTGGCCCATGCTGAATAAAAACCTCTTTCAGTTTCTCCAAATTCACTCTGGTTTGGTAGAAACAGCTGCTAAAAAATGGTGACTAAAACAGTCATTTTCAGTGAAAAACCACCATGCCTTCACATAAAATTATATTGAGTTTAAAGTTTGTATTTTCTTTGCATGTTGGAATTTCAGGACTTGAATGCTGATGTTGCAGGTGTGTGGATTTGACATGTAAACCTCCTAGGTGGCGGGCTTTAGCTTAGCACAAATACGGTGCTAACAACAGGCTCCTATTGAGGATGCTATCCTCCCCGTGAGGTAGCAAAGAACACCGTAGACTAGTGCCTGAACCATTGGGATGCTCCCAACTCCAATTGAAAACTACAATCTGAATTGATACCTGTGACCAGTAGTCTTTCTTCTCTTTCCATTTAACTCAACTGCACTGAAACAACCTCTTCCACCTACTATTCTGACATATCTACCATATCTTCCCATTTAGCCTCAATAACCTTTGAAAAGCTTTCAGCAAATGGCCCTACCATTTCATGACAATATTCATCTGTATTTACTATATGGCACATCACTCCCTCATCCCTGTCAGAAGTCTTTATTTGCTTAGTGCCAGTGGTTGTTGTAACAATTCCAGTCCCTCCTCTAGGTATCCTAGAAGAAAGTTTCCCTGCATATACTCTAAGTATTCTTTGAAAGGTATTGAATAAACTTTAAAATGTCTTCTCCCTGGCCAGAGCACTTCCCATTTCATTTGAAAGCACACTCTCCAGAATAACAGTAGCAGGTACTAAGAACCTGCTAGCTTGACATCTCTCTCACATATACAATTTAGCTTTTAAACTTCTTCACTTTATGATCTGTAGAATCATCACTATTAGTGTCAAGCTCTTCACCTCCTAATGCTTGGTCTGTAATAACTGTTCTAGGATTATTATCTACATGCTTAGAACTATCAAAAAATATTCCCTTGAGGTCCCAATCGCAATAGAATGAAATCCAACTTAAGCATGTTGCTGAATATCAAAAGTCAGAGGCACATAAAATGTACAAGCATCATAGTACACCTCAATACAAATACAATGAGCAAAGGAGCCCTCTTCACAACATCTCTTCCATGACTTATTAAGCAGCCATGAAATATGTGAATAGAAACCATAACCATCCCTGTTAAACCGATTCTGACAATACTTCAGAGGAAGCTACGGTTCGCTCATGATGATCAGAATGATATCTGAAGCTGCCCTGTTCATGTTTCCTCAAAATATGTAGAGTTGATGCAAAATCCTTCACAACCAATGGATGCCTTGCAACAGCATCCAAGCCCGTGCTTTTCTTCGAATCCTTACAAACAAGACCTTCAAGTGAGCTTTCAAACTCTGGATTCATATCATCTTGTCGTATGTGTCTTGCAAGGATTCCCCAATGAAGGGATAACAACCCAACACCGTGCAATATAGTGTCACACCCAATGCCCACACACCAACAAATTTACCATGATTTATCGAGCCTATTCAAAAGAGACAACAAAAGTTGCCAGGTCCATCGTGACAACTAAAGAATCTGTGCCTTAAACTTCCCACGAAGTCCCAAAAAATGTAAGCAGCTCTTTGGACGATGACTGGCTTCACCTCTTTTCTTCTATCAAATCCTTTAGCATATATCGACGTGCAGGTTTTTTGCTTATCACCTGACTGGCACTTAACGACACCCATCTAAAAAGAAGAAACATCATAGCTGCTTGATATTGGATAAATTCATCAGAAGGACACAACAATAGGCCCACGACGAATGACTTTGCACTTTGGAGGTCAAAAATGGAACTTATCAGGTCCCTGAGCCTCAATAGCAACGTTATTAAAAAAATCTAAGGCTTCAACAGCTAGATATAGATTATCAGGTTCTAAACCCTCTGCTTAGCATGTACCAAGCATTTTATTACTAGCCTGTTCAGGTGTGTTTTCCAGAGGCAGATAAACAAAAGGCTTGGCTTCCATAATCGCTGCTACATCACTGGAAAGCGTTTATAACGACTTTTAGCTCCCATCAGTTGAGCGTTTACCACCTGACACGATGACAATCATCCAGATCTCCCTGATTGCTTTGTCACAACTCCTGGATAACAAATGAACCTGACCAAATGCAGCATGCTTCCTCTTTGACAGATGTGCGTGGAGTCTTCAACCCAGCCAATCAAGAGTGGGGCCTCACCAAACTTCACAAATTTTGGGGTTGTTTCCTTACTACACAAGTAATATTTGCGAAGTAAACGCTGGTCTTGGATCGACCTCATGCCCAGATCGTGACCGTTAAACCGTGCTGCTTCTACCCAAATGTTCGCAAATTTTAAAAATGTATTTTTCGGTGCATGTCGAGATTGCAAAGAGAATGTGAATCGTGGATTTCATTCTCGTCCAGATCAGACGGCTGACTCTGTCCGAATGCTAACACCATTACTGGGTGGCTGCGTGAATCTATATCAAGTCATTCATTTGTATAATGTATCTGCAAAGTTACATTTAACATATATATACACCATACGCCTTTCTTTGACTATGTTTTCCCTGAAACCGTTGTTGGAGATAATTCCTCCCGCCAGGTGTTTATGCCCACCAACCACCGTACAAGAAGTTAATACTGTTAGGTGTAAATGTTAATGTGCCTCGGATGAAGAGAGGCATCTTGATGTTCAATGTATTTCGGGTGTTCATCGAGAGTTCTGGAAGGTAGTGGAAGAGCCGCAGAGCTCCATAGGAAAGTGTCCCCTGTTTTGTGCTTGCCTCTCCTGGGGCATACCCTGTTTTGTTTTCAGCCAATACAATATACTCTGTTTTTCTGGTTGCTCTGCCTCCTACATTAAATCTGTCATGGTATCAGAGCAGGGAATCCTGCCACTGCCCAATCCAGAGAGCCCATGGGGCGATCCTCAGCCTGGAGGTGAAGCGCAGAAGGTTGTAGAGAATAAAAGGACCCCGCGTAGGAGTTGCTAGCCGGTTCTGTGGTCCGTTGAGGAGGAGCCAGCGGAGGCTGTTGGTGGAGCTGTCAGAAGAGTAGCCCGTTGGGCTGTTGCCACCAGAGGGAGCGGTGCAGAGTGCCCGTTGACTGCATGAAGGTCCCCACCAGAGGGAGGTGCCTGTTGGATGCGTGAAGGCAAGCCGCCAAGGCTGTGCGTGGAGAAGGAACATCTTCCCCTGTTTTGGGAAGGCCATCGGTACCTGTCTACCAACTGATTCATCTGCCACGACACAATATGTAAATCCATCTTCGACGAGATAATTGAAGGTGTGGCGTTGACAGTCAAACGTGATTTTATTGCTGGTGGCAGGGAGCTTCTGGAGGCATTGGTAAGCTACGGTGGTGAAGTTCCCAGTGAATTCCGTGTACTCGGCCAGTATGACCGTGCCCCTCGAAACAAAGCTGGATTTCGCGTCGATCGCACGACTACGCACAGTTTTGTGCTGAATCGCAGCAGCAATATAATAGAGTTTTTTTCGAAGCGGAGACGAAATCCTTGATTCCAGGTCGTCGCCTGTTCGAGTCCCACAGGCTTGATTTTTGCAAAGGTTTTTTTTGAGTAACTCAGGGTTTCTTCTTTTGAAAAAGAGAACCTGTTGAAGTCTGCTGACCACCGATTGTATGCAACCTCCAGCCTGAATAGAAGAAGAGAAGAAATGGGTTACAAAAGGAGACTCAGGGAGATTAAAAGAAATACAAGGGCAGAAGTGAAAGCCGAGGCAGGGTTAGAAGCACAGAGGGTTCTTTGTGAAGAAAAGATGGATGTCGAACATGCAGGAAAAAGTGCCAATAAGGAGGTCGCTGCTGAGGATAATTGGAGCAGCAGAGTTCTTCTAGTACCCCCACATTTTTCAAGTAAAAATTATGAATTTTGGGCTATTAAAATGAGAAGTTTTCTTAGAGCAGAGGATTTGTGGTGTTTAGTTCAAAATGATTGTGTGCATCCACTAGATTTAGAGGCTTTTGAAGCACTGACTGAAGACCAAAAATTACAGCAGCATGAATTAGCCCTGCATCTCATCCAACGAGCTGTGGATGAAAGTATTTTCCACAAGATTGCAGCAGCAAAGACTTCCAAGGAAGCATGGAGAATCTTGGAAGAGGAGTTCAGTGAAAGGGGGAGCGACATGTGCAAACAGTCAACAGTGTCACAGTCTGTTGAAGAAATAGCAATTGAGAATCCTGCAGTTGAAGCAGAAGACAGCCAAGCTGTTAGTGAATCCCACGGTGTAGAGGCACTTGTGGATGAATATGAAGATGGAACTGCCATTGCAGTAGTAGAAACTCCAGCCATAGAAGCTGTTGAGAAGTTCGGTGAACCACACACAGTTGTGGATAATGAAGTTGATGAACCTGCTATACTAGCAGAAGCACTTTCCCCAAACACAGATGAAGTAGAAGTTGAATGGTCACATGAAATGGTTGAGGACTCTGTCAGCCAAGCAGAGCCAGATATGTTTGAGAATGATGAAGCCCACTGTGCAGAGCCACGAGTGGATGAAGATGGTGTTGAAGAGGAAGCTGCCATAGCAGCAGCAGAGAATGGTGAATTAGCAACTCAAGTAGTTGCAGGACAGCCAGTAGAGGCGGAATGTGAAGAAGAAAATGTGCTCATGAAGAGCATGCCCATGATGGCAGAAATTTTTCCTAACAGGTTAGATGTTTGTGCATGTGCAGGTGCATATAGGTATCAGCCTGCAAATGAGCAAAATGTAGATGAATATGATGATGAAATCATTCAAGAGTTTTTAAAGAATATGGACAATGTGATGTCCTTATTTGAAGCAGAAAATGGAAAAGAAGGCAGCATTGGAGCTGATAAGTATAATGAAGACCATGAAGATTTGAAATTTATTGAAGAGTGGCTAGCAAAGCCCAAGCAAGATGAAGACTGCACTTTCATTGCAAAATCTGACAAAACATTTCCAGTTTGCATAGAGATTGCCGTCGTTATGGTTCAAGATGAATGCAAGGACTTCATTACTGATTTTAATGCTGATTTGAAGCTCATTGAAGAATGGCTCGAAAAGCCAAACTATGTTGAGCTGAACTGCACTGATGTTGTAGCCGTTAGAAGCTTAGCTGAAGGCAGCTTTGAGGTAGCAAAGAAAAGGAGGAAGTCCGAAGCTTCTTCGGCAGAAAAAGAAGCTGGTAAGGAAGAGGAAATGCAAGATGTAGACTGTGTTGTGGATTTAAAAAAGGAAGAGTTGACTACCCCACATGCTGATGAAGACGATAGTGACAAAAAGGGTGAACAGGAAGAAGTGAAACAAGACGAAAAGGAAATAAAGCACGATGACATGCTCGAGGGATCTAAAGCTGAAAATGTACAAATGCAGGAGGCATGTGAGAGTATTGAACTCTTGTCTGTACAGAAACATGCCAGAATCAAAGGCCATATGCTTATTTTGACAGACTTGGATGGCTCCAAGGAAGTAATTGAACTTGCAGGGTGTCATGTCACAGCAGTGTCTGGTGGAGAACAATCATCAGGAAAGTGGGCAAGAAGGTATCCAATTAAGCTGGAAAACCAGAATCGTGTCCTTAGTTATGAAAGCAGAGTTTATTTTATATATCTTGAAACTGCTTGGGAAAAGGAAGCCTGGTGCAAAGCATTTCGCCTTGCTTCAAGGACTGAAAAAGGAAGATCTGGTCCAGGAGGAGCAGATTGGTATTGGAGGATGAAGAAAGAATTTGAACAGTATTTTTTATGGCTGAATGAAGGTTATCTTTTGTTGCTAAAGTCAAATTCTGTCATTAGCAATCAAAGAGACAAAAAGGACAAAGATGATACAGATTCCTCAAAGGTAGTATCGGTCGAAGTGCCATTGTTTGTAACATTCCACTTTATTAATGCCTATGAAGTCAATGGAAAGGATGGGAAGCCCATCTCAGGCATAGCCGATTGTTGTGAGCATTATGCCGATACCACCATCCTAAGTAAACTCAGGCTTCACGACTTAAGATCCTTCTCTGGTCAAGATGTTCTTCCGGACGCAAGAGTTGGACGATTCTTCCTACCCCTCGACGGCAGTCCAAGAGGAGAATTAGTTGCTGCCTTGCCTCCAGAAGAACATGGCAAAGGGATGGACATGTACAGCATCAATCCACAGTACTCAGGGAAGAAATATCGTTATGCATATGCATGTGGAGCCCAACGACCCTGCAACTTTCCAAACACCTTAACCAAGATTGATTTGAAAGAGAAAAAAGGAAAAAACTGGTATAAGGAAGGAGGCATTCCGTCGGAGCCCTTCTTCGTTGCTAGACCGGGGGCCGAGGCTGATATTGAGTATTTTGGTGGTGCAATTATTGATATTGAAACGAGATTGAATGTCTCTGAAGCAGGTTTCCAGGAAAGACTAACCACTACTGGCATTGAATCTCAAATAACTGGGGAGGTGACAACAGGACTTTTGAATGTCAGCTCAGGAGCCAATTCAGTTTCCTTGAAAGAAGGGATTGATAAAACCGTGCAGGGACTTGTTGAGGAGCCAAAGAGGAAGTCCAGACCTGTAAAAGGACGAGAGGATATTAAAGCTGTGGCTTCAATATCTGTCGGAAATGATGATTTCGTAGAAACTATGATTGCTGATGCTTTAGACAAAGTTGGGCCTGATGGTGTTCTCTCTATAGAGTCTTCTTCGTCTTTTGAAACCACTGTTACTGTTAAGGATGGAATGGAGATTGATAGGGGTTATATATCTCCCCAGTTTGTTACAAACCAGGAAAAGTTGCTTGTGGAGTTTGAGAATGCTAGAGTTTTGGTCACTGACCAGAAAATTATAACAATTAAAGATATTATTCCTGTGCTTGAAAAGACAACACAGTTGAATGTTCCCCTGCTTATTATTGCTGAAGATATTTCAGGGGAAGCCTTGGCTACGTTGGTTGTCAATAAATTGCGTGGAATAGTCAAAGTTGCTGCTATCAAAGCTCCAGGATTTGGTGATAGAAGAAAGGCCCTACTACAGGATATTGCTATAATGACAGGTGCGGACTTTTTGGTTGGTGACCTTGGTAATAAGGTTGAGGATGCGTCTATTGAGCAGTTTGGTATTGCAAGGAAGATTACTGTAACTAGCAGTTCAACAACCATCATTGCCGATGCTGCTACCAAAGATGAAGTTCATGCAGAGGATAAGAATATTACTCAAGCTATTGGAAAGGTTGAAGAACTTGCAGACATTGATGATAGAATCAAGCCCAAGGAGCTTGAAGAAAGCATGAAGAAGAAGGTGAGAATGAAGAAGAAGGTGAAGAAGAATGCTGAGTTCAAAGTCTGGAGCAAGCGAAAGAAAAAGAAGCCGCTGCATCAACATGCAGCAGACAAGAATGGTAAGATAATTTTGAGTTTTGACATGAACTAATGTAAGCCTAGCTGAGACTTAGACCAGCAGGCATTAATGTTTCAATGTTTTTTGTTGTAAGCCCATGACGGCATTGTATGTATATGTTAGATGTTAGTAGTTTGTTAATGGTCGGAATTAAGGGGGAGTGTTAGAGATAATTCCTCCCGCCAGGTGTTTATGCCCACCAACCACCGTACAAGAAGTTAATACTGTTAGGTGTAAATGTTAATGTGCCTCGGATGAAGAGAGGCATCTTGATGTTCAATGTATTTCGGGTGTTCATCGAGAGTTCTGGAAGGTAGTGGAAGAGCCGCAGAGCTCCATAGGAAAGTGTCCCCTGTTTTGTGCTTGCCTCTCCTGGGGCATACCCTGTTTTGTTTTCAGCCAATACAATATACTCTGTTTTTCTGGTTGCTCTGCCTCCTACATTAAATCTGTCAACCGTCTTATGATAATAGACGGCGTGTTGAAAACCTGGAGGGAGGAAAAACATCCCCCGAAGGTACCAGTGAGATGGATGGTTTAAGCTATCATAGCACACGTAGAAGATTGGAAGAGTAGCTTATCAGCCTGATTTTCCAACAGAGATCTATCCACGTCATACTTCCATCACGAAACTACGATATGCCCAAGCTCTGCTAAATTTGGATGAATGAAATGCCACCATCGCCTTCAGTCCACACGAAGATCGATGAACGCCTTGGCCACTTGCAAAGCTCATCAATGCCTCCTCTTTAGTTTTTCTTTTTAGCTTACTCATTGATGAATATAGTTCTTCTCCTCTCCTAATAACATTTTCGAGAACTCCTCCATTTCAAGCTGCTTCAAATGCAAGGCTTTCTCGACAAGCCCCATCTATCAATTCCAAAGTAGGTTTTATAAGCCATTTATTTCTATTTTTATCTTTAGTTTCCATTACTTTATATGAAATATATTTTTCATTCAGTGACACGTCTAAAAATCCATGCAGGTGAGTGGATGTGGCGCCAATGCACCCGAGGGAATCAAGCTCCTTTATCATGCTAGCAGCAATGCATGTTCCCTTTTATTCGCAGCTTGTAACTCCTGCAAAGAAACGACTTGTATAGCTCTGCCAGCTAGAAATTGTGCTGGTCTTCATGCAAAAATCGTCCCAGTCAATGATCCAGTATCCTGCCCATGTTTCTCCACCACGTAGAAGGTTCCTAAGATTTAAAACATTTGGTGAAATCGCAAATGCTTCTCTGGAACAATGAAGATACCCATTTGAATTATGCTACTGATACCTCTGTAATCCTCATGAATTCTATGCAAAGGTGGAACGATCTCCTCTAAATTCCAACATAATTTTTCACATCCCTATTCAATGGTCTCCTTTTGGGAGACGCGTCGACATGAAGTCTGGTCATTTGGTAACATTCTCTTTTTCACGATTTCTGCAATCCATTTTTCTGTGATCGAGCTCAATGTTTCATATTGAATCCTGGATCCATAAGCTTGGAACATCGAATTCACCTCCTCAAAATACTTATCTACCTCCCTGGACACCTGGGCCTCTTCCTGGATGACTATGGCATCGCTCTCGCTGTAATTTAAAAAAAATCTTTCTATACACGTCTTATCTCACATGCAAAGGTGGACGCTCTCCATTGCTCTTTATATACATTGATCAGTTTAATATATAGCAAGTAACAACGAAGGAACGCCCTTATGGGAGCTCGACGCTTGAAGGTTGGATGGCATTTTTGGGCAGCTGTGGTGGATTGCTAGAGGTCGATACTTTGGGGCCCAAAGCAATCCTTTTGCAATAAATTTTTACGGCCCTGCATAAAAAGCCCACTGTTCTTTTTGGTTCACTTTCAAAAGAAACACAGCCTACGCCTCTTATAAAAATCAGAACTGTGGTCTTTATAAAAAACAGACTTTAGCTCCAATATAAAGTCAATGAATTGGACTTTGGCCCCAAAACTTTAGTCCCCATTAGTAAACCTTTGTTCCATAAAAACTCAGACCTTTGGCTGTATAGAAGTAAAAAACTTTTGTTCTCAATTTTCACAAAAACTTAAAACCTTTTTGATTTCATATAAAAATTTGAAAGGCTCAGCTCAAATATATGAATCTAATATAGGTCTATAAAACAAAATTTTCTTTTTTCCATGGAGACCTTTTTCCTTTTTATTTGTTCAAAGTCTTCTTTTTCCCTTTTTGAGATGCAACCATCCATGTGAAAAACGCACTGAAATTTATGAACTGAAACTGCAAACTGAAAAATTCTTGAAGCCAAACGCAAAACTGAAATGTTGAAACTAAACTGAAAACTGCTGAAAAGATGCCTGCCCATGAAGGAGTGGTGCCCATGTAGTAGCCGTTGGTTGCATGTTGTTCCACTGAATGAATACATCTATGATAGAGCGAGAGATAAGTGGACGCCCTTTGACTGTCATGGAGGATTGCTTGGAAGGCTGTAGACAAAAAAAAAACCATATCAACTGCTTGAAAAGTGCGCTCAGAACGGTGTTGATCGGCTTGTTGTTTCATTCGAATTCTGGCCATGTGAAGAGTGTCTTGCAAAATGCGAAGAATTTGATCGTGGTTTCGAAGAACCGTGTCAATTGCCTGAATTGGTGCATTGTTGGGGGTGTATGGAAGAAGAAATGGCGGCACCTGACCATAGATTGCTTCATATGGAGTAATTTTAGATGCAATAGGGTACCACCATTCATCGAGAGGGAGCCACTTCGCCCACAGAGGTTGTTGTTTGGAGGTGAAGCAACGAAGATAAATTTCCAAACATTTATTGGTAATGTCAGCCTACCCTCCAAATTTAGGGAGCCTTTCAATGAATTCCAGAGACATATCTGTCCAGATCCGTGGAAGGATGGGTACGGGTTCGAGCAATTCTGGAAGGAGATGGAAGGTATCATATTCAGCCACCATCTGTTGAATTGTCCTTTTCATTCTCTGCCAAAAGAAGGTAGGTTGTGCTTGCTCATACGTTTGGAGGAACCCAAAGTACCTAACCAATGGAGACGCATGGAGTTCAGAGAAGACATAGCCCTGTTGAACAAATTGCAACCAATTTGGAACAAGTAGAGAAATAGCTGAAAGAGAAACTGGGGCATCAATTGTGCGAGAAGGAGCATCTGCCACCAAATTGTCTTGACCCTTCATGTAACTGATCTCATTGGCATAACCCAAGAGTTGGAGAATCCATTTCAGTTGTGTGGGTGAGGAGACCCGTTGTTCTAGGAAATATTTCAGAATCTGGTGAGCAGTTGTTGAGATATTGTAACTTCTAAGAATATTATATTTGTACTTTATTATTCCGTAGATGTTTCATTCCTCTGTGAAGATCTTATTGTGTATCCGGAGATGTTTATTCCTCCGTCGGATTGTGGTAACTTGGGTTATTAGACTTCCCTAGTGGGGGTCGACCCTGTATGTGTTATGTGGGTCAAAGGGTTATTAGACCACCTTAGTGGGGTCGGCCCAGTCAATTGTAATGGGGTGTTTAACCCAGTGGTAAATTTGGGGCCGACCTAGTTAATATAAAGTACAAGTCAAAGATGTGTATAAATAGAGGAGGTGTGTTCCTCATTTGACACACTTCCCTCACTTGAAATGTAGCGCACTTGTGAGAGAGAGGTATGCTATGGAGGAGGAGGATATCATGTCTGTGGTTTGCATCTTTGTATATTGTTGGTCATCTATATTGAGGAAGCTTTGTTGGGTTTTCTACCCCATGAGGGTTTCCCAGGATAAATCTGTGTCTCTTGTGTTTATGCTGTGCTTGTTGTTTCTTCAGTGATCCTGTATATGTTATTGTTGTGAAATGAAATGAAATTCTTATATTTTATGTCTTAGCATATCGAATCTTAACATGGTATCAAAGCTAACCTGAAGGAAGGCAATGTATGGCACTTACGACACTTGCTTCACTTGCGACATTTTGAAGGTTAGGGTTTTATATAGCAAAAAACCAGTCATCGTGGAACTTTCGCTATAAATCCATTTTGGCGAAGTTTCAGCATCTGAAAAGTTTAAAAGTCGTAGATAAAATCCTCATGTACCTTATATCCAAAGGACACCCTTAGATTCGTTGTACTTTGTGAGTTATGATCAGTACAAGTTAGGGTTTCTGCCTCTTCCAGATCTCAGTCATAATCAGGTGACCTAGGAAAACAGGTCATAAATTGGGCTAGGAAGCTCCAAATGAAATTTCATAAAAAGTGATAGGTAGTAAACATCCTGTATTATCTCAAAAAACGTTTTCAGATGCCGAAGTTGAACGAGTGACACGTGGAACTCCGTACAAGTTTGCTCTCCTGTTTTATCCCATAAACAGGTCACGTTGCGACACTTGGCATAAATCTCTCTCAGAAAATCCAATTAAGGTCAGATCTATCAAGATGGAAAGATGATAGGTCAGGCTACCACAGAAAAATAATTTAGACCCTGTGGATTGAAAAGTTTGGAATTACAACAGAAACAATCAAGTACATATTTCTGTCAAAACAAAATTATTTTTGGAGCTCCTTCATTCATGGCTTCCAGAATTTAGGGTTTCGGAGAAAGATAGAATTTTTGGAATCAGAGTCCACGGCTTAATGCTACTCAGAAAAATTGATATTTAGAGACCAAGATCGAATTTTTTGGTTGGGTAGAAGACCGAGCTTGATCAAACCCCAGTTTCGGATTTTGATCAGAAAAGTGAAAATTAGGGCTTCTGCAAAAGTTGGAGTTTTTGAAGTCTGTGACCACAGCTAGAAGCTCCTCAGAAAAATAAGAGTTTAGAGCCTTGGATCAAACCTTTTAATTAGGCAGAAGGGTGGGCTCCAGCAAACCCTAATTCGGGATCTTGTCCAAAAGATTCAGAAGTTTCGAAGGCAATTTTTAAGGGTCAAATTTTGGAGATTTCAAAATTGAAGTATGATAGTTTGATCAGCTCAGCAAGACACATCCTTCCATACATTCAGAAGTGTGAAAGTCAAAGTTTGAATTTTTAGGGTTTCTCTGATAAACCCTAATCGAGCTCCAAATCCAATTTCAGGGGGAGATAAGGTTAAGGCCTTACATAAGAAGACTACAAGAAGTCTTGACAGGTATGACTTAAGAAGATACATGTATGTCTTGAAATCTAATTCTTGATAAAGTTCATAATATGTTTGTCTTCATATTATTTATTAGTACAATCTTGATTAATGTTAGAATTGTCTTATCACCCTAGTAAAAGTATGTGAATGATAGAAGACATTCATTGATTAGGGATATATGATTGTACTAATGCACTGTGGTGTTGTATGAGGTTGATGTTGTCTGCTAACAAGATACAGGTACATCACGAAAGACAAATCAAGTTCCATGACCATGACAACATGAAGACAAAGACTCATCCATAATCTTTGATCACATAGAAGTTCTACTTACGAGGTATGTATGAATTTGCTCTATTATGCTTAACCTATGAGATATGCAGGTTCTAGCACAGAATCTCTAAATCATTGAAGAGAACAAAGAAGATATTGATTAGGTATGTTAGACATAACTAAGAAAGTATACTAATCTAGGTATGTTTTCCTATGTCAAGTTAGAATCTTACCTTGTGTTAGGATCCCTTAAATAAGTATACTTGGTATGATTGGTTATGCTTATTCATAAAGTTAGTGATAAATGGTTTATGCATATTATGTCTCTTATCTTGATTGATGATTTAACTAACCAGAAGAGTCCTATGATCAAACAAAAATATGCATGAGTAAAAGAATACTTCCCTGAAACCTCGAATACTAATGTTTATTATTTATAATCATGACTATACATATTCAAGATTATTTAGAATTATAATGTTTTGATAATATTGAGATTATACTAATGAATGTATGTTTTTGTATGAGATCATGAGGATGACACTAGTGCACACTTGAGCATGCACAGTGGTACAGAATGAATAGAAGTTCAAAATTCATATAGAAGATCAAGCGGGAGGCAACCACACAAACATAAAAGATAAGTATTTGAGTTGCTATTTGAAATATTAAATGATATTGCTTGTAATAGTTGTATGCATATTTGTATTCCTAGAATATATCATGCTAAGTGTAAACATTCATATAACATTGAACAGTATACGACTAATATGCATATGATTGGTAATTTGGACAAACATTCCATTGTTGCTTATCTAGCATGCTGAGAGCTGTGCACACTCTCGATAGTATGTTCTGGTAGAGATGGAAGGCATCTAGATAGCCACTGTATGCATACAGGATATGGAAAAGTGTTGTGCCAAAGTATTGGTCAAGATAGTAGCATAACTATGTAAATCATATCTGTATGCATAATAGGTTATCATGTCAACATGATTTGATGATTATGAAGCATTACTAATCATGTACTTGATCTTGATTTGTAGGAAAGATCATGAAGAATGATGAACACCGAACAAGTGATGGATGTTCAACAAGAAGATTTACAAATCAAACATAATATAGAAGGCTCGTGGCTAGAAGATTCTCTTAGAAAGAGGAAGAGAATCATGATGAGATGTTTGCTCCAAGTGGATAGATAAGATCATTATCTTAATGATGTAATTGAAGAATAAGTGTGAATCAAGGATTCAATTGAAGAAATCTCTGTATGGGTACCCAGGATCGATAGTCAATTGATGAGCTTAATGATCACCATGGGTGATGTGGATCTCAACCTTTGATACAAGGTTGAATATGGTTTCCAGACACAGATGACATGGATGCAAGAAGGAACTCACCACAGAGTTCGAATGATATTGAGGCTCATATCAGTAGACCCATCTGACGAGAAATGGCACAGATAGATATGTAGAAGATCACTCAATGCAGAGTGTGAATGATGTTCAGTCACAAAGGAAGAATTGACAGTTTCTTGATAAAGCTTGGGCTTTACCAAAAGTAAAGCTGATCCGTTACGAATGATGAACCTGTCATACTATTACTGTATGTGGATGATCTATTTTTACAAACAGATCATGAAAAGAAAGAAGAAGATGGCTGCAGAAATAAAAATGAAAGATCTTTTACTTCCTAGGTCTGGAAGTATGGCAAGGCTCAAAAGGAATCTTTCTCAACCAGGGAAAGTATGCTGAGAAATCTTGAAAAGATTTGATGTGTTGGAATGGCCACTCTCATGAATTCCAACTTGAAGCTGTTAGCAGATGACTCATAAAAGTTAGTGGATGTAATTCTGTATAGACAGATTATTGGGTCATTGATGTATCTAACGAATACTAGGTTAGATATATGCTTTTCTATGAACACCTTTAGGCAGTATCCAGTGGAACCTAGACGTGCTCACTTAATAGTTGCAAAGCATGTGATGAGGTACCTAAAGGGTACAATAGACTTTGATCTATGTTATCTTGGAGATCATGACTTCAGATAACTACACAGATGTTGATTGGGAAGGAAGTGTATCAGACATGAAGGGCACATCGAGAGGATGTTATTGTCTGGGATCGACCATGATCTCGTGGTTTCGCAAGAAGCAGTCCAGTGTGGCTCTCAGCAGAACCAAAGCAGAATATATGGCTACTTTCTCTGCTAGTTGTGAAGCGGTATGGCTTCAGGATTGTTTGACTTAGAGATGCAACCCACTGTGATCATGTGTGACAATCAGACTTGTATCAAGATGACAGAGAATCCAGTGTTCCATGATAAGTCAAAGCACATAGAGATCTGACATTTCTATATGCAAGATATGGTGCAGAAAGGAACTATAAAGTTTGAATTTGTAACAAGTTACCGATGTACTAACCAAACCTCTACCTCAAGAAAACAAGTTACCGATGTACTAACCAAACCTCTACCTCAAGTAAAGTTTGAGTATTTCCGAGACAAGCTTGGTAGGACCCTCCTCGAAAGGTGGAGTGATGTAGACACTGATGATGAGATTGCCTGCATCGACAGTGAAGTCAATGATGAGGATGGGATTGGATCATCCCTGGACTTCAATCCTAAAGAGAGTCGTAGACGTATGTCTTTGAAAATGAAGTCCCTAGTGGACAATTGGGGATTGGATCATCCCTGGACTTCAGTCCTAAAGTGAATCGTAGACACATGTATTCGAAAATGAAGTCCTTAGTGGGAAAGTAGGGATTGGATCATCCCTGGACTTCAGTCCTAAAGAGAGTCGTAGACGTATGTCTTCAAAAATGAAGTCCTTAGTGGACAAGTGGGGATTGGATCATCCCCGGACTTCGGTCCCTTGAATTGAACCATAGACAGATGTCTTCGAAAATGAAGTCCTTGGTGTACATGTGGGGATTGGATCATCCCCGGACTTCGGTCCCTTGAATTGAACCATAGACAGATGTCTCCGAAAATGAAGTCCTTAGTGGACAAGTAGGGATTGGATCATCCCTAGAATTTAGTCCTAAAGAGAGTTGTAGACCTATGTCTTCGAGAATGAAGTCCTTGGTGGACATGTGGGGATTGGATCATCCTTGGACTTCGGTCCCTTGAATTGAACCGTAGACAGATGTCTCTGAAAATGAAGTCCTTGGTGGACATGTGGGGATTAGATTGTCCCCGAACTTCAGTCCCTTGAATTGAGCCGTAGACAAGATGTCTCCGAGAATGGGGATTGGATCGTCCTCGGACTTTAGTCCCTTGAATTGAGTCGTAGACAAGATGTCTCCGAGAATGGGATTGGATCATCCCCGGACTTTGGTCCCTTGAATTGAGCCGTAGACAAGATGTCTCCTAGAATGGGGATTGGATCGTCCCCGAACTTCAGTCCCTTGAATTGAGCCATAGACAGAGGTCTCCGAGAATTGAATGATAGGACTGGATTGTCCCTGGACCTCAGTTCAAAAGCTACATGATAGGAATGGATCGTCCCTGGACCTCGGTTCAAAATGTACGTGATGGGATTACATTGTCCCTAGACATAAGACTTGTCTTAAAGTGATAAGGATTGATCATCCTGGAACTTGATCTGGATTATATCATCCATGGACCTATGTCCTAAAGAGAGCGAGATTGATCATCCTGTAATATGATCGTGTGTGTTGCAGGGTATGCTGCTATTATGAGGATACTTGTATTGATGTATTGATACTTGTATTGATGATGTGTATTGATGAGGATACTTGCATGTATACTTGTATTGATAAGGATACTTGTATTGATGATGTGTATACTTGTATTGGTGTGGATACTTATACTGATGATGTAGATGACGATGCTGTTGATCGTGTTGATCTAGATGACAATGTTGCTGATCGTGTTGATCTAGATGACAATGTTGTTGATCATGTAGATCGATGATGATCCAAATGCTATAGATCGAGATGATGATCCAGATGTTGTAGATCGAGATGATCCAGATGTTGTAGATCGTGATGAACCAAATGCTGTAGATCGAGATGATGTGACGACGATACTCGTGTGATGATGATGCTGATGATCGCATGATGACGATACTAATGATCATGTGATGACGATGCTGATGATCGTGAGGATTCAGATGTTGATGTTGCTATAGCTGTTTGAGGGCTGCAGAAGATAAAGAATCAGTACTGAAGATGTTGATGTTCCAGTAACTAGTTGAGTTACTGATGATGTTGAGAAAGCTTCCAATGATTTATAGATGTATCATGTTGATGACTCCTTGCTCCTGCAGATGTTGTTATAATATCCTTCTCGTTAAGGGGGAGTGTTGAGATATTATAACTTCTAAAAATATTATATTTGTACTTTATTATTCCAGAGATGTTTCATTCCTCCGTGAAGATCTTATTGTATATCCGGAGATGTTTATTCCTCCGTCGGATTGTGGTAACTTGGGTTATTAGACTTCCCTAGTGGGGGTCGGCCCTGTATGTGTTATGTGGGTCAAAGGGTTATTAGACCACCCTAGTGGGGTTGGCCCAGTCAGTTGTAATGGGGTGTTTAACCCAATGGTAAAGTTGGGGCTGAACTAGTTAATATAAAGTACAAGTTAGAGATGTGTATATATAGAGGAGGTGTGTTCCTCATTTGACACACTTCCCTCACTTGAAATGTAGCGCACTTGTGAGAGAGAGGTATGCTATGGAGGAGGAGGAGATCATGTCTTTGGTTTGCATATTTGTATATTGATGGTCATCTATATTGAGGAAGCTTTGCTAGGTTTTCTACCCCATGAGGGTTTCCCAAGATAAATCGGTGTCTCTTGTGTTTATGTTGTGCTTGTTGTTTCTTCAGTGATCCTGTATATGCTATTGTTGTGAAATGAAATGAAATGTTGATATTTTCTAACTTAGCATATTGAATCTTAACAGCAGCCGTGATGCAGAAAGAATTCCCTAATAGGTATGGCTGCCACGTCTGTACTACATGTAAAATAGCCATCATTTCCTTCACAGATGTAGAGGTGGATAAATTCTTATCGGAAAGGTCTCGTGAAGGCGGCGATCCCACTGGTTCAGCAAAGGCACTGGCATATCTATCCAAAATTGGTTAGAGATCCAAGAGAGTAGTGGAGACTGTTGATGGGTACATCTGAATGAAATGGAGCTGAGCGATGACACCATGTGAATTCTTCTTAAGGAGTTTTTCTAGGCGATGTGAACTGATGATGTGGAGAGACCCTGGTTGTAAGCCTGTAAATTTGTGTTTTTTCCCATTGATTGAAAAATGCATCCAATGTTCAGCAAAATCCCATAAGATGGGTCCAAGTGTGCATAACCATTGAACACCCAAAACCAAAACACATCCACCTGAGGCCAAGGAAAACATGTCAAAACGCAAGTTATAATATTCCATAGAGATACGCACATTGTGACATTTCCCCTTGCAAGGTAATGTGCCCCCATTGGCAACCATGACTTCAAAGTTGGAGCAAGGACGGATAAAACAATCAGCCTGTTTGGCGATCTGAGGGCCAATGAAGTTATGAGTGCTACCAGAATCAATGAGTATGGTAAGAGGGAGCTTCTTGAAGTAACCCCGGACCTGCATTGTTTGGGGGCTGGAGATTCCGGCTAAAGCATGGAGATATATCTCTAGGTGGTCTTCCTGAGACGGAGATTCAATAGGAAGCTCCTGAATGTCAACCTGATCACCCATTGTATCTAGAGCTTCTTCACCAATTTCAGAGGCAGGCGAAGAATCCACATCCAAGAGATAGAGATTTTGTTGAACACATCTATGTCCCCGAGTGAATTTTTCATCACAATTATAACAAATCCCTTTTTCTTTGCGTGCCTTGCATCTCTGTTTCAGAAAAATGCTTGATAGGAGTTGGTCGAGGAGCTGGCGGGATGGGAGGTCGTTGAGAACCTATATTTTGGAAGGGAACAAAAGTGGGTTTGGAGCGCTGTTGAGATGTAATCTTGTCTTCTGCCAACTTACCCAACCCCAAGGCTTCCATCATTGTGTTGGGACAGAACATTTTGACCTCTAATCGGATTTCATCCTTAAGACCACTAATAAAACAACTCCTGTAGAATTCATCAGACAATCCTTCTGTGTGATTGGCTAGTTCTCAAATTATGTCTGATACTCTCTCACAGTACCGATTTGGAGAAGTTTAGTGAGGGCTCCTATGAAGTCATCAAAAGCACTAGGACCAAATCGTTGCAAAAGGAGCTGGCAAAAATCTGGCCATTTTGGCTCTTCATGAGCCTTGATGTACCAATGGTACTATTGAAGAGCTTCATGTTCCAAATGAAAGGATGCAAGTGGAACTTTGGTGACATCAAAAGTATTATGCAGACTGAAATACTGTTCTGCACGATAGATCCAGCCAGTCAGATCAGTACCATTGAAGCAAGGAAAATCAAGCTTCGGACCACGGAAATTGCTGGAAGAAGAGAACCCATTGTCTGATGAAGACTCAGACTGTCGTTTGTTGTTCATGTCTGAATGCTCAAGATGGAGGTCGAGAAATTTTTCATCCAAATCTTGGAGTTTGGTTTAGATGGTTGCGTGCTTCCTCCATGGTTTTTGCTCCTGCGCGGGTGACAACCATAACCAAGAGTTTTTTTTGTTTTTTGAATGGGTAGAAAAACACAAACATAAGCTTATTTAGTAAAGTGAAATTTGGATTTGGGAAAAACTCTGATGGGTAATTGGGGTTTGACTAGGTTTTGGACACTTTTGAATGGATAGGGAAGCAGAAAATGAGGATTTCCGAAGCGGGGTGAAATAATGGGAAAATTTGTTAGAGAGAGACAAAGAAGCAGAAATAGAGAATGAACATGGTGGAAAAATTTGAAGGTGATTGGGTGAAAATTAAAGAAGTTATGGAAAACCCTAAAAATAGACAAATGTGAGATTTGTGGCTTTGGGAAGTGGAATTTGGGATAGGGTTCTTAGGAATGAAAGATGCAGAATGGGATGACAGGGGTGTCAGGGAAGTTTCAAGGGAAATGAAGTGAAAACAAGGTAGATATGGAGAAAAAATAGAAGAAGTTTCAGAGGAAACGGAGTGAAAACAAGGGAGATGGCGAAAAAATAGGTTTTTTTTTTCCCCTTGAATGGATCTGCTACGACGTGGAAGGGATCGGAAATAGATGGATCTGCAATGACACGGAAGGAATCAGAAATAGATGGATCTGAAACAGCGTGGAAGGGATCGGCAGCAGACAGATCTGAAATGGCGCAGAAGTGATCGGCAACAGATAGATCTGAAATGGCGCGAAAGTGATCGGCAATAGATAGATCTGAAATGGCGCGAAAGTAATCGGCAACAATTCTGGACAGAGGAAATCTACGATTTATCAACTGAAAATAGATATGAACCCTATATGCTCGGCTTCCTAACGGTTCAGGGGATTCACTCGGCCACTAATGTTGTCTGATGGCTTGCATATTGGGGCAGTACCCCTCACTCCACGACTCAGGTAAAATGATAACCGCTTTGCCACAAATGACAGCTCTTAGTTTACCTCACGAGTGGGAACTAGTCAATCAGGTAGGGGTCGTTGCCCTTTTCGCTGGCAGGTCCTCTCAATGGGCTAGCTACTTTGGGGTTCCTGTGGTACTCCTCACAATGATTTTTAGGGCTTATTCCCAAGTACTTCCCACAGTTAAGCAAATAGGGATTATTCCCAGATCCGAACCTGGAATGGATGCGAAAAAAAAAATTGGTAGAAATTTCACCCAACGAGCCCAAGAAAGTGCTCTGATACCAGATGTCAGGAACCTGCAACAATTAATTAATGAAAATACACAAGACAGTAGTAATAACTGGACTCAAAATCACTTTATTTATCATAGGCCACTTCAAGGGGGAAACCTCCTTTGATCAAGCTCAATACAAATAGCTTCACGGTGCCTTCATTGGCCTCAACACACACTTATATACTAAGTCTAGGCGCCAATACTATGGGTCAAAACCATGGGCCAATACAAACTATGGGTCAACAATTACTACGGGCGACTTACAAAGCATATGCGCCCAACAACAATAACACAAACTATGGATCAACAATAATACGGGACGTCTTACAAAGCATATGCATCCAACAACAATATACTAACAAAGTAAAGACATCGGTTCCTAACACTCTCACCAACACCCCTCCCCCTAACCACGACACCACCTCTCTCTCTCTTGTGTTAATTTTTGAGCATTAATTCAATATACTCTAGGATCTTTACTGAGAGAATAACATATACAGCATATCAAGTATAACAATGCATATCAATCACACCAAGCAATCACATGAGACAAGAGACACACAGAGTTTCACTGGGAAAAACCATAAAGGTGAAAAACCCCACAACTTCCTCAGAGATAGAGAGAGCAATGATACAACCAAAGTACAAGAGATAGTCTTCTACTAGCAGGTGATCCTCCTCCTCACATGTGCACCACTTTTCGAGTAGTGTAGAAGTCAATACTGAGATGATCAAATAGAGAGATCCCACTCTCTATTTATACTTGTCCTGTCCTACCCAATAAACCTATGGGACCGACTTGTCTATCTTAGCCTAATAACCCATGGTTAACTTAATCAAGGCCAACCCCACACATGGTGGTCTAATAACCCATCGACAAGTTACGACACTTGCGACACTTGTCAATACAAATGACGACACTTCGGTATAGAGGAATAATAACATCTCTATAGGAGTACAATATACATAGATGAAATACATCGGTGAAATACATTCCGAAGTTACATATACATCAACACTCCCTCTTAACGAGGAAGGTATTTCTCGACACAGATCTGCTAGCACAAGTCTTCTTCTCTAGATCATCATCATCGTCATTGCTGCTGCTATCTCAATCAATCTCTGATCTACTCGTCATAGGAAGTTCTACAGAGCCAGTCCTTTTTCATACTGGATGTAGGCCCACCACCTGCAGGTCTTCATCATCACTGGCCATACTATGGAATCCTTAGGACTTATTACGTGAGTCAACAAAACCTCGAAAGAGCATCCCAGGACTGATTATGAGCACACAACTCAACCTATCGGATCTCCCAGGACCTTTTACATGCTACTGCACAACCTGTCCATGGCCACAAAGTATCACGAAGCACAACCCAGATGCACATCACACAACACTTACATCTACGCCATGGGAGAACACATCTACAACCATGCGAGAATGGCACAGCAATTATATTGCAGCCATGGGAGAACACATCTACAACCATGCTCAAATGGCCCAGTACTTATATCGCAGCCATGGGAGAACACATCTACAACCATGCTCGAATTCCCCCCAGCACTTATATCATAGCCATGGGAGAATACATCTATAACCATGCTCGAAAAGATACCAGTAGCCTCCAGCGGGAGATCAAATAACTCGTACAGTAGCTTCCAGAGCCATACTGCCTCACAACTAGCCGAACATGTTGCAACATACTCTACCTCGGCTGTACTCAATGCTACGCAGGATTGCTTCCTGCTAGACCAAGAGATCACACCTGATCCCATACTGAAGTAGCACCCAGATGTGCTCTTCCTATCTGCAGCATTGCCTGCCCAGTCTGAATCAACATAACCCTGCAGGTTAAACTTTTGATTCGCAGCATACTTGAGCCCATAGTCAATCGTACCCTTCAGGTACCTCAGAATATGCTTTACAGCAACCTAGTGAACACCTCTCGGATCCATCAGGAACTGGCTCAATGTGTTCAACGCAAAGCAAATATCTGGTCTCTTGTTCGTCAGGTACATCAAGGACCCAATCATCTGACGATACATAGTGACATCAACTGGCTCAGATAAAGCATCAAACAGAAGCTTCAGGTTCGATGCCATAGGTGTAGCCATGGCCTTGCAGTCCATCATCCCAAACCGCTTCAGGATATCTACTGCATACTTCCCTTGTCCAAAGAAGATCCCATTTGCACTCTGCCACACCTCCATACCTAGAAAATAGTGCATCATTCCCAAGTCCTTCATGTCAAACTCGGCAGCAAGCTTCCTCTTGGTATCAGCAATCAAACTATATTCACCTGTTACAAACACGTCATCCACATACAAGAGTAGCATCATAGGATTGCCTTTCTCAACCTTGTAGTAAAGGTTAGAGTCTGCTTTACTCTTGGTAAAGTCCAAACTAGATAGAAATTTGTCCATCCTACCATACCAAGTCCTAGGAGATTGCTTCAAGCCATACAAGGCTTTATTCAATCTGCACACATATGACTCTCTGTCATGTGTCTCAAAACCGAGTGGTTGCTCCACATACACTTCCTCTTCGACTACACCATTCAAGAAAGCTGTCTTGACATCCATCTGGTGTATCTTCCATTTCATCGCTGCAACTAGGAAAAGTACTGTTCTAATGGAAGTGTACCTAGCTACAGGAGCAAACATTTCTTCATAATCAATCCCTTCTTTTTGGGAGAAGCCACGAATTACAAATCTCACTTTGTATTTTTCTATGTTGCCATATGCAGCATGCTTGATCTTGTAGATCCACTTGGAAGTCACAACAGACTTCCCTTCAGGTCTTGGGACCACATCCCAAACATCATTCTTCATGATCGACTGATACTCCTCGACCATGGCATCCTTCCATTCTTTCTTTTCCACTGCTTCTTCATAACTAGAAGGTTCTTTGTTCATAATGTCACAGAGTAAGGCAACATAACTGGTGTGGGATCTAGTTCTCTTCCTTGCTCTATGTTCTTCTTCTAGAATCCCTTACCTTTCTGCATCTTGAATGAGCTCTCTAGCCCATGTAGGTTTTCTCTTGTGAGAGTCCTTCTCACAGGGTGGATCTACAGGTTCTTGTGGATCTTCAATTTCTCAATCTGCTTCTGGAATTGCTTCAGTCATGGTAATATCTTCAAATCTAGTTTCCTTTGGTTCTCCATGATCTTCAACAGGTGCCTTCCTTGACTTGATGAAAGTTGAGTCTTCATCAAATGTTACATCTTTGCTGACATCAATCTTCTTGAACCCTGGAAAGTATATTATGTAAGCCTTCAAGCTTTCATTGTACCCCACAAAGATATCCTTCTTTCCTGAAGGATCTAGCTTTGTACTCTTTTCCTTTGGAACATGTGCATATATTGGACAACCAAATATTCTGAGATGGTTGAATTCAGGCTTCTTACCAGAGAAGACCTCTTCTGGTGTCTTGTTGTCCAATATCTTGTGAGGTGTTATGTTGTGCACATATACAGCTGTCCTAGCTGCTTCTTCCCATAGATGCATAGGAAGATCCTAGTCATGCAACATTGCCCATGCTACTTCCATGATTGTTCTATTCTTTCTTTCTGCAACTCCATTTTGTTGTGGATTGTAGGGAGCAGTCAACTCCCTCTTAATCCCTGAATCACTGCATAGTTTCTTGAAATCACCTAAAGTGAATTCTCCACCATTGTCGGATCTAAATGTCTTGATCTTTTTATCAGTTTGATTTTCCATCAAGGCTTTGAATTCCTTGAACTTATCAAACACTTCATCTTTGTTATTCAAGAAGTAAACCCAAGTCTTCCTAGAGAAATCATCAATGAAAGAGACATAGTATACATACCCACTCAGAGAACTGGATGACATCTGACCTCATACATCTGAGTGGATGATTTCCAAGATCCCTTTAGCCTTGCTTTCACTACTTGGAAATGCCTTCTTTATGTTCTTTCCTTTTGCACATCCTTTGCAAACACCTTCATGCTTGGTCTTGATTTCAAGAAGACCCTCTACAGCTTTACTTGCAATTCGTAGTGCCCTATAGTGCACATGTGCAAGCCTTCTATGCCAAAGTTCACTTGGCTCCATGGATTCATGTACCATGGCATGTTCAGGTTGTCCCTTCAGCTTGTACAACCCTCCCTCTTGCTCTCCAATCACTACGGCATCATCTATGGTCTTACCTTTTGTCCACATGAGTACTTGGCCATCTATAAATGCAACCCTCATACCTTTTGCATCCAATGCAGATATGGAGAGTAGATTTTTCTTGAGCCCAGGTACACATAGAACTTCTTTCATCTTCGAAGATTTCCCAGAGCCTAGATTGTAGGAGGATTCACCACTTCCTTTGATAGGATGTTGGAAGTCATCCCCAAGTTTCACCTTATGGGGTGACTCATGTTCAAATAGGTTTACAAAGGATTCTTTGAACCCAGTCATGTGTTTGGAAGCCCCACTATCAATAATCCAATCATTACATCCATGAGAGATAGTACCTGTGAGAGCAGAGATTAAAACATATTCTTCTTTTCTTGATGAATCATCACTTTCTGATCTAGCCTTCTTCTTAGGAGGTTCATCATCCTCAGCAGCATGAGCATGATATTTTCTTTTGTTACCCTTCTTCTTTTTGTTGAAGTTGTTGTTGTGGTCCTTCTTGTTCTTGGGACAATCTGAGGCAAAGTGCCCTTTCTCATTACATGTGAAACATCTTAGATGTTTCCTATTTTTAAAGTGGTGAGAAGGTTTCTTAGAATGAGAATGCTCCCCCTTGAACTTGCTTCCCTTCTTGGTGTGAGCAGTGAGAGCTTGATCTTCATTTCCCATCCTTTCTTCTCAGGCCACAAGCCTAGATTCTTCTTGAGAGCATTCCTCTCACGGCCTACTGAAGGAGACCAACTTCTTCCTTGCATAGATTCCTTGGATAAAGGATTCCCATGATCTGGGTAGGCCATTTAGTGTGGTCATTCGCCATTGTCCACAATTTCATCCATAGCTTCAAGCTATTCCTTGATCTGCGAGACTTTAGAAAAATAAGATTGAATAGTCTCTCCATTCTGAAGATTTACCCCTTTCAATTGGTTCCACAGGGTCATCTTCTAATTTATGTTCTTCCCTTCGAATAGCTTGGTTAGGGAATCAAACATCTCCTTGGGTGTCTTCAGAGATGACACATGTGGGATGAGATGATCCTTGATAGAATCAGCAATAATCCTTTTTTCCTTGACGAAGTTATTTTTGTGAAGAGCCTTAGCCTCTTCTCCCTCTGGGACAGGGACCTCTTCACTTATATAAGTTTCCAACTCATTTTCTTCCAGGATTAACCCAATCCTATACTTCCATGCTCGGAAGTTATCAGCCCCTTCAAACTTATCCTCAAGCTTGGTGTGGTGAGACATCTTTAAAGAGTACTTCAAAATGGAAATAGAAGAGATTTAGGTCTTACCACTTGATTTGCTAAAAACTGGATCTGGTCCCCAATTAGGGTTTGTCAGAGAAACCCCAAAAATTCAAAATGTGAATTTCAAACTTCTGAAAGGATAGAAAGATGCGACTTGATGAGCTGATTAGCCTAGTATATTTTGAATTTGAGATCTGCAAAGTTTCACCCTTCAGAAATGCCTTTTAGTCTTCCTGGATTCACTAGGGAGGACCCTGAATTAGGGTTTGAGTTTCTCGGAGCTTCACCCAACCAAAAATCTCAATCCAAAGCTCTAAACTTCGATTTTTCCAAGGAGCTTCCAGCTATGTCTTCAGATTTCAGAAATTCCTATTTTTAAGGAAACCCTAATTTTTAGGGCCAAAACTGAAAGTGCTTAGAATTGAATTCTGAATGGACAGATAGATTATTCTTGATGAGTAGAGTCAATCTACCTTACTTCTTTTCCAAAATATGTGGAGAGAAACCCAATAAATAAGAAACCCTAGTTTCCGCCACTACACAATGTCTTCTTCTCACGGAAGCTCTCATACCATGTTAATTTTTTAGCATTAATTCAATATACTCTAGGATCTTTACTGAGAGAATATCATGTACAACATATCAAGTATAACAATGCATATCAATCACACCAAGCAATCACATGAGACAAGAGACACACAGAGTTTCACCGGGGAAAACAATAAAGGTGAAAAACCCCACAATTTCCTCAGAGATAGAGAGAGCAATGATACAACCAAAGTACAAGAGATAGTCTTCTACTAGCAGGTGATCCTCCTCCTCACATGTGCGCCACTTTCTGAGTAGTTTAGAAGTCAATACTGAGATGATCAAATAGAGAGATCCCGCTCTCTATTTATACTTGTCCTGTCCTGCCCAATAAACCTATGGGGCCGACTTGTCTAGCTTATCCTAATAACCCATGGTTAACTTAATCAAGGCCGAGCTCACACATGGTGGTCTAATAACCCATCGGCAAGTTACGACACTTGTGACACTTGTCAATACAAATGACGACACTTCCGTATAGAGGAATAATAACATCTCTATACGAGTACAATATACATAGATGAAATACATAGGTGAAATACATTCCGAAGTTACATATACATCAACATATTTCCCCTACTCCCCCTACACCTAACCCTCCCCCCCTCTCTCACTCTCTATCATATTCCTCAGCTCCTCCCTCTAACCCTTACTAACCCCCTTTCTCAATCTCTATCTCTTCACTACTCATCCACCTACTCTAATACCCACCCCTCTCTCTATCTCCACCAACCCCCTATCACACCTCCCCCCCCCCTCTCTCTCTTACTCCCCCTAACCACTGCACCCCCCCTCTCTCTCTCTCCCTCCACCTCTCTCTCTCTCTCTCTCTCTCTCTCTCTCTCTCTCCCCTCCTACCCCTGAAGCCTAATTACCTCCCCACCAATATAATTCTCTCTCTTACTCCCCCTACAACTAACCCCCCCTCTCACTATCTTTCCTAATCCCCCTGCCCTAACCCTTACTAATGCCCTCTCCCACTCTTTATCTCTTCCATACTCCTACTCTTACCACTGACCCCCAACCCTCTCTCTCTCTCTGACAACCCTCTAACACCCTCCTCTCTCTCTCTACCCCTAGCCCCCCTCTCCCTCTCCCTTAACCCCCTCCTACCCTCTTTACCCTTAACTAATCCCCCTCTCTATCTCTCTCTTACTCCCCCAAACCCCCTCTCTCTATCTCTCCTAATCCCCACCGCTCCCCTCCCCTCCCTATGTGTCTCCCTCTCTCTCTTTCTCTCTCTCCCCTACTCCCCCTACTCCTAACCACCCCCATCCCTCTCTCCCTCCTAATACTCATCCCCCTACCACTAACCACCCCCTATCTCTCTCTCCACCCCCTACTTCCCCCCCTACCACTAACCCCCCCTCCTCTCTTTGTGTCTCTCTCTCTGAATAACCCTAACTAATTCCTTCTCTCTCACTCTCACTCTCCGCTACTCATCCAACTACCCCTAACCCCCACCCCTTTCTCTCTTTTCCAACCCACACCTCTCTCTATCTCTCTCCCTAACCCCCCTCCTACATCCTTATCCCTAACCACCCCCACCTCCCTCTCTCTCTCCTAATCACCCTCCCACTAACCACCCCTCTCTCTATCTTCCTCCTACTCCCCCTTCTCTCTCTACCATTGAACCCCCCTCTCGATCTCTCCCTCTGTCCTTCCTACTCCTACAACTAACCACCGAGCCCCACCCCCGCCTACCCTTCCTCTCGCCCTCTCACCCCCTCCTACCCCCCTCTCACCCCCCATCTCTCTCTCTATCTCACTCCTACCCCTCCCGTAACCTTTCTTCTCTCTTTGTTTCTCCTAATCTCCATCCCTTTACCACTAAGCCCCCCCCTTCTCTTTGGCCTTTCCTAATCCCCCTCCCCCTAACCATGTCCCCCACTAACCCCAAATGTGGATACATTTTTTAATTGGATACCAACTTCATCCTATCACCCTTAGATATACAAGCAGCAGAGAATATAAAACTCTCATATAAAAATGAATCATTAATTAATTGAAAAATAAAAAATAATGAGTACAATCTCTTTTAATTGTTATTTAATTAAAAAATAAAAAATGAATGAGTAAATTGTTTTAAAAATTCAAATTAGTATAATTTTGCAAAATTAATTTCAAGTTAAAAATATCGAGACAATTTTCAAAATAACAACATTTTTTTTAATTTAAAAACAAAACTACATAATATATATAAAAAACAATTGCATGTCCCACTTTTACCCCAAAATTCACATCCAAATTTTACCAAACAAATCATTAAAAAACCACACACGCGAGATTTTATAACATAAAAAATATATTTTTATATTTCTTTTTCAATTTTGGTTCTAATTTAAAAACAAAACTACATAATATATATAAAAAAACAATTGCATGTCCCACTTTTACCTAACAAAAAAAAATCACATCCAAAGTTTACCAAACAAATCCTTTAAAAAATCACACGCGCGAGATTTTATAACATAAAAAATATGTTTTTATATTTCTTTTTAAATTTTGGTTCAAATTTATATGTGAATTATTGTAAGGTAACAAAAATACATGTAAAATGTTCTACACGTCCATCGAATATTTAACATGTCGATTGACTTAACCCTATTTTTCAGGTGTCTTTAATCTTTCTAATACCAAAGTATGCCAAGTAGATCTATGCTTACGTATCGCACATACCGAGGCATGCTAAGTGGATACATGTGACAGATAACTCAATCACCATGTGTATACTCAAATACAGAGGAATATCGAGGTGTCTATCTCAAACCTGAATAAATTTGTGGCGCATGGAATATCAATCAAAATAGAGAAATAGAATACCATGGGTGGAGTAAATGTGAAGTTATCTTTGTAGGGAATACATGTCACATATAAGACATGCCAACTGGATAAGTATCGCATACCTAACCACATATAAAACATGCCATGCTGTATATGGAGTTGAATCACGTGGAATATCAATTAAAATAGAGAAATGCAATGCCTTGTGTACAGTAAATGTGAAGCTATATTTATATTAAAATATAGAAATGAAATTGGAGTTATAATTGAATTTGTCAATTGAGTTTAGATTTGGTGAGTGGGAGGAATATTTTTATCCTCTCCACTCTAGTTTAAATCTTGTTTTGCGATACTTACTTATTAGGAGTTGACTTTTTATGAAATTATTGTAATTCTGATCATACCTTGATTCTTCGGAATAGCAGGTGTTGGCATTTTCCTGATGGATGTAGCCCTCTAACAAATAGTGAACCATCATTAAAAAAAAATGAATGAAATGGTGTGGAGAGCTCAGAAATAGCTAAAAATTAAAACTAAGAATGTTAAACCCGTAATTAAAAATTTTTAGTAAAAAATGCATGGTAAACAATCCCAGGAAACCAAGTAATCTATAAAACCTGTAATTAATCTTTTTAGTAAAAATGTATGGTAAACAATCCCAGAAAACCAAGTAATCCATAGAACCGAATTCAAATTGGAAATTCAAGTGATTCAGATAACCGAAAACAAATCGGGAAAGGTGCGAAAAGATTACCGAAACAATATTTTTGGGGAGACTTGATTAGGTTAAAAGATATATTTAATATCTCACTCCACAACCGAACATTCTGGCATACCTATCCCCTTTGAAGGATCAGATCGCATAAGAAAGGG
This sequence comes from Larix kaempferi, assembly GCA_027924585.1. Taxonomy (NCBI): domain Eukaryota; kingdom Viridiplantae; phylum Streptophyta; class Pinopsida; order Pinales; family Pinaceae; genus Larix; species Larix kaempferi. Next base: position 281,723 of record BSBM01000467.1, read on the forward strand.
CAGTTTTTAAAATTTAAATGCAATTTCAAATCCAAGGTAAGGTGAATCACACTGATTCTATTTGTGAAAATTATCTTGAATGAATGAGTAAGTTTTCTGAATAGAATTGATTTCAAAGAAGTTCGATGATGAAGAAGCAGAAAGAACGGAACTATTTCGGATTGTGTAGTATACATCGTCAACCAAGAACAACAAGGTAATAATAGCAGGATTTTGATAATATCGGGAGCAGATCTCATGGGGAAAAGGGATTTGAAGCTTCAATTTTTCAGATATAATGTAAGGTTAATCAAGCACATCTATTAATCATACTAATTATTTATTTTTGAAATCATCTTGAAAGAGAGTAAATTTTATGAGTCGATTTGATTTCAAATTAATTTGATAATGAAAAAGTAGGAAGAACAGAGCGCATTCAATAGATTCAAACTAATTTTATAATAGTTTTCTGAATCGATTTGATTTTAAATTAATTTATGAAAAAACAAGCCAGAAGAACAGAGTTCATGGATTCTAAGTAATTTGATATTGAAAAAGCAGGAAGAACAGAGCTCATTTAAATTGAGTAGTTTAAAAAGCATCAAATATTATATTAATATAAAATTAATGCATCTAGGCAACTGCATGCAGCTTGACTTACTGTAGACGGTATGTTCTCGGACGTAACCTACAGGTTCAAAATTTCAAATGCAAAAGATTAACATGAATAAATAAAAGAACCACATGAAGGGCAGTTCAGGTGTGGGTAATTTGATATGCTACAGGCAGTAGGCTAGGCTCCCACGCATGAGTCTCCACAGAAAACAGAGACGTTGGGGAGTCGAATTCGAACTTTTTTGAGAAACAATATATGAGGTTAGAATTAGTTTGTGGATAGCATTTAGGATTCCGCATTGAATTAAAATTCCTTAAGATTTAAAGATTTAGGATAACTTGAAAAAAATGACATCGAAAGAAATATATAACAGATTTATTACAGGTATTGTAGAAGTAATATTTCTTCATATATAAAAAATTCATCAAAGATATTGCGCCAGCAAAATTTCAAAATCATTTTTCTTCAGATGTTCTCTAAATAGCCATGCTTGTTTTTCATATGCAAAAGAAACAAGGACTATATAAAGAGAATTAGAGAAAAAATAAGATTATAATTTTTTTCTTAGATAAGAAGATAACTATTCATTAACCTAAACCGAACAAAACAAAAGAGTAAAGAATACCTGTAAAGAAAATTGGTGAAATAAGTTCCTTCTATTGGCCTGCCTGGGCTGATCCATCCATTGAAAGAAGCATCCTATGAGCAGTTATTACAGGTCCTTTGAAGGGTAGGATAGGTAGGGCTACAGGGATCTCACTTGTTCTGTGATTTTGCATCCTCCTTATTTTTGCTGAGAGATTCCTGGAAGTTGATCCTGAACATTCCGAGGGTTCTGGTAACTACTTGTCATATTATCTTTGAAACGATTCCAGAACCTGTTCGTTTGCACTTCTTTACGAGCCGTAACCACGTGAAAACTCCTTAGGGTGCTCCAGGGAAACCTGCCCCCAATGAAATTTCTCCGTTTCAGATTGATTATAACATAGTGACTAAATGTTCTATCAGAAAAGTAGCAAAAACAAATTTTACAATCACACAGCCTGCAATCCAAACACTACATAGCCAACAAATGCATACACGGCAACATAAACACATAGAAAGTTAAAGAGAAGAAAGGCCACAATCTTTATAAAGCAGTGGAATGGTAGCAACGGCTACAATTTTAAATAGCTTTTTAGATAGCGACCTCCACTTTTTAAATTTACCGTTGATGTCAGAGTTGTTGTTTTTTGATGGCATGTCAGACTATATGCTTCCACTCGCACCTTAAAAGGAATCGATCTCAAGACGTGGCAAACAAATAATCTATTTTATTATATAGAGATGGCACAAAGTTGAAGGGCATACTTATGGGAATAAATTTGACTGGAAAATCGCCAAATTGGACAGGAAATCACCGCGACCAGATAACAGATTTACTTCGAGTTATCACATAATCGCACAAGATTAATGTGTACATGCGTCTTCAACTATGAAACATTTTTTAAATTCTAAACATAAAAATGATTTTTATTTTGTTTGTATTTTACTTTGATTCGTAACGAATTGACATGATCTTTCAGGTTAAAATAGAGTCAACTATTTATATGTACTTGTAGCTTTCTTGTGGCTTTTAACCACTAAGTCGTGGGTTCAATTCCCAAAAATGGCTTTAACAATAAGTACTCTCTCAACCAAATGTATTTCTCCTTTGTAAAATGAAAGGATATGTTTGATGGATAAAGAGGAATGGATCAAGGCATTGAAAGGAAAAGTAAGCATTTTAGAATAGACCTTGATTTTATGGTGACATAAAAATTATAATGCAAATGTTTTTTAAAGTTTTTGATTTTTTATATGAAATGTTTTAAATTTTTATTCCATATCATTCAAATTTAGTTTTATGTGGAGAAATATATTTTATAATATCTATATCATAAATATAAAAAAAAAAAACTTTTATTATATCCTTTCATTTTTATTATATTTATTTGAAGAATTAAAGTCTTTTACGAAAATTTATTTTAAGTTACACTTTCATAATCATTACAATAGGGCTCAACAAGAGCAACATGTCACTTACAAGAATTAAACCTCTGTGGAGAGGGCAACAATCTTTCCTCCCAACCACCCAAGCTACAACCAATGGATTAACATACTTTCAATATTTAGTGAAACAATAAGTTTTATAGAGAGAGAGAGAGAGAGAGGTTGTGGTTTACTAATATATTAATTAAAATTTCATTACTATGAGACAAAAGAACTATATCTATGGTTATGCAATTGAAAATGAAAATGAATTGATTTTTTTATTAAATTATAACTAATATTTTAATCATTTATTATTATTATTATTAGTCCCTGCTAAGGCGGGGATATACTTTCTCGAGAGTCAAATATCTTTGACTTGTATTAATCGTCAATTTTTTGGCTGTGCTCGTTAATGTTTTTACAATGTTTTAGAAAATAGTGTATTTAACTTATTTTTCTCAAAATTGAAAATACATTTTCTATTTACTAAAACACAAAAATCTGATTTTCTCATTGGTTCAAAACAGCCCGTATTTGACGTAAATGCCTAGAGGAGGATTGAAATTTTTAGTAATTTAAATATAAAAAATTGCAGAAAATTACACCTGCCCTGTTTGACAGGGCACATTTTTACGCGTCACATGTTTCTAGTGTGCAACTGTCAATGTGTACTGTTAGTCCAACCAGAAATATCTGTGCAAACGAGGCATGCCTTCTCCTTCTTCCATTCTTCCATGATCGACAATACTAGAGCTCCCAATGCAGTCGCGGCCTTCTTTTCCCAGAAACCCTTTCAGGTAGTCTATTTTTCATATGCAACAATAATAATACATTTCCAGCACCCTGTGAGAATCTGCAAGCTCCGGAGAAGACTGTACACCTATCTGGTTGACCGATGGAATGCAAGACAATGTGAACACTTTTGAACTCATCGAGCTTCGTCATCTACAAAGATCATATCAGTAGCACTTGAAGGTGTGGAATCCCCACACTCAAATTTCTCCAAAGAATGAACATTGTTTTGCCTCATAATTAAAACGCTTGCAGGAGTTATCATCAGTGAACGTATTTCGAAAAGTAGCTAATGTACACCTGTAAATGGATGGGCATGGATATATATTCTATTATTATTTATATTGTAAATGGAATATTGCAGTAGTAAATTTCAAGGATAATTTTAAGGACCCATACTTATTTAAAAGTGTATAAACCTTGGCGAATCTTACCAATTCTTAAAATGACAACTATAAAATATTTGGCGATACTTTTCTAAACTTATTTCAATTTTAAAGGATTTTATATAGTTTATATAATAATTTAGCAATTTTTAGAGTGAAAAAATTTTACCCCATCAAAATTGGGCGAAATGGGGCTTCAAAAAATGCAAATTGGCAAATCATTTTTTGGAAAAAAAACATGGAAAAATAGCCCATGGGCTAAATTTCGCCCCTAAAATTATCCTTGGTAGTAATAAGAAAAAATTTGATACTCACCTGCATTATCGATTGGTACGAAACAACTGGATAATTGAGCACCTGACAGGTAAGGAGAACCAAAGATGCAACTATGATAGACGACTAAAAGTGCATCAACTGGCGATCTACCAATGACAAGCATGCCAAATATTTGGCTTCCTTCTCAACCTCTGTGTCTCCTCCTACAGCCTTCAAGTAATACTTGGAAATAGAACATTGTATTAGTTGTTAAGGACTAATGTCTTCATCCTCAGTGCACGTATAGTCCTGCAGATCAGTAGAAGAAAAAAAAGCATTGTGAATTGAAATTTCAAACCTATAAAGAGTCTTGGCTTTTCACATATTATTTCATTGCAAACTCATTACAAATCTCCTTTAAAAATAACAATAATTTAATCTTCCCCAAAGATGAATATGATACTGGAAAGAGATCAATGAACAACTTGATTTTCTAGTTATTTAAATTTGCTCTAACAAATAACAGAAATTGTCTCTGCAGTAAATGAAAATAAAGCCTAATGATCAATGATTTAAGCTTTACGAGTTCCTGATTTTTATTTTTTAGTGTCGATAAGAGAATTTTACCTGCAAATAGTCTGAAAATGCTTCATTACCACGATGAGATTCTTATTACTAAATGGAAGCTCCAATAGGCCATTGGAACCATTGGCAGAAGCATAATTACTCCACGAACTGTCAAGGACTGAGGCCCACACGGCTCCAGGACAAAGTCTGGCTTCAAGGTTTTCTATTGGTTTGGAGACTCGGAAGGACAAATTTGTTGTTATGAATAGATGAGTAAGGAATTATGTTTTCCACCTTCACGTCGCGCGGTACTGTTCCTGCATGAACACGAGAGTTGTATAGAAGTGGTAGCAGCAACAACTTCCAAGCACGAATTTTTGGAATTAGACGCGAATTCTATTTCAAGAAGTGACCTCTTCCCTCGCAGAACTTTTACTTAGATGGAGACTTACAACTTATTGCGTCAGTAGTTTTTCTCAAACCTCCCGCTAGCGTGACACATGCTCCAACCCTCTGACACGTTCACCCTTCTCTTCCATGTGCTCTAGCCTTCTCCCTTATGCTTTTGCTTCTGCGTAGCTTCCATGTGGCGCGTGGCCCACTCCCTTTGGTAGGGACTCAGCTACCACGCAGCTTTTTCCCTTGTCATTATTATTACTGGGTGGAGCATCAATTAAAATAAAAATATTTAACATATAATTATTGTCAAGAAAATAAGAAAATATTCATATAGTTTAGAAATTTAAAATATGTAAATGGGACAAATCTTTTTTCTTCAATCTAAAGATATTAACTTCTATTCGAAGAATTGACAAAATTTTAAAATAATAATTTATTTTCATGGAAAAGTTAATTTTTTGTCATTTTTATATTAGTCTTAATTAAATTAAAACATATAATTAACTTGAAGAAAAATTATGCTCTAATTTATTTAAAATTTATCTAACAAAAACATATATAATTTTATTTTTATTAGTTATTAGTGAATAATTTTACCATTTTATTATTATTATTAAAATATTTTTTATATTTGAAATAATATAAATTAATCTTAAATCTTAATTAATAATTATTTATAATTATATATATTTTTAAATTAATTTAAATTTATAATATATATTTATTTTAATAAATTTATATTATATTCTACCTTTTTGGATACATACGTTGATAAGTTAGAATGTTGGTTAATATAGGGAGGCTCCACTAGCACGACATTAATAGGAATATTCAACATCCTCCTTTATAACATCCTCCTTTATGAGCCTCTTTGGTAATAATTGCTTTATACAGGAAATTTGGAGGTTTTTTGGCTCTGCAACTAGGGTTTGAAAGTCGGCCTTCGAAGATGTTTATGGCGGCCATGGCTCCTTCCATGGCCGCTCTCCTCCTTCTCCTTTGTGTCTTCCTATCATTGGCAGCCCGATTCACTTTGGATCGTAGGCGGGGCCCTGGTGTGGCGACCCATTGGGTAGCAGGATTCTCCAGCTTCCCAGTGGCAGTGGTGGTGGTTTTTTGCAATGAAGGAAGCAAATCGGGGGCAAGGCGTCCTTGGCCGAGAGACGACGGTGGCTGCAGAGGTCTGTAGAGCAACGGGCTCCAATTTCTTCCTTGTCGTCGGCGGATCTATTGAGGATGTCTACGCTATGGGGCTTCTTCTCTCTAGATCATTGTTGGTGGCAGGCGTCTGTGTGAGCTCGGGTTCCCTCTATCGGCTGACCCAAATGGCGGCTACATGAGCTTGGGCTCCCTCTCTTCTTGATGGCGGCTGTATGAGACGGAAGACCCTTGCTCTTCTCGATGGAGGCCTTTCACGTGGGCTGCTAATTCGGCGGGCTGGGGTTCTTGCTTTACTCGGTGGAAACTTCCATGCTGAGGGGATTTGCATCCTGTGGGATGTCACAAAGGGGCATTCTTTCGACAGTCTGGGGTTTGTTTACATTGCAGATCTAGTGGCTCTGCCTTATTTTTCAAGCGTTTTGGAATCGTTTGTTTTCCCTTGGTTTTTTTTTCTCTTTTTTCTACGGCATTTATTTTGTTGATTCATTCCTAGTATCTGTGCCATTCATGGATGACCTGTATTAGGTTTTGTAGAAGTTTTCTGAGGTGCCTGTACCTGCATTTTATTTGTATAGAGCTAAAAAGCTCGTAGAAGATTCTGTAACTTTTGGTATTGCTTAGCAGCATATACACTCTTTAAGAGTGCCGAGGATCCAATGTAATTTTGTACTCGCAAGATGAAATAAAATTATGCTTTTTTTTCCAGGAAAAAAAATAACATCCTCCTTTATGATGATTGTTCTTCTGGAAAGATGTCCCTCTCATCTTAATAAGCAAAATTATGTTGGTAGAATAAGTTATGTTGATAAAATCTAATAAGATCAGTTACGCTTATCCTTTGTATGATAATAGAAACTTGGAGGAAGTGAGTTCATATAAATATCTTGGGATTAATATCCATCGCAAGCTTAACTAGAACTACAACATCAAGAAAAGGATAAATGGAGGGTGGAAAGATTATTTTGGTCTTGAAAATAATTGTAAGTTTGCAAACCTTGTGATGTGGAATAAAAATAAATTCATATTTGGAACTCTCGTCACTCCTGTTCTCCTGTATGGATGTGAAGTATGGGGTTGCAGCCTCTCTAGAGAATCTTGTAGAAGGATTGAGCAAATCCAGAAGCGTTTTATTTAACTTACAATATTAAAATTAAAAGCAATATTCCATATCATATTCTCTTTATTTAATTGGGTCTTTCTCCCATTGAGAGAATAGTTATGCCTAGGTACCTAATGTACAAGAAAAAATTAAATAAATTGGGAGACTAGATACTTATGAAAATTCCTTTAAATTCTAGTCAATACCACCTAAGACTCAAGCAAGGTTGGCATAAAGATGTTGTGTCTTGGTTAAAGATGCAGGGGATTTGAAAATGTCACTTTGAAAAATATAGATGATATTAAAAATATTATTACTTAAAAGTTGAAAGAGAAGTTGTGGTGTGATGAAAATTTAGAGGATAAAAGAAAATTAATATATTTCAAGGAGGTCATTAGTTAATCATGTGACTGCTTATAAATGCGATAACCATATTTGTAACCACAACAAAAATATACAATGCCCCATTAAATTAACAAGCATGTAGATGCTAACCATGTAGATAGTAGCGAAGTGATTATGGTGCTCAAAAGTCCATATCAATATTACCATCATAGATCCATCTTAAACCCGAATCTATTAAGTACTGAGAGAGATCCAATTTCTTGAGGTGTAATTTTTTTATCTTAATTCCTTTACACATCAAGAAAAAAATTACCACTCAAGAAATTGGATCTCTCTCAGTGCTCAATAGATCTAGGTATAAGATGGATCTATGTTGGTTTTATTTTTTATTATTATGAGCTAACATGAAATTTTTAATTACTTTTTGCACCGAGAGGAAAGAGGTGCTATACAACCTGATATGGGGGAGATGTTGTCCTGTCAGGTAATATAATATAACATAATGTAACATAGAATAACGTAACATAGCATAACATTACTTTACCAAAAATAAAAAGTAATTAAAAAATTCGTGTTGGCTCATAAAATAAAACAAATTATGAAAAGTAATTAAAAAAATCCATGTCGGCCTATAAAATAGAAAATTAAAACTTAAACCTAGATCTATCAAGAGAGGGATCAAATTTCTTAATTTTAAGATAATAAAAAAATTACACGTCAATAAATTGGATCCCTCTCAGTGCTTGATAGATCCGGATTTAAGATGGATTTATGCTAATTATTTTTATAAGTAATGAGCCGACATGAGAACGTTACATTATGTAATGTGAAAAATGTGGCAAACATGACAACATCTCCCCCATACTAGTTTGTAAGCACCTCACTACTCTCAGTGCAATTAAAATATTACGAAGTAAAAGAAACATCCAAAATAAAGTGACACAAACATATAATTAATTTTTGAAATATATGCGGGAATAGTAAGATGTCTATTACGAGTTTTTCTAAATTCTTAATGTACAAAGGAATGGTCTAATATTAGACATTATGTATCCAATTTAGACACAACCTACCAGGCACTTCCCACCAATTTTTTTTCTTCTTTAGAAGATAAATCATAAGGTTTAACGAAAATGCAATTTTCATTGAAGGTTTTCCTTGTATCAGTGCACCTTCCAAGAGAATCATAGCTATACATTCCACTAGAAATTCATTTCCAAAATCACAACACATAGTTTGCACATCTTTGAGGATTTTTCCAGAACCATATCTATAATATAATGTTTTTCATGTTTCTTTGCTTAAGAAATATGCAAATGATCCTAACCATGTGATTGATTGGGATGTGATCAAGGTGGAACCCAAGGGAGAGTTCCAAATAGATCCATTATGCATCCTAGACAAGAAGGTAGCATTGCTCTAGAACTGAGCCATCGGACAGGTAAAGGTGCAATGTAAGCACTTTCGTCCTAACGAGGCTTCATGGGAGCTAAAGGATGCCATGATAGAGGCATATCCATTTTTGTTCTAATTTTGAGCAAACACCAAGGATGATGTTATTCCAAGTGGGAGGGGATTGTAATACCCCAAATTTTGACTTGGAATGCATTGAATAAAAATAATGTAAATGATGTAAATATGTTAGTATGGATTCCTAATGTAGAGCTCAAGACCAAGACCTAACTAGTGAATGGCTAGGAATTTATGATGTAAATATTTTTAATTGGAACCATATGGTTGGTTTGTCATGCTAACCCGAAAGCTATGTAAATATTATGTTGAAAAATAATAATAAATGGTCCAAGATAGTTGTGTAAAGCGCACTAGAGGGGCTATGATTCCACTAGGGGGTAAGAGGAGAGGGGCCCTATGGGATATTAAATCCTTTGTTTCCAAGTGTCAACATTAGAAATCATCCAATCTTTTCCATGTGCTTTAAATGAGCCAATTACTTATTTTTTACTATTAAATCCAATCATTGAATGAATGTGTGAGGTTGGTGGGAAAGGTCACCTCATGTAGTTTTGTGAGCATGGGTGTGAATGTACTTCTATGACTGTTAGTTGTCAAAAGTCATTTTGTTTTATGGTCAGAAGTTATGTTAATTGTATTTTCACCATTCTCTCATATCCTTTGGAGTTTTCCATTCATATTATCTCTTATCATCATACAGATCTACACTACATAGAGCTTCCTATTATTGTTCATTACCATTACCAGACTATGTATAACCCATAACTTCAAATTTGGAGGCAAGGTTGCAAATTGATGAAGAAAGAGATGGTTCTAGGTGAGCATAGAGGTTGGAAAAGATAGGAACCTTTACCCACTAATTTTTTATACTCACAAATGCTTGAGAAGCCATGAATTAACACTGTAGGAGGCTCTTCAACAACATATAGCAAGTTGGACTCTCACTGCACACACTGGTAAGCACTGTAAGTCTTGGATTTCCTGAGGGAACTGTGGACCAGTAAAGGGAAATTCCTTCCTCATGTTGTCTGGGGAAATTGGAAGGAGTGTCATAGTTGTGATGGATGAGTGAGATTCTTGTAGTGAAATGGATGAGCATTTGGATAAGCATAGAGAGTAGAATGGGTTGTGGGCTAAGAGAGAGAATTTTGTAGGTGTTTCCTTCACCTTGGTGGCCTGATAGCCCAATTTGAGGGTGGCCTCTCAATAGAAAGAGCATATGCTAGACAGAATGTCTACGGTTGGGTGGAAAATCGCTCTTACACAACCAGTTTCTTGGACCTTCTTTTTTTAACTTGATAAGTATTATCTCTTGTATTTTGATGTGCAATTCTTTATTTTATGCATGTGATAACTATTCTTATGTATGCATGCTATGTGTGTTTGGATAGAGTTTATTTCTATTGTGTTTTACAATCATACATATGTACATGAATATTATTGTTTATGAATTTGTAATGTGCCCATTAGGAAAAATTTAGAATCCCATGATTCGTTCATGTCCCCCTCTGTTGGTCGAATTGATGGGTGGGGACATGACAAATTAGGGGAGAAGCTTTAGTTGTCCTACTCACCTATTTGACTCTTGGTGTTTGTATTCAGTCCAACATCAAAGATAGTTAATATCCTAGGTCCTTAATGTGAGGTAAGTGTCCATAGATATTGAGGATAGATAGGTGCATAGATGCCATAATTTTTAGCTTGTTTTGACATTCTTATAAACTGAGAATTTATTCTTGGTTAGTGATATATTAGGGAATCCCATCTTAGGCCCAGTTAACTAAGAGTGGACTCTCTAATGGCCTTTATTTTATTTTTCATCATATAAATATTGTGAAGAACATATTTTGGAGTGTCAATTTGTCAATATTAGTTGTTAGAGATATTTGGAGGATTAATATTTAATTATGCTTCACGATAGGGCTTATTTGCATGCTACCTTGTTTCAACATTATAGTTCTCTATTTTTTTAATCTTTTTGGGGGATTTGGTAGTGTATATGGGTTCCAAATTTATTTAACTCTTAAATATTAGGTGTAATTGTGTTTTTTTACCATGAAATTAGCTCATCATCTTTTTTTTGTACCATCTAGCAAGTTTAGCTATGCCATCAAATTTTTAGCTAAATATGTGTTATTAGTCCCCGCCAAAGGCCAAGGTACTAATTGTATTTGATTTGCGTTGACCTAGTATTAGTTGGCCTTTGACTTTTAAAAATTTTCATTCTTAACCAATGTTTCATCCCAGAGTTTTTATTTTTGGCATTAAATAATAAGTTTAATAAGATTTATTTGTAATGCTATTGGGTAAGGAATTTAGAGTCTTATTGTTGGACCGACGACTTGGTTTCTAGATATAGTAGCGCTATTTCTTGGGATGTAGGAAGTTTAATGAATCCATAAATACATACACCAATTTATATATAATATTTTAATAATTTTTTAAGCACACTGGCAATGAACAATGGAGTTGTCGGGAGTGAGGAGTGAGGTGGCTAAGTAATCAAAGCTAGTAATGCAAACCCTTAGCATTACATTATTTGACCCTTAGCATTATATACCAGTTGCATTACATTATTTGGTGAATCCAAAGTTTTGCAACCACCTGATCTATGCATTGATCTTCTTGCACCGTGTGATCTTCCTACATCGTCTAATTTATGCATTGAACTCACTACATTGACTACCCTGCATAGCCTGATATATGCATTGATCTCCCTGCATCACTTGATGACCAATATCCTATCTCTATTTTTAAATCTTTACAGATTTCCCTCCTGTTTCAATTGCAAGTACTTGACATTACTCTAGTATTTCACTATTACTTGAAGTTATTCTTCTAATATTGGGACAAGTTCATACTAGGACAAGTTCAAGAAAACCTTCTCAGAATCTCCCTGCTGTTAATCCAGAAGCTCGTTGCTATTAATCCAGGTACAACATAATTCTCAATAAAAGAAAAATAAATGAAACTTTTCATTTTGCGTTTGCTTCTTAATGACGACAATTCTACATCTAATGCTTCTTAATGAGTAAAATTCTACATCTTCATGTATCCATTCTAGTAGGTGATGTTACAAATAATTTGCATGCAAATCTAACATCTTCACCAATGCCTCCAAAATGAGGTCTCTAGGTACATGTTTCTATTTATAAAATCATTTCATTTAAAACTAAAAATTGTATGTCTTACCAGCCTCAGCCTCTATCTTCCAAGTTATCTATCTTTTTTCATCTATTGACCTTCCACTACTTGCTCTCCAAATTCTATTCAAAAGACCGACCGTATTTGCATGCCTCTCTACAATCTGTAATCAAAGGTGTATATTATAACTAAAAAAAAATCACAGTTTAAAATCAAATTAAAGCTCAAAGATGTATATTTGAACTACAAAAATCGTAGTTTAAAATCAAATTTAAGATGCAATTTCTATGGATTAACATCCATTTGGAAACAAAGCTAAATGTTTCAACAGATGTTTCTTGTAATTTTATGGAAAAAAATACGAATTATGATCAGAAGACAATTATGCAAAGATGAAAATACCTCCTAGGTGATGTTCCAAGATTTGCTCACCAGCTAATGTTGCTTTTCAAAATGCATGTGGGAGTGTTGCCTAACTCCGAATTTATCTTTCATCAAAGGAGTCGCACATATTGTGGCTGACCAAATGGTCTGGGGAGCTTGGAAGTGCCGCCAAATATTATTCCATGCCTGAATCTACCCAGAAGGCAATTATAATTTAGATCCTCGAGAATTCCTGAACATACCCAGAAGACACACCTGTAGGACTCCCCGGAACCAGTCTTTGTTGCACGGTTGGACTTTTATGCCCCCGGCAGGTATCCAGTAGGTGTCCCTGAAGGCCTTTTGGATGTGAGACGGAACGAGCCATAGAATGAAAACAATGGCTCCGATCGACAAACCGTTGACTCCATTGGATTCAGGACGTCAGGATAGTGCTAGGGGTGCCCCTCTCCTCTGGTCGTGTGGCCCACGTGTCATCTTTTAGGTACATTCTACAAACTAGGGTTTTGCTCAGCGAGGAAATGTGCAATTTTTGCCCACGGGGGTCAACTTTGCAAAATCATCAACCGGGAACTTCTGGCTAGCGTTCCCAACTGGAACCTAGACACACCTGCAGGACTCCTCAGAACCCAGTTTTGTTGCACGGTTGGGATTCTATGGCCCTGGCAGGGATCCAGCAGGTGTCCCTGAAGGCCTTTTGGATGCCAGACGAAACGAGCCATAGAATAAAGACCGTGGCTCGGATCAACGAACCATCTACTCCGTTGGATTCAGGATGTTGGGATAGTTCTAGGGGTGCCCCTCTCCACTGGTCCCATGGCCCACGTGTCATCTTGTAGGTGCATCTTGGAAACTACAGTTTTGCTTAGTGAGGGAGTGTGCAATTTTTTGCACACGGGGGTCAACTTTGCAAAATCATCCGTTGGGAACTTACGGCTAGCGTTCCCAACCGGAACCTCCCTAGACACACTTGCAGGACTCCTCGGAACCCAACTTTGCTACACGGTTGGACTTCTATGCCCCCGACAGGTGTCCCTTAAGGCCTTTTGGATGCGAGACGGAATGAGCCATAGAATGATGACCATGGCTCCGATCGACGAACCGTCGACTCTGTTGGATTCAAATTTTGGTACAGTGCTAGTGGTGCCCCTCTCCTCCAGTCCTGTGGCTGATGTGTCATCTTGTAGGTGTATTCTGCAAACTAGGGTTTTGCTCAGTGAGGGACTGTGCAATTTTTGCCCACTGGGTTCAACTTTGCAAAATTGTCCACCGAGCACTTATGGCTAGCGTTCCTAGATGGAACTATCCTAGACACACCTGTAGGACTCCCCGGAACTCGGTTTTGTCGCACGGTTGGGATTCTATGGCCCCCGCAGGTATCCAGCAGGTGTCCGTGAAGGCCTTTTCGATGTTGGATGGAACGAGCCATATAATGAAGACCGTGGCTCGGATCAATGAACCATCGACTCCGTTGGGTTCAGGAAGTCGGGACAGTGCTAGGGATGCCCCTTCTTGTCGGTCCCATGGCCCACGTGTCATATTGTAGGTGCATTCTTCAAACTAGGTTTTTGCTCAGTGAGGGACTGTGCAAGTTTTTCCCATAGGGGTCAACTCTGCAAAATCGTCCATCGGGCAGGTATAGCTAGCGTGATGATGATGAAGGAAATTAGAGTTATAGAAGGAAATTGAATTAGGGTTAGAGTTAGATTTAATGATGATGATGAAGATGGTGATGATGATGAAGACATTGATGATGATGGTGATGGTGATGAAGATGATGATGATGATGATGATGAAGATGTGATGATGGAGATGTTAATGAGGAACCTAGACATGGCAATGATGATGGTGATGGTGATGAAGATGATGATGGTGATTATGATGAAGATGTTGATGATGATGGTGATGGTGGTGTTGATGGTGATGATGAAGAAGATGGTTTAGTGCTAGGGTTTGGGTGAGGGTTAGGGTTAGAGTTATAGAAGGAAATTGAATTAGGGTTAGAGTTAGAGTTAATGATGATGATGAAGATGGTGATGAGGATGATGATGGTGGTGTTGGTGGTGGTGATGAAGATGATGATCATGATGATGGTGCGGATGAGGATGAAGGTGTTGAGGATGATGATGATGACGATGATGATGGTTTACCATGATAATGATGAGGATGATGATCATGATGGTGGTGGTGGGGATGATGAAGATGTTGTTGATGATGATGATGATGATGATGATGGTGGTGGTGGTGGTGGTGGTGGTGATGAAGATGATGATCATGATGATGATGATGATGATGATTACGAAACTTGTGCAATTTATCAAGATGTACCAATTCTATGCAATTTATGAATCTATCAAGCTATCAATGTATGGCTGCAATAGTCAAAATATTAATGTCAATACTCAATGAGACCACGAAACAAAATCATAACATACATGTACACCACATACCTATGCTAATTTTTGAGCATTAATTCAACATATTGTAGGATATTTACTGAGAGAATAACATGTACAACATATCAAGCATATCAGTCACAACTAATCACATGAGACAATAGACACAGAGTTTCCTTGGGGAAAACCATAAAGGTGAAAAACCCCAATAACTTCCTCAGAGATAGATAGAGAAATGATACAAAACCCAAGCATAAGAGATAGTCTCCTAGCAGCAACTTCTCCTGCTCCACTAGTGGGCCACTTTCCATTGAGTGTATGAGTGAGAAATTGAATGATCAAATAGAGTGC
Source organism: Larix kaempferi (assembly GCA_027924585.1). Taxonomy (NCBI): domain Eukaryota; kingdom Viridiplantae; phylum Streptophyta; class Pinopsida; order Pinales; family Pinaceae; genus Larix; species Larix kaempferi. The sequence goes on from BSBM01000467.1 coordinate 297,083, forward strand.
CTCCCACACTCTATTTATACTTGACTTGAATTTCCTAATAAACTTTACTAGGTCGGCCTCAACTTAACCACTTAACATAATGCTGACAGGGCTAACCCCCAATAGGGTGTTCTAATAACCCTTTAACCCACATGACTTATATAGGGCCGACCCCATCAAGTTGGTCTAATAACCCATCAAGTATAAGTTACAACACTTACAATATAAATGACTACACTTCCATATAGAGGAATAATAACATCTCTATAGGAATACAATATACATATATGAAAAACATTCCTAAGTTACATAAACATCAACACTCCCTCTTAACTAGGAAGGTATTTCTTGACACAGATCTGCTAGCACAAGTCTTCTTCTCTGGATCATCATCATTGGATCATCGTCATCGAATCATCGTCATCATCACTGCTACTGCTACCTTAATCAATCTCTAATATGCTCATCATAGGAAGTTCTACAGAGCCAACCCTTTTTCATGCTGGATGTAGGCCCGCCACCTGTAGGTATTCATCATCACTGGCCATACTGTGGAATCCTCAGGATTGATTATGTGAGTCAACAAAACCTCGAAAGAGCATCCCAGGACTTTTATGAGCACACTGCTCAACCTATCAGATCTCCCGGGACCTTTTACATGCCACTGCACAACCTATCCATGGCCATAGAGTATCATCTTGATACTCATGATCATCATTCTTGAAGCACAACCCAGATGCACATCACACAACACTTACACTCATCGGCATGGGAAGACACACTTCAACCATCCGTGAACGGCTCAACACTTATATCTACGCCATGGGAAGACACACTTCAACCATGTGAGAATGGCACCATACTTATATCCATAGCCATGGGAAGACACATTTCAACCATGCTAGGAATGGCACAACACTTATATCACAGCCATGGGAAGACAATCTTCAACCATGCTCGAATGGCCCCAGCCCTTACATCTTCACCGTGGGAGAACACATCTACACCTTGTGAATAATGGCTTCAGCCCTTACATCTTTACTGTGGGAGAGCACATCTACACCTTGTAAAGAATGGCTCAGCAATTACATCACAACCTTGGGAGAACACATCTACACCTTTTGTCGGAAAAGCTCGGCAATTATATCACAACCATGGGAGAACACATCTACACCATGTCTGAAAAGCCTATGTGCATCTGTGTCTTCGAAACTTATCACACATAATCCAATTGATTATGTAATGTATCCACTTGATACATATCATCACATATGATCATCCTGATCATCATCATAGCATCATCCTGATGCATATCATCCAGAGTATCATCCTGATACTCATCATCCATGATCATCCTGATCATAAAATGCATCCACCTGATGCATACCAAGTATCTACCTGATACATATCATCATACATGATCCACCTGATCATGCAATGTATCCACCTGATACATACACAAATACATGATCCACCTAATTATACAATGTATCCATCTGATACATACATAAATACATGATCCACCTGATCATATCAAGCATCCAACATGATGCATATAAAAATGCATGATCCAACTGATCATATCAAGCATCCAACATGATGCATATACAAATACATGATCAAACTGATCAAAGCATCCAACTAATGCATATACAAAGCAGTAACTGGAGCATCATCCTGATGCTCATCACACAGCGCTTACATCCACAGCCATGGGAAGGATCCTCCTCTCACCATGCTTGGAATGGATCCTACAAATGTGTCCCATCACTTCTTCCTCAAAGTATCTTCAATCTAAAGAACATCAAGCCTCTCTCTGAAGTACTCAAACTTCACTCTGGCTAGTGGTTTTGTCAACACATCTGCAACCTGCTCATCCGTCGCAACATATAGGAGCTTCACTGCTCCTCTCTACACCATATCCCTGATATAGTGATATTTGATCTCAATGTGATTCGACCTTTCATGGAACACGAGGTTCTCAAATAGCTTCACACAACTTTGGTTGTCACAAAAGATACCAGTAGCATCCAAGGGGAGATCAAATAAGTCAGATAGTAGCTTCGAGATCCATACTGCCTCACAACTAGCCGAACAAGCTGCAACATATTCTGCCTCGGTTGTACTTAGTGCTACACAGGACTACTTCCTGCTAAACCAAGAGATCACACCTGATCCCGTACTGAAGCAGCACCCCAAAGTGCTCTTTCTATCTGCAACACTTCCTGCCCAATCTGAATCAACATAACCCTCTAGGTTAAACTTTTGATTCACATCATACTTGATCCCATAATCAACTGTACCCTTCAGGTACCTCAAAATATGCTTTACAACAACCATGTGAACACTTCTCGGATCCGTCAAGAACTGGCTCAATGTGTTCACTGCAAAGCAAATATCTGGTCTCGTGTTCATCAAGTACATCAAGGACCCAATCATCTGACGATACACCATGACATCAACCGTCTCAAATGAAGCATCACACAGAAGCTTCAGGTTCAATGCCATAGGTGTGGCCATAACCTTGCAGTCCATCATCCCGAATCGCTTCAGGATATCTACTGCATACTTCCCTTGTCCTAGGAAGATCCCATCTGCACTCTTCCACACCTCTATGCCTAGAAAATAGTGCATCATCCCCAAGTTCTTCATCTCGAACTTGGCAGCAAGCTTCCTCTTCGTGTCGGCAATCAATCTATCCTCTCATGTTACAAACAGGTCATCCACATACAATAAGAGTATCAGAGGATTGCCTTCCTCAACCTTGTAGTAAAGGTTGGAATCCGCTTTACTCTTGGTAAAGCCCAAACTGGATAAAAAGCTGTCTATCCTACCATACCAAGTCCTAGGAGCTTGCTTCAAGCCATACAAGGCTTTCTTCAACCTGCACACATATGACTTTTTGTCATGTGTCTCAAAACCGAGTGGCTGCTCCACATACACTTCCTCCTCGACTACACCATTCAAGAAATTTGTCTTGACATCCATCTGGTGTATCTTCCATTTCATCACTGCAACCAGAGCAAGTACTGTTCTGATGGAAGTGTATCTGGCTACAAGAGAAAAAGTCTCTTCATAGTCTATTCTCACTTTCTGGGAGAAGCCATGAGCTACAAATATTGCTTTGTATTTCTCTATGCTACTAACTGTAGCATGCTTGATCTTGTAGATCCATTTGGAAGTCATAACAGACTTCTCTTCAGGTCTTGGGACTACATCCCAAACATCATTCTTCATGATCGACTGGTACTCTTCGATCATTATTTCATCCCGGATCCTGGGAACTTCAGATTCTTCAATATCTTCAATAGATAGCTTTGTTGCTAGAACAAATGTTGTAGTCCTTCTTTTGTAGTTGATGGTATACAATCTTTCCTACAAGACAAGTTAAATTGCATGATTAGAAACATCTCATAGTTTTCAGAACAAATTCTTACACATATATGTCATACAGTCATGCAATTATTTTAGCCAATGCTTCAATACAACATTTATCCATATCCCGTAACTTTCTAGATGCCTTCCAATCTCTACCAGAACATTGTTAAGAGTGTGCACAACTCCCAACATGTCATCAAAGAGGTTTCATTCTAGATAAGTAGCAATGGAATGTTGTACAGTGCCATAGGCCACTTACCCATTACATGCATATTAGGAGTATACTGTTCATTAATGCAATTATTCTAATATGCATAATACACAACCTAATTCTAGGAACATAAGTATATACATCTTTGAACAGTATTATTTAAACAATCAAATATACAAGAAATGACAATTCAAATACTTATCTTTGTTTGTTTGTTGTGTGGACTCTCTCTCAATCTTTGCTTACTTGCAGGAACTATTGGAGTGTGCTCCGTCTTGATCTTTGCTTCCCGGATTACCTATCCTTGAACTTATATCCATCCTCGATCACTATGCATGCTTACTATTATCATCATTGTGTTATCCTCGAGATCTCATACATAATCATACATTCATTAGTATAATCTTAATACTATCAAAACACAATAATCTTAAACATGTATAGTCATGATCATTTCAAACACAGATAATAAGCATTAGTATTAAAGGTTTCAGGGAGTACTTCTTTTACTTATGCATATTCTTATTTGACCATAGGACTCTTCTGGTTAGTCATATCATCAATCAAGGTAAGAGACATAATTTGCATAAACCCTTGATTACTTAAATTTCTAACTTCATGAATAATCATATACAAAAGTATAAGATCCTAACATAGAGTAGGATTCTAACTTGATATAGGAAAACATACCTGGTCATCATATTTGCTAGTTATGTCTAGCAATGTTTTCTTGTTCTCTTCAATGACCTGTATAATTCATAAGTTAACCATTGTAGAACCAAAATATACATACCTCTATGTGATCCATGACTATGGATGAGTCTTTGTATTTATGTCGCCATGGTCTTGATCTAGAACTTGATTTGTACCTTTATGTTAGTGGATACCATTATCCTCATACAACACCACAGTGTATTAGTACAATCATAATACAATCATAAGTGTCATAACCCTAATCAATGAATGTCTTCTATCATGCATTCATACTTTTACTAGGGTGATGAGACAAGTCTAAGATTAATCAAGATTATACTAACCTCAATAATATGAAGACAAACATATCATAAACTTAATCATGAACAAATTTCAAAACATACCTATTGTCACATACCCCAATTTTGTGAAAATAATGTAATTGTTTTATCATATTACTAAGACATTATGTTAAATTTAATGCTTAGTAGGAATTGATGACTCAGCGGAGTCACTAGAATGAAGTGTAATTCTGAATATTTTATTATTAATAAATAAATTATGGAGACAACAGCATGGGAGAGCTGTTAAAAGAGGTTACTGGTCTAACTAGTGGATGGAACTAGGTGGAAAGGAAAAAGACAAGTGGCAGCATCCTCAAACACTTCCTAAGTTGCAGGTGGCAACTTCCCTATATTTTGGGGTCATGATTCCCCAAGAAAGTGGAATCAGAGCAGGTGGCTCATTAATGACAGTTAACCCAACAAAGACCTAGGCAATCTTTTAAATAGTACTCAATGAACTGAGCTGGGGGTTCAATTGTTCTGGAGGGAGAATACATTCTGGTGAATGTTATTCAGGAGTCCCATTGAGGAAGAGGGAAAATATACAGTAAGGAAGGTGTTTGAGAGGAATGCTGGAGGAACTTGGTTCCATTGTAGCTGTTTTGGCTGAGTGAATTATTGCTGCACCTAGTTCCAGCCAGGGAGACCAGAGCAAGCTCGGGGGTCCTAAGAAGTGCTGTCTGGGCACTCTCCAGGAGTTGGTAGGGAGGAACAGCCTCCCATTGCTGTTGTTGTCCTCAGTTTAAACAGGTTCTGTTATTTATTGCTTTGTGTTTATTAAGTCTAAATGAATGTCTGTTATGATTATCATCTAATTGTCTGAATAATATCAGTTTAGTAAAAGATAATATCCCAGGATTCAGCATGTAAGATTTTAAATAATTACTGTGTTTTCAGCGTTCCTTATAGCATTATTTCAGTACTAATAATGTTTTACCATGTATGCTGTACAATAGTATTATTGAAGCAACGGTTTATTAATGTAAATTCTAAACCTAGTTTAATTATTTTAGTTTAAAAGATAGGTAGGGTTTTGGTATAAGTAATTCTTCTTTGTATTTACAACTTGTTTAAACCATCATAGGAACAGAAACAATTATAACCATTTGAAACTACCGTAGTGATATTATTATAGACAGTATTGCAGAAGATGTTATAGCTATAATAAGAATAGCTTTATAGAGATTTAAAATCCAAACTCTAGTTAAGAACCATACAATCATTATCTGTTATACAAATGATTGAGCCAATTTTTCAACAGGAAACTTACCTAGTATTGTTTGAACATACGAAAGGAAACCTATTTTTGACTCAAACAATGATCTAAAATAACAGTACAGTAATATCTTCACTTGATTAATTCTTTCGATACAGTCGAAGTCCTAACTACTGAACAAGCATTTACACAAAAGCACGACTGTGTTGATCAAATCAAACCTTAACATACCAGTTGTTAACAATAAGAAATTATTATCAAATAAAAATCTAGATGTTAATTCCATAACAAACGAAGCAGATAGAATAGTTTCCAGCTCATTTTCGAGCTTCATTATCTTTATAAATCTTTCATTTGTTTCTCAAACTACCAACAGTAGAACATCATAACTACAGAATCAACATACAACTAAAATCACTATTGTAATATCGTATTAAACCCTATTATGCCAGACGTTACAGGTATTTAAACTTTGAACAATACTACAATGACTCACACACAACCGTCATTCCTTTTCACTTCATTATAGATTATAAAACGTAGAATCTATCCTTGTATGTATTAAAACCACCAAAGGAGCAATAATACAATTTCACAAGTTATATTATCCAAACCTGGATGAAATCCCCCAAATAAACTAATAGTTTAATAACAAAACTTAGGTACGTAAACCCTACAGTATTTATCTATAAGGGTTTATCAGTAGCAAGATAATCTAGTTCGTAATTCTCTCCCTTCAACAAAAATTACACAAAACAAAACACTGAGAATTAAAAACCTTGCCTTTACCTACAGCCACGTCACTATTTCACGCATTAAGTGTTTTAGAAACTTAAAACTTTCCTACTACTGTATCTAGCATCATTTTTGTAGGAGAACACAGACATCATACAAGCCACCTTACAGACAACACATTATATTAAGATTTATTTTTCAAAACCCTGGGAGTTATCCCAAAACCTTTTTAAAAGTGTTGTAACAAAACTTAAACACCGAGGTCGTAACCTCCCCTACAGAACAGGCTCACAAGCCTCTGTTCTCTTCTAAAAATTACAAAACAACTATACTGTATCAAAACAACCTAAGTGCCGAAAGGAGTTCCAATAGCCACAACAATGGCTGAAGCCATGCATCCAAACCCAACACAGGGTTAAACCCTTTGGTTTTCATTTAAATTTTACAAATTCAAGATTTTTGCAAGGCTGTCGTGACTTTCAAGTCAAACCAAAACCCTACAGCCCAAACAACCCACAAGGAGGATTTTGCCATGGTAAGAACCAGGCTTACCCAAAAATGCTACTTGTTGAAGCTCGTGCCACCCATGTCGTAAGTAGAGCCAGGACCTGCAAGACAGAGAAGTATCTGTTAGAAACTTTATTTTGTTTAAAAACAATTCTTTGTAACTGCAAACACAAAGGAGAATGCAGTAACTTACCGGTTTTGAAGGAGGTTGCCATTCCAGTAACTATCCTGCTAACCACGAACACTTGATGTATAAAAACCCCATCCTTGCCACCGAGTAACTAAGCTAGCAAAAGCAATGGTTGTTTTTCCCTGAATGGAAGTCTTAAGAAAATCACACCGAGAGTTATGAACACGCTATGACAGGGATTCTACGGTTAACAAAAATACAAACCCTAGATTCATGACCAGCTACAGTTGCCAACCAGCGAATACAAATGACTCTCAGACGAAGCTATGGACAATACGAAGGCTGACAGCATGCAAACTGCTAGCATACTGTAACAATGGAGACCAGACCAGTAAAAGAAGTCAAGGGATAAACCCTAGGCATCATAACACTCTCATATCTGTCAATAGCCAATTCTAGAGACTTCCAAACGATAACATTAAGCAATGGAACTATAATAATCTGGAAGTTGAATCAACAGCGCCACAACAAGGACTCAGACCTAGAGATGTTGCAGAAAGACCCGAGCTCGAAGGCGAAGGATAATGACGAGGTAGGGTTGGGTCCAGTGTTTTATATCGCCAAGCACTTGGCTTTTGTTTAACCACGTAGCAGCTTAAATATTTCCATGCGGTGGGTCGAGACTCCATAGTCTCATTCCCAATTATTATCAATCAATTTAAAATCATAGCAAGGATAACCAATTATGGTGATAAACCATAGTTCCAAACTCACCAAAAATTTCCATGTTAACACATGCTTCGATTTGGTATTGGAGAGCCATAATACTTGGACCTACAATCATTATAATCGTGATAATGACAATAAAGTTCAAAGATCTCAATGATATTCTTAACATTGTTGACAAATAAAAACTCATAATATATATAGATAAAACATTATTGTAAGATCCTCATATGGATAATTCCCATATCATTCTTATAATAATCAAAACCCTAGAATGATGTCTTTAATACCTTGTATTATTTTCAACAGAAACTTGCTTGGTCATTAGCATTCGAGATTTAGACTTGGAGTCTGTACCAAACCTAGAGCATGTGATCAATGATTATAAAAATGGCCAAGGAGGTAGTTTTTAAATAAATCAAATGCTATTTGCAAACCGATCACTAAATTTTATAACCTAACCTAATGAGAAAGAATAAGAGATACTATATCTCCATTAACTTTCTAAGTTATTGTAGAGATGAAGGTCATAAATAAATGACAATTTTGTATGGAGATAGCGTTGCACAGCTGAGTCATCACTCGTCAATTCTTCCTTATGGAACTTAACTAATGAAAAATAAGTTATGCAAATCATAAAAACTGTCTCAAGGAGAAAGGTCCTTTGCCATCCTTATTACACAAAGAGTTCAATCAAATATTGGAAACGAAAGACTAAATCCAAACATGTTTATGGAATTTGTTCAAAGTATCATATATGGAAACAAGGAGACGACACCAAACTAGGCAAATCCTTAAACTTAATAATAGAAAAACATGTACTGCCAGGTAAACCCTGCAATTGCTGAAGGTAAGAGAAATACAATTATAGTGATAATTTTTAACTCCAAATCCTTTGCAAATTAAAGTATAAATTCAAACATATTCAGAAGTTGAACTTAGCAAGAGGCAGGAAGATCTTCTACCTCTAAGATGACTTGATAAAAACTGGTTAGCATGTTACACTTTTTACTGAATGAATTGGTACTGCTATTTGATATTTAATACTTGAAAGATTTAAAGGTAGTGACCTCTGTTACCTATATATCTATAAGAGACAGAAAATCGATTGCATTAGCTCGTAAGCTAAGTAAGCCCAGTTTGACATACAAACTCCCCCTTGTGGTTACAAAACAATGAAACAATCAGTAGCAGAAAAGAGAAACCCATAACAACATTTAATTATAACAAAAGATCATTTAGACACATTTACGACCACGTAAGCTAAACAAACAGTAATGTGGCTGCATTTAATATCATTTATTGCTATCTTAAAAATTTTAAATTTTTCGAAATTTTTGGGTTTTGACATGTGGTATCAAAGCATGGTTCATACACTAGGCCTTAATATGGCTCAACTAGTTTCCGCAGAACAGTGACAATGAAAAGAAGAATTTATATATATATATATATATATATATATATATATATATAATGTACTAATTTGTATTTTGTTTCATTTAAACAGAGCAGAAAAATTTCATTTTCTGAATCTAACAAACAGGTATGGAGAAGCTAGGAGAATATGCTGGGGAGGAATCTCCAAACAATGAGATAAGACAGATGTCCAGAGAACCTGTGATAGAGGAGGTAATTGCTCACTCCTCGAAACTAATGCAAACCATAAAAGGTTTAAAGACTGAGATAGAAACAGTCAAGACGGATAATGAAAGGATTCTGAAAACTCAAGAGCAGTTAAATCAATTATTGATAGAAAAATTTCAGACAGAAGGAAGAAGCAAAAGAGCTGAATCTGAAGAAGCTAGTCATCAAAGAGGGTCTAAAAGGATGAAATCAGCTAAATCTAACAGCAGTTCATCATCTGAAGGAAGAAGGGAACAACACAGCTATCGCACTACTAGTGACAGCAGTGAAGCTGAGTTGCATAACAGAAAGAAAAAGTACAGACCTAATGAAGAGATTTCCGGGGAGTTCAAGAAAATAAAACCCCCAACTTTCAACAGAGAATCTGAAACAGGAGAAGAGGCAGAATCCTGGTTATCCGGGATGAGAAAATATTTTCAGATCTACAATTATTCAAATCAGCTGAAGGCAAGAATGGCCATATATAACCTTTCTGGAAAGGCAGATATATGGTGGCAAGACCTGAAAAGGGTCAGAGGGATTAAAGAAAAAGAAGTCAATTGGAGTACTTTTAAAAGATACTTCAAAAAGAAATTTCTGTCCGAACAGTACTATGAGGAGAGGGCCAAGGAATTTTATGAATTAAAGCTAGGATCCATGACTATGAAAGACTTAAACAGTAAGTTCTTAAGTCTGTTAAGATACGTGCCATATTTTGTTGAAGAGAAACCTAAAGTACAGCAGTTTCTTAGCTGCCTGCCATATCATATCAAGGACAGAATCGAATATGATAACCCCAAAACTCTGGAAGAAGCTATGCGAAAGGAAAATTTCTATTTTGAACAGAATAAAAAGAAAGAAGGAATAGCCAACTGGAAGGCTAAAAAGAACAATAATCAACTGGAGTACAGGAAAAAGGAGTTTGTACCCCAGAAAAATTTCAAGAATAACAAGAACGAAAACCATTTTAATGGTAAAAGCTTCCAGAGAAACAAAAATGGAGCTGCTAATCATTCCAACAATTTCAAGGGTAGCAAGGAGACTTCTAACAATCATGGAAACTACACTAAGAATTTTGAACGAAAAGAACCTGTTAAGTGTTGGGAGTGCAATGGCCCACACTATGCTTCAGTTTGCCCAAATCGGAAGAAAACAAATAGCAATATTCACACCATACAAGATGAAATGACTGTTGGAGACTTTGCAGGGACTATGCCCCGAATCAACACAGCGTTGGAGAACCTCCAAGCAGACTATCAAACTTCCATGGTGGAAGTAGGAGGTATGATTAACAAAATCCCTATAACTATTTTAATAGATCCAGGTGCTAGTCTTAGTTATATTTCACCCCAGCTAGTAGAAAAATGTAATCTGACTGTTGAAAGGTTTGATAACTCTTGGTCAGTACAACTAGCCACTGGGGCAAAAAGGAAGGTGAATTGTTATGTTAAGGAATGTGCCCTAGACATGAATGATTTCAAAACTACTGTTAAGTTAAATATTCTGCCACTTGGTTCGTATGACATACTTATTGGTATGGACTGGTTAGAACAGCATAAAGTAGTTTTAAACTGTTTTGATAAAACTTTTACGTGTGTAAACAATAACGAACAGCCTGTAACGGTTAAGGGTATTCCTAGGAAAACTGTAATTAGGCAGATTTCTGCTTTACAACTTAAAAGAGCAGTCAGAAAGGGGTGCAAAGCCTATGCTGTAACTATTACAGATGAGACAGTTAAGTCTGAATTTAGCAAGAAAATAGTAGAGGATATTCCTGTAGTAAATGAATTTATTGATGTTTTTCCGGAGGAAATCCCAGGATTACCTCCCAAGAGAGAACTGGATTTTACAATTGAGTTGGTACCAGGTGTTGTACCCAGTTCAAAAGCTCCGTATCATATGAATATTTTGGAGCTTAACGAATTAAAAACTCAGTTAAAGGAGTTAATAGATAAGAATTACATTCAACCCAGTGTGTCCCCTTGGGGAGCACCAGTCATTTTTGTTAAAAAGAAGGACAGAACTATGCGACTTTGCATAGATTACCGTCAACTGAACAAGATGACGATTAAAAACAGATATCCATTACCTCGCATAGATGATCTGTTTGATCAGCTACGTGGAGCTACGGTGTTCTCTAAGATAGACCTGAGATCGGGTTATCATCAGGTGAGTATTAAAGAAGAGGACATATTTAAGACAAATTTCAGAACGAGGTATGGACATTACAAATTTGTCGTAATGCCATTCGGGCTTACTAATGCCCCAGCCGTCTTTATGTGCCTAATGAATAACATAATGCATAAATACTTAGATAAATTTGTTGTTGTATTCATCGATGACATTCTAATTTATTCTAAGAATGAAGAGGAGCATAAAGAACATTTACGGATAGTCTTACAAGAACTACGAGAGCAGCAGCTCTTTGTGAAGTTCAGTAAGTGTGACTTTTTCAAAGATGAAATCCAGTACTTAGGACATGTAGTCACCAAGGAAGGGATTTCAGTTGATCCTGAAAAGATCCGGGCAATTGAGGATTGGCCAGTACCAAAAGACGTAACAGATGTTAGGTCCTTCATGGGAATTACTGGTTACTAACAGAGATTCATTGAAGGCTTTTCAAAAATAGCCAACCCAATCACTTCCTTGCAAAAGAAAGGCAAGAAGTTTGATTGGAACTTGAAGTGTGAAGAAAGCTTTAAGAAATTAAAGACTTTATTAACAACTGCGCCAATTCTAAGAATAGCTGATCCTAATAAGGATTTCGTGGTTTGCACCGATGCTTGTAATGATGGTCTAGGCGGAGTGTTGACTCAGGATGGACATGTCATTGCCTATGAGTCTAGGAAGCTGAAAATTCATGAAAAGAATTATGCCACTTATGACTTAGAATTAGTTGTTGTTATTCATGCCTTAAAGATGTGGCGACACCACTTAATAGGCAGAAAGTTTACCTTAATGACTGATAATAAGGGTCTAAAATACCTTTTAGACCAGCCTAACTTAAATCCAAGGCAAGCCAGATGGTTGGCCTTCTTAAGTGAATACGATTTTGAAATTCAGCACATAAAAGGAAAGGAAAATAAGGTGGTTGATGCTTTGAGCAGAAATGCAAGGCTGAATTTTTTATCAACTATCAGCACTTATAACTCTGATTTAAATGAACAGCTGGCTGAAGGGACGAAATTGGATGAAGTTTATCAAAATTTACAAGCTACAGCTAAAGAAAAACCTACAGAAAGCTTGATAAAGGGTTATAGTTTAAACAAAGATGGATTTTTACTATTTAAAGACAGGATGTATGTTCCAAATGTACCTAAAGTCAAACTGTTAATTCTGGATGAACTTCATAAAACCCCTTACTCAGGGCATCCAGGCTACCAGAAAACTGTCACCATGTTAAGAAAAGATTATTTTTGGCCTAATATGAAATCTGAAACAGCTGAGTATACAGCTAGATGTTTAGACTGTCAACAGGTAAAGACAGAACATCAGCATCCAGCTGGGTTATTGCAACCTTTGCCTATTCCTAGTTGGAAGTGGGAAATAATCAGCTTAGATTTCATTACTGGATTACCCAAAAATCAACATCAAAATGATTCAATTATGGTGGTAGTAGATAAATTAAGTAAATCAACACACTTTATTCCTGTTAAAACCACTTACAAGGCTGCAAACATAGCTGATATATTTCTGAAACAGATTTTTCGGTTACATGGTGTCCCAAAAGTTATTATTTCAGACAGGGATCCTAAATTCACAGGGAATTTCTGGAAATCTTTGTTTAAAGGATTAAACACAACTCTGAATTTCAGCACTTCCTTCCATCCTCAGACGGACGGACAAACTGAAAGAGTTAATCAGGTATTAGAAGATCTGCTAAGAATGTATGTTAAGGATCAACCAGGTAAGTGGGAGGATTATTTACATTTAGCAGAATTTGCATACAATAATAACTATCAATCATCAACTAAGTTCAGTTCTTTTGAAATTCTGTATGGACGTAAATGTAACACTCCTATCTCTTGGAGTAATCCAGTAGATAGATTAGTGTTAGGTCCTGATTTATTAAAGGAGATGGAACAGATTGTGAAACAAGTGCAGGAAAATTTGAAGATTGCCCAGGATCGGCAAAAGAGCCAAGTAGATTTGAAAAGAACTCCTAAAGAGTTCCAGGTAGGTGAACATGTGTTCATAAAGGTATGACCAAAGAAGAGATCCCTAAGATTGGGGAGTTATGCAAAGTTAGCACCACGTTACTGTGGTCTGTTCGAAATTTTATCTAGAATTGGTCAAGTTGCTTATCAGCTAGCATTGCCACCTAATTTGAAAGTGCACAATGTTTTTCATATTTCTGTTCTGAAAAAGTATGTTCATGATGCTACTCATGTTATTGATTGGAACATTGTACATGTAGAACCAGAAGAGGAAGTTCTGGTGGAACCGGATTGTATCCTCGGGAGGAGGGAAATTACTCTGCGGAACCACACAATTGGACAGTTGAAGGTGCAATGGAAGCACCTTAGTCTTGAAGAAGCTACCTGGGAACTGGAAAGTAAGATGCGGGAAGCATACCCAAATCTGTTCCAGCAGGTGGCTGAGGATGAGGAATAAGTAACATCGAGGATGATGTTACATTTTAAGGGGGTGTGTATGTCACATACCCCAATTTTGTGAAAATAATGTAATTTTTTTATCATATTAATAGGACATTATGTTAAATTTAATGCTTAGTAGGAATTGATGACTCAGCAGAGTCACTAGACTGGAGTGTAATTCTGAATATTTTATTATTAATAAATAAATTATGGAGACAACAGCATGGGAGAGCTGTTAAAAGAGGTTACTGGTCTAACTGGTGGATGGAACTAGGTGGAAAGGCAAAAGACAAGTGGCAGCATCCTCAAACACTTCCTAAGTTGCAGGTGGCAACTTCCCTATATTTTGGGGTCATGATTCCCCAAGAAAGTGGAATCAGAGCAGGTGGCTCATTAATGACAGTTAACCCAACAAAGACCTAGGCAATCTTTTAAATAGTACTCAATGAACTGAGCTGGGGATTCAATTGTTCTGGAGGGAGAATACATTCCGGTGAATGTTATTTAGGAGTCCCATTGAGGAAGAGGGAAAATATACAGTAAGGAAGTTGTTTGAGAGGAATGCTGTAGGAACTTGGTTCCATTGTAGCTGTTTTGGCTGAGTGAATTATTGTTGCACCTAGTTCCAGCCAGGGAGACCAGAGCAAGCTCGGGGGTCCTGAGAAGTGCTGTCTGGGCACTCTCCAGGAGTTGGTAGGGAGGAACAGCCTCCCATTGCTGTTGTTGTCCCCAGTTTAAACAGGTTCTGTTATTTATTGCTTTGTGTTTATTAAGTCTAAATGAATGTCTGTTATGATTATCATCTAATTGTCTGAATAATATCAATTTAGTAAAAGATAATATCCCAAGATATCAGCATGTAAGATTTTAAATAATTACTGTGTTTTCAGCGTTCCTTATAGCATTATTTCAGTACTGATAATGTTTTATCATGTATGCTGTACAATAGTATTATTGAAGCAACGGTTTATTAATGTAAATTCTAAACCTAGTTTAATTATTTTAGTTTAAAAGATAGGTAGGGTTTTAGTATAAGTAATTCTTCTTTGTATTTACAACTTGTTTAAACCATCATAGGAACATAAACAATTATAACCATTTGAAACTACCGTAGTGATATTATTATAGACAGTATTGCAGAAGATGTTGTAGCTATAATTAGAATAGCTTTATAGAGATTTAAAATCCAAACTCTAGTTAACAACCATACAATCATTATCTGTTATACAAATGATTGAGCCAATTTTTCAATAGGAAACTTACCTAGTATTGTTTGAACATACGAAAGGAAACCTATTTTTGACTCAAACATTGATCTAAAATAACAGTACAGTAATATCTTCACTTGATTAATTCTTTCGACAGAGTCGAAGTCCTAACTACTGAACAAGCATTTACACAAAAGCACGACTGTGTTGATCAAATCAAACCTTAACATACCAGTTGTTAACAATAAGAAATTATTATCAGATAAAAATCTAGATGTTAATTCCATAACAAACGAAGCAGATAGAATAGTTTCCAGCTCATTTTCGAGCTTCATTATCTTTATAAATCTTTCATTTGTTTCTCAAACTACCAACAGTAGAACATCATAACTACAAAATCAGCATACAACTAAAATCACTATTGTAATATCGTATTAAACCCTATTATGCCAGACATTACAGGTATTTAAACTTTGAACAATATTACAATGACTCACACACAGCTGTCGTTCCTTTTCACTTCATTATAGATTATAAAACGTAGAATCTATCCTTGTATGTATTAAAACCACCAAAGGAGCAATAATACAATTTCACAAGTTATATTATCCGAACCTGGATGAAATCCCCCAAATAAACTAATAGTTTAATAACAAAACTTAGGTACGTAAACCCTACAGTATTTATCTATAAGGGTTTATCAGTAGCAAGATAATCTAGTTCGTAATTCTCTCCCTTCAACAAAAATTACACAAAACAAAACGCTGAGAATTAAAAACCTTGCCTTCACCTACAGCCATGTCACTATTTCACGCATTAAGTGTTTTAGAAACTTAAAACTTTCCTACTACTATATCTAGCATCATTTTTGTAGGAGAACATGGACATCATACAAGCCACCTTACACACAACACATTATATTAAGATTTATTTTCAAAAACCCTAGGAGTTATCCCAAAACCTTTTTAAAACTGTTGTAACAAAACTTAAACACCAAGGTCGTAACCTCCCCTACAGAACAGGCTCACAAACCTCTGTTCTCTTCTAAAAATTACAAAACAACTATTCTGTATCAAAACAACCTAAGTGCCGAAAGGAGTTCCAATAGCCACAACAACGACTGAAGCCATGCATCCAAACCCAACACAGGGTTAAACCCTTTGGTTTTCATTTAAATTTTACAAATTCAAGATTTTTGCAATGCTGTCGTGACTTTCAAGTCAAACCAAAACCCTACAGCCCAAACAACCCACAAGGAGGATTTTGCCATGGTAAGAACCAGGCTTACCTGGAAATGCTACTTGCTGAAGCTCGTGCCACCCATGTCGTAAGTAGAGCCAGGACCTGCAAGACAGAGAAGTGTCTATTAGAAGCTTTATTTTGTTTAAAAACAATTCTTTGTAACTGCAAACACAAAGGAGAATGCAGTAACTTACCGGTTTTGAAGGAGGCTGCCATTCCAGTAACTATCCTGCTAACCACGAACACTTGATGTATAAAAACCCCATCCTTGCCACCGAGTAACTAAGCTAGCAAAAGCAATGGTTGTTTTTCCTTGACTGGAAGTCTTAAGAAAATCACACCGAGAGTTATGAACACGCTGTGACAGGGATTCTACAGTTAACAAAAATACAAACCCTAGATTCGTGACCAGCTACAGTTTCCAACCAGCGAATACAAATGACTCTCAGACGAAGCTATGGACAATACAAAGGCTGACAGCATGCAAACTGCTAGCATACTGTAACAATGGAGACCAGACCAGTAAAAGAAGTCAAGGGATAAACCCTAGGCATCATAACACTCTCATATCTGTCAATAGCCAATTCTAGAGACTTCCAAACGATAACATTAAGCAAGGGAACTGTAATAATCTGGAAGCTGAATCAACAGCGCCACAACAAGGACTCAAACCTGGAGATGTTGCAGAAAGACCCAAGCCTGAAGGCGAAGGATAATGACGAGGTAGGGTTGGGTCCAGTGTTTTATATCGCCAAGCACTTGGCTCTTGTTTAACCACGTAGCAGCTTAAATATTTCCATGCGGTGGGTCGAGACTCCATAGTCTCATTCCCAATTATTATCAATCAATTTAAAATCATAGCAAGGATACCCAATTATGGTGATAAACCATAGTTCCAAACTTGCCAAAAATTTCCATGTTAACACATGCTTCGATTTGGTATTGGAGGGCCATAATACTTGGACCTACAATCATTATAATCGTGATAATGACAATAAAGTTCAAAGATCTCAATGATATTCTTAACATTGTTGACAAATAAAAACTCATAATATATATAGATAAAACATTATTGTAAGATCCTCATATGGATAATTCCCATATCATTCTTATAATAATCAAAACCCTAGAATGATGTCTTTAATACCTTGTATTATTTTCAACAGAAACTTGCTTGGTCATTAGCATTCAAGATTTAGACTTGGAGTCTGTACCAAACCTAGAGCATGTGATCAATGATTATAAAAATGGCCAAGGAGGTAGTTTTTAAATAAATCAAATGCTATTTGCAAACCGATCACTAAATTTTATAACCTAACCTAATGAGAAAGAATAAGAGATACTGTATCTCCATTAAATTTCTAAGTTATTGTAGAGATGAAGGTCATAAATAAATGACAATTTTGTATGGAGATAACGTTGCACAGCTGAGTCATCACTCGTCAATTCTTCCTTATGGAACTTAACTAATGAAAACTAAGTTATGCAAATCATAAAAATTGTCTCAAGGAGAAAGGTCCTTTTCCATCCTTATTACACAAAGAGTTCAATCAAATATTGGAAACGAAAGACTAAATCCAAACATGTTTATGGAATTTGTTCAAAGTATCATATATGGAAACAAGGAGACGACACCAATCTAGGCAAATCCTTAAACTTAATAATAGAAAAACATGTACTGCCAGGTAAACCCTGCAATTGCTGAAGGTAAGAGAAATACAATTATAGTGATAATTTTTAACTCCAAATCCTTTGCAAATTAAAGTATAAATTCAAACATATTCAGAAGTTGAACTTAGCAAGAGGCAGGAAGATCTTCTACCTCTAAGATGACTTGATAAAAACTGGTTAGCATGTTACACTTTTTACTGAATGAATTGGTACTGCTATTTGATATTTAATACTTGAAAGATTTAAAGGTAGTGACCGCTGTTACCTGTATATCTGTAAGAGACAGAAAATTGATTGCATTAGCTCGTAAGCTAAGTAAGCCCAGTTCGACATACAAACTCCCCCTTGTGGTTACAAAACAATGAAACAATGAGTAGCAGAAAAGAGAAACCCATAACAACATTTAAGTATAACAAAAGATCATTTAGACACATTTACGACCATGTAAGCTAAACAAACAGTAATGTGGCTGCATTTAATATCATTTATTGCTATCTTAAAAATTTTAAATTTTTCGAAATTTTTGGGTTTTGACACCTATAAGTCATACCTGTCAGATTGCTTGTAGTTGTTGTTGTTGTTGTTTTTCCTTTTGTTCTTAGGACAATTCTTCTTGGTATGTGTTGTGAGAACTTGATCTTCATTCCCCATCTTTTCTTCTCGATCTATAATTCGAGCTTCTTCCTATGAGGATTCTTCTCACAGCCTAATGAATGAGATAATTTTCTTCCTAGCACAAATTCCTTGGATGAAGAAATCCCATGATCTAGGAAGGCCATTAAGAGTGGTCATTACCACTTCTCCATTCTCTGTATTATCTTTCACAGCTTCAGGTTGTTCTTTTATCTAGGAGACCCTTGAGAAATAAGACTGCATAGTCTCTGCATTCTCGATCTTGATATTGATTCCTCAAGGTAATCTTCCGATTTATGTTCTTCCCTTCAAATAGCTTGGTCAAGGAATCAAACATCTCCTTGGGTGTCTTCAGAGATGACACATGTGGTATGAGATGGTCTTTAATGATCCTCTTAGCCTTGACCAAGTTCTTCTTGTGTAAGGCCTTGGCCTCTTCTCCCTCTGGAACTCATTCTCTTCTAGGATTAACCCAATCCTATACTTCCATGCTTGGAAGTTATCAACCCCTTCAAGCTTATCCTTAGGCTTGGTTTGGTGAGACATCTTAAAGAGTAATTCAAATGAAATAGAAAATATTTAGGTCTTACCACTTGATTTGCAGAAATCTGGATCTGGAGCTCGATTAGGGTTTATCAGAGAAACCCTAAAAGTTAAAACTTTGAATTTCAAACTTCTGAAAGGATAGATAGATGTGCCTTGATGAGCTGATCAAGATGGTATACTCGGAATTTGAAAACTGCAAAGTTTCACCCCTCAAATTTTCTTTTCAAACTTCCGGATTCACTAGGGAGGACCCTGAATTAGGGCTTGATTTTCCTGGAGCTTCATCCATCCAAAAAGTTTGATCTAGATCTCTAAACTTTGATTTTTCAGAGGAGCTTCCATCCATGGTCTCAGATTTCAGAAATTCCAACTTTTGCAGAAGCCCTAATTTTCGGCTTCACTAGAGAGGACCCCAAACTAGGGTTTGATTTTCCCGGAGCTTCACCCAACCAAAAATTTTGATCCAAAGCTCTAAACTTCGATTTTTCTGAGGATCATCCATCCATGGTCTCAGATTTCAGAAATTCCAACTTTTGCAAAAGCCCTAATTTCCGGCTTCACTAGAGAGGACCCCAAACTAGGGTTCGATTTTCCCGGAGCTTCACCCAACCAAAAATTTCGATCCAAAGCTTTAAACTTTGATTTTTCTGAGGAGCATCCAGCCATGGTCTCAGATTTCAAAAATTCCACTTTTTGTGGAAACCCTAATTTTTAGGGTGAAAACTGAAAGTACTCAGAATTGAATTCTGATTGGACAGAAAGATGCGCCTTACTTAGGAGAGTCAATCTAGCCTCTTTCCTTTCAATATACGTGGAGAGAAACCCAAAAAACAATAATCCCTAGCTTCCGCAGCTGCACAGTGTCTTCTTCTCAAGTTAGCTCTGATATCATGTTAATTTTTTAGCATTAATTCAACATACTCTAGGATCTTCACAGATAGAATAACATGTACAGCATATCAAGCATATCAATCACAACAAGCAATCACATGAGACAATAGAAACACAAATTTTTCTTGGGGAAAACCATAAAGGTGAAAAACCCCAATAACTTCCTCAGAGATAGATAGAGCAATGATACAAAACCCAAGCATAAGAGATAGTCTCCTAGTAGTATCTTCTCCTCCTCCACTAGTGCGCCACTCTCCAATGAGTGTATGAGTGAGAAAGTGAATGATCAAATAGAGTGTCTCCCACACTCTATTTATACTTGACATGACTTGCCTAATAACCTTTACTAGGTCGGCCTCAACTTAGCCACTTAACATAATGCTGACAAGGCCGACCCCCAATAGGGTGTTCTAATAACCCTTTAACCCACATGAATTATACAGGGCCGACCCCATCAAGTTGGTCTAATAACCCATCAAGTATAAGTTACAACACTTACAATATAAATGACAACACTTCCGTATAGAGGAATAATAACATCTCTATAGGAATACAATATACATATATGAAATACATTCCGAAGTTACATAAACATAAACAACCTATAACATAGTACATAATAAAACAAGCAAACCACATACCAGATTACCTACCTATGGTCATTCGACTAGACCATTAGGATCACCTCGAATACCAATGTTTTCCTTTAACCTCTCGTGCTCAGAATAAGGCAATAAGTATCGTGCCTTTGATGAGTTCTTCCTTGGCATTGTTTGCAGCTCGAAGTTTGTGCCAATAACTGAGTTTGTATAATGGTATACAATCTCACCTGGTCTATAATCTTCATATGTATACCCTTTTCTATTTGCTAAGTGGGAAACCTGATTCAAATATTCTCCCTTTATAACCATTGACACAATCGGAAAATCAACTTCCTTAGAGTCCCGCAATGGGACATTTAGGGTTTGCTTCCCCTCTAAGCAACGTGCCAACCAATAGTCAGTGTGCCATGCATTGCGTCTCAGGGAAACCACTGTGTATATTTTCCCTGGAGAAAATATAGTTCCAACGTTTTAGTCAACTAATTAGACACAACTAGTTGTCAAAAATATACACAGCTAATTAGACACAACTAGTTGTCAAAAATATACACAGCTAATTAGACACAACTAGTTGTCAAAAATATAAAAATATTAATCAAACCTGGTTGTACAAGATTTGATATGTGGTCATAGTCTGGTGAAATACTTGATTGATCCTCCTCCAACTGGGATAATTATGTATCCATCCATCAACCAATGGCGAGTGATACACGGTCCCAGCTGTCAACCCAATCCATGGATTCACATTCGTCCCATTCACCACTACTGCATGGAGAACAAAAACATGACAATTTCCTTGTCCACATTTCAAGTATAGCATTGTCCGACATTCTAACTGAATGAAATGCACGAGTTCCTTGGATGGTCTTGCACTCATATAACCGTGAATGATCTACATCCACCACCTCCCAAAAATATCTAACCACATGTGCTTTCCTGTTTGAGTGATCTTCCTGCCTTCTTGCTCCCTCCCCCATGACTGAAGCACACCATTCAACAATGGTTTTTGCATTTCGGATGATAGGTTCATCTGTGAACTTCATTTCTTTCCTGCGTAATGCAATCTTTATGCACGCACCTGCTCCATCGTGTTCACCTTTTCCATGTCCGGTCTCAAAATAGTTCCAAATATGTGGCACCTTGTGCCTTTTGTGGAGCATACACAACCATTGGAAGACACAGGCATTTTTGAATTGCCCTGCACAACTGTCAAACCAAATCCAATGTTGTTCCATCTATATATCATTATCCTTCAAGTGATTGTAGAACATTTGAAAGTTGTGTTGTACAAAAGCCAAGTCGTGACACCTGTCATCACTTATGTGGAAGTGATACTCCTTCAATATAACCCTGTTGTCTTCAGTACTATCTGCCCCATGTCTATAGGTGATATGGACCATTATGCTGACCTTGTCTGAGTGATAGTATTGACTCTGAATCTCATTTTGCGGTTGAAGAGTGTAATTTTCCGCAAAATCGATCACTGATAGGATAGTCCCAATAGGAAATGTATCCCTACACGTTCTAAATTGCTCATCTTGCCAACGAGCCACATGCACATGCTTTACATAATGTTTTGTCTTTTCAAAGAATTCCTCCATGAAGTCACAAACCCGTACCTGGTAGATCGACAATAAATACATATATCAATAGATTGTTACATATGAAATTGCAATCTGAAGAAAAAATAGTATTCAATAACTCATTACCAACCTGAGAAGTGACCAATTGTATTTGTTTTCTTTCATTCCCTCCATCAATATCATACGTGACATATTTGAATGACTGCAAGTTCACCTCCTGCCTCCCAAGTTCATGCTCATCGATCACATGTGTGCATTTGTCCAATAATGCGAATCCACCACACCCTGGGCATGTCCCATCTATGCAAGTCTTTTGATCAAATGTGCAATCGTTTGGCCTGCTACCCAAGATGCTATGAACAAAGTCTCTAGATGGAATCGGTGATAATGTAGCTGAGCATTCCTGCACAAGACTGTTATGCAATACACGAAAAATATATATATGTGTGTCATAATAGTAACCATACTCAATGTGGTATCGACAACAACATGTGTTACGAATTATGTTTATTTTAACATACCATGGTTTGCAGTTTTCAAAGGATCTTTGGCCCAAGTCAAGTTCATTATGTTCATTCCTAAATCTCTCATATAATTATGTTTGTGTCATATCAAGAAAATGTTCAATGTGTGGTTCACGATCCTTTGAACCCCTTCTCAATTTTAATACATCTTTTTGGTTGGAAGAAGGTCTAGTGTTGTCATGCCAAAAAGCTTGCACTAATCCCTTTACCGCGTCAATGAGCTTCATATCAGAGCGTGGCAACCTGCCAAGGAAGGCCCAAACATCTATTTGACCAGTTTCAAGTTGTTCTCTTCTAACACAATACCTACGAAGTGTCTTCACATTCAAATTAACAATTTTGGATGTAGATTTAAGAAAATGAAGTGCCCTAGTGCTTTTGTTAATGATTGATTGTGACAACACACGACGAGCCGCATTGCAATCCTTGAGCGAGATTTCTTTCCAATTGTACTAAATGCATCTACTAAACTTTTAACGATATGAGAACTTGGTTCTAACTTTTTGGCCATCTTTATCCCTAATGTTCTTCTAACAACAGTCATATGCCTAGATTTCAACAATGTTAAAAATAATTTGCACTTGTCCCCATCACATTTAGAATAAAAAAAGTTATCAAGTATTTGTCGAGTTTTATAAGCAATAGAACGTTTAGACAACGTACCTTCAAGTGAACTAATGAGAGTTTCATCAACCTGTATACATCTCGGAGTTCTTCAGCATGCAGTTACTAATGGAGGTAAGGGTGTTGGAACTGGAGCATGTACACCATCACCAGGATGCTCCGGCGTTTCCATAGGAACCGCATGTCTTTCATTCTCTCAGACGGTCTCCATAACATTTGCTTCTTCTATTGTCAATCCTCCACTCAATGCCTCTCTAACTTCGTCGCTTGTATAACCACTACCCAATAAGTCATTCACTACCATATTCTAAGGTTGACTTGATGTGGGAATTGAAACATCCCTCGATGAGCACCTATGTCTTACTTCTTCACTAGTTCCATGGGGTGCTTGTTCATCAAATGTTATTGAAATTGAGGGCCCCTCTAGTGAATTTCTTTATATTTCTTGAGGTGGATGGGTAGGAACGACCATGGCATCATCTACAGTTGGAATTGGATGAGTTTCCATGGAATGCCTTCAATTCCACATGTCCAATCTTTTCTTTTCTCTAGCTTCTTCCATGGTTTCTTGAGGCTTATCTTTCCTTGCCGATTTCCTTTTTCGATTGCGTGGATTCACCATGACCACAATGAGCAATACTAAGAAAATAGATCCTAGAGGTGTGCTCAATTATTCAAATATCCAAATTATTTGTCAACTATAAATATAGGTTCTTCAAGCTTGCTCAATTGTCAATATAGATACTTCCTCAATTGTGAATATAGATGAACATCAATCTTGCTCAAATGTGAAAGTAAAGTTTCTACCTTACTTGTGAATATAGGAAATTCTTCATTTGTGAATATAGAAATTTCAAGCTTGCTCAATAGGGAATGTAGATTCTTCTTCAGTTGTGTTCATATAGATTCATCAAACTTGCTTGACATTGTTAATATAGAATTACCTTGAGGCTTTAAAGTTGTGAATGTAGAATCCTCTTGAAGCTTGAATTTGTGAATGTAGAATCCCCTTGAAGCTTGGTAATTGTGAAATTGGAATCCTGAATTCCAAATGCCAACTGTAGAATCCTCTTCAAACTTGTTGATGGTGAACATGGAGTGTCTTGAGCTTCCTCCAATGCTTTGACTGTTAATTGTGAAGTGTCGCGATGTATGGGAGACAGGAAGGCGGGAGGAGAAAACGCAGAATGCGGGAGCATAAAATCATTTTGCAATTTTTTTTGCACGGACATAACGCACTAGCGTTATGTAAACACATAATGCGCTAGCATTATTCATGCACAAAACGCGCACGTGTTTCTTGAATATTAAAAAAAAATCTAGGTATTTAATATGTTTGGTGCACGGCTACATAATGTACCTAGTTGCACAAAACACACATGCATTTTTTATTCATAAACGTGCTAGCGTTATTGAAATAATCAAAAAACCTTTTTCAATAGTTTATTTAATAGTTTCTATGGGCTAGGAGGTTAAATATGGATTTGGTGTTAGGGGTTTAGGGATTAGACATGGGGGTTGGTTAGGTAGGGGTAAGGGGCTAGGAGGGGGGGTAGTTAGGGGTAAGAGGCTGGGAGGGGGGTTAGCGAGGGGGGAGAGGGAGAGAGAGAGACTGAGAGAAGGCATTAGTAATTATTGGGGGGGGGGGGGGGAGGAGGGAGAGAGAAAGCGAGAGAGGAGAGGGTGTTGGTTTTAGGGACTATGAAAGAGAGATGGAAGGCATGGTTAGAGGTAGGTGGAGGGGTAGGGAAGAG